>CM029797.1:14544519-15014519 GCA_017562165.1 Ectropis grisescens
AAAGCTAAGACAGTCTTAGTTAAGCGGTAGACAGTTCAGATGTTAAGACGTGATTCAGCAGCCAATATCTAAACATCCAAACTTTGACATTTTTTAATTACTTAATTTTTTTTTTTAATTTTTTTTATAATTACTCTTAGTAAGTAGCAACAGTTCGGATGATCGTTTGCTCAATTACTTCGTTAGAACTACAGGGATAAAGTCGAAATTCGGAAATAGCACTACAGTCATCATCATCAACAGCCCACTAAATGTTCTCACTGCTGGGACTCGGAGCCTTCTCTATCACGGAGAGAGTTAAGCTATAATCCACCATGCTGGCCCAGTGGGCTTGGGTTGGCGGATGACACATGACTTCGAAACATTCTAGGTACATGTCGGTTTCCTCACGATGGTTTCCTTCACCGTTTTAAGTTAGCGGCATTACGTACATGACTTCGAAAAGACAGTGGTGCGTGTGGGGTTTGAACCCGCGGTCTCCGGATCGGCAGGCGCCGTTCTCTCGACTAGACCAGCCGTAACTTCAAACAGCACTACAGTACTTTCACATAATAATGAAAAGATTACTGAAACCCCATGTGTACAATTTTGGCAATTATTCGATAATTCAGTTACCTATTACATCCATGTTCACATAACATTTGTTGATGACACCGTTGACAGTTACGTTTTCAAACTTAAACGGCAAATCCTTAAAATGTTGTTGTTATAGAATACCGGCCCGCACAGTAACCAGACTTGTACCTTTTTTTTAGTTTTACCGGGAAGCGGTTGTGATATACGATTGTGTCAGGATCTGAATAGCTGTTACAAATCATCGTCTATTTAGCGTCAATCTGAGTGACAAAGTGAGTGCACACCTTTTACCACTTTGGAAGTGTCTCTCGCGCAAATTATTCAGTGTAGAAAAAAATGATGATAGAATCCTCAACATAATTTTTGAAGAGCTATCCTTAGACACCCAACACGTATGGGTTTTTTTTTTTAAATAAATAGTGAAGAGACGATCAAGACATGTGCCTGACGGTAAGCAACATGCCTGACACATGACAGCATAGTGACACGCAGCCATTGGAACATGAAGACTCCAAATAATTACCTAGCACTGCACTGCGCTCGTCACCCAGAGATCTAAGATCTTATATCTCTAAGCCCTGTAATTTCTCTGGAAACATTGCCCTTCAAACCGGAGCACAGTAATGTTTGCACAATCAAATTGTGCATACATTGATTGTTTTTTTTAATATATTTTTTTGTAATAATCTTACTTCTTTAATATATTTTTTTGTAATCTTTAAACTTATTGATTGTTGATGATGATTTGTGTTTGTACTTGCCAAGTTTCAACGGCTTAATTTTCATAGTTTTGGCAAAAAGTAGCTGTGATATACGGATAGACACGACATACATGATGAATCTATAAGGGTTCCGTTTTACGGAACCTAAAAAACCAACAACCGATTTGTGAGCCTCCTCTTTTTTTCAAAACTGTTGTAAAAAGACAAGAAGCTCATCCGTAGCTGTTTGCCGAGTAAGCTACCTAACGCTAAGATATAAGATTAGAAGCAGTAGTGGGCAATTATGCAAACGCAGTATTCGGAGTGGAACAGCCGAGGCGAGTTTCACTATATTTTAATACTATTATCACGTTAAATCTGTTTGTCATATCTTTTCGTTTTATCTGCTACTTCTGTGCAAGAACATGGGTATAGTATAGTGGTATGAGATTATTGGCGGTTAAAAAAACGTATACCTGCATAATGATTTCATACTAATTATTATTATAAAGATTGTTAAGTTTCGGCTGGTCTAGTCGGGAGAACGCTGACCGCCGATCCGGAGCCCCCGGGTTCAAGTTCAAACCCCACGCGCACCACTGACTTTTCAAATGTCATGTGCGTAATGCCGCTAACTTAAAAAATCGGCGAAGGAAAACATCGTGAAGAAACCGACATGTACCTAGAGTCTTTCGATGTCATGTGTCATCTACCATACCGTACTGGGCCAGCGTGGTAGACTACGGCCTTGACTCTCTCCTTGCGAGAGAAAGCCCCGTTTCCCAGATGGGAACATTGAGCGGGCTGTTTATGCCATATGATTAAAGACTGTTTATCTGAAAGAGATTGCTCGCCGCAATATTCGTACCACTAAACAAAAAAATTATAGACTTTTTTTTAGATTGATAGAAATCGGTAGTCAAACAACGCTTATGTATCTGATTACAACTTTAAGACAATAAAAATAAATATAAAAACGTAATAATAACACCTTATAATATCGAGACGTGGGTGACCAAAATAGAAGAACTATTAAAATATCCGTAGACGTGTTTTAAAGCTTTTAATTAATCGTACATCAAAAACTACGCGACTCCCGAGTATTTTTCCAAACGCAGACAGGTGCGAGTTTATCCTCGACACTGGCTTGGCGCTGGCAACAGTGAACGAAAATATCGTAAGGAAACCAGAGTGTTTCACTTTCCAAAATATCCATTTATATGTTTCTAGGACATACAGCATAAACAGCCCATTAAATTTTGCCACTGCTCGGACACGGGGCCTTCTCTCGCAAGGACAGAGTCAAGGCCTTAACCCACCACGCTGGCCCAGTGCGGGCTGGTGGATGACACATGACCTCGAAATATTCTAGGTACATGTCAGTTTCCTCACAATGTTTACCTTCGCAGTTTTTTCAAGTTGGCAGCATAACGCCACATGACACACATGACTTTGAAAAGTCAGTGATGCGCGTCTGCGCGTGGGGTTGGAACTCGGGGATCGGCAGTCGCGCTTCTCCCGACTAGCCCAGCCGTAAATTAAAACTAGACCAGCCGCAACAACTCACGCCTGGTTTAGTATAGGTCGTTCACCATCTCTTATTTTCCGATAAGCGCGAGTGAAATTTTGATGCGCAAGTAATGAATCCTCGTTTTTAACATAAACTTCATTTTATAATAGAGTTAGCTTGTCGTCCAATCAATTAGATTTTATATGGAGTGTTAACTCACAATTTTATTTTGATCCCGATCGTAAAGCCTTAGAGATGATGAAATAACCATAAAACTCACTATGTTAATTTTACTTTGATTGCGTTTTACCTTTCTATATATAGCAAACCATTTTTCAATATATTCGTAAAAATAATTTCTATCGTGCGCTTGATCAACTTTGCTCCAGAAACGCGCCGGAGCGGGAGTCACTCGAATTCTCCCTGAGCCTGCGTTCTACTTCTGAGCCCTTTACACCCTTTAGCCTCTGCCCCCAAACACCGCAAGGTCTCCACGGCAACAGGTACAAATTCGTACTGCGACATCAACATACCATACATGACCATACATGGGTAGAACAAAATCTCACCAAGAGGGGAAGGGGTATCGAAAAATAGGGATGTTAACAATTTTTCGGAACTGCTTTTATTTTGAAGATTGTTGCATGTTTACCGTAATAAATAACATTTTATTTTAAAATATTCGTATTTTCGATGAGTAAATATGCTATATTATACTAATTTTGAATTTTGCCGCTAAAACACTAACGACTGACATGACGTCACTAGTCGCAAAACATTGATCGCGATTCATGACTTTATGTCCAGTTTATGTGTTTTCTTATCATTACTTTAATACAAACAATCAAAATCGTCGTCGCTAAGATCGCGAACTATAATAAAAATACAGAAAAGTAAACAGTTTAGTCAGTTTTCGATAGCTTGTTTTGCGGCTAGTGACGTAATAATTCATATCGGTGTATGAGATTTAAAATCATTTATAACAAAGTTATTACGTAATATTAAATTATAGTAATGTGATTTTCGATATTCTATTAATACAAACTATCATAAAATCAACATTAAACATTAATTTGTGATTAGTGTTAACATCCCTATTGTCAAAACTCCCACGTTTCGCGGCTTTACACTAGCGTAGTCCCCGTTTCCACCGTACCCACTGTATGCAGCCTTAACATCAACTGATTCACAAGGTCAGTCTAACATTGCTATTTAACTATTTATACTACAGTAGTACTCGATAGTACGGTTGTATTACTCACCAGCAATTAAGGAACGCCTAGTTGTAACTAAACCATTACAAGAACCAGATGGCGGATGAGTGGATATAGAAAGACTATAAAACTTTTAGGCCTGTCATGATTTAACATTACAATTTGTTTGATTTTACTCGTATTAAACCAGTAGTGTGGTGAGTCACTTCATTTATATTTTAACTAGTAGCGGCTTTAGTTTTACCCGCGTTTTATATTCCAGGGATAATAAATAGATTGTGTTCTTCCAGACTATAATCTATGTTACAAATTCCAACCTGATTGAAATTTTTTAAAAAAGAATCATTTATTTACATAAACATGCAATTGTTTTCCAGTAAGTCGAGTTTTATAAAGTAGGTATAGCCTTATGTTATGGGTGGCACAACATCATAGAATATACTACAGCTCCCGTACTAGGTAACGTCTGTGACGCGGGAGCCTAATGTTGAAACACCTCTAATAGTAGGGGAGCCCAAGAGGGGATTTCGGGATTTACTCCAGCGCGGCAGATTAATATACAGTGGGAAACCATGTACCTGGTAAAATAGCTCAACCAAATATGAGCCTCACATATACGGCCGATAAGGAAAAATAATTTTTTATCATCAATTATTCTCGAGCACGTCAGATTAAGATAGGGTAAGTTAAAACATGCTAAGAAGTGTATATTCCACTAATCTGACAATTCGAGAGTGACACAAAGAAAGGGGAGGGCTACAAAGTTATTAAAAAAACATTTCTACATTCTCGAGCGTGGTTATTTTATTTTAAAGGAAATAATTCGAGGATAACGAAAGATTCCAAGGATTCCACAAGCCGGCAAATATTCATCGCTAATTAGCTCATAAAGCTGATTTTTCATATTTGACGTTCCGACGTAATTGAGCAACAAACATTCATACATTGACATATTTTATATAATATTAGTAGGATACGATTTGAAGACTCGAACTCTTGACACACAGACGGCCAAGGACATCCAGTGTTTTTTTAATTCTTGAGGTACAGAATTTGAAATTCACGATAAGATCAGCTTCGACATTGACCAGATTAGAGACATGCTCGTTAAACTTGTCCTAAACCAGACACGTCGAATAATTCGCAACAATGCGTCCACACTACATCAGTAGGTGCATGCGCGCTGTAGTAATACAACTACTAATATGATAAATAACGACCATACAACCAAAAGTTTTGAATATGAATGTAGATGGATGTCATGCAAAGAGTTTACTTATACTACGTACGTAAATTACGGCTGGTCTAGTCGGGAGAACGGCGCCTGCCGATCCGGAGACCCCGGTTTCAAACCCCACACGCACCACTGTCTTTTCGGAGTCATGTGCGTAATGCCGCTAACTTAAAACGGCGAAGGAAAACATCGTGAGGAAACCGACACGTACCTAGAACCTTTCGAAGTCATGTGTCATCCACCAACCCGCACTGGGCCAGCGTGGTGGATTATGGCCTTAACTTTCTCCTTGCGAGAAAAGGCCCCGAGTCCCAGCACTGGGAACATTTAGTGGGCTGTTGATGTGATTGATACTACGTACAGAGTTGGCACAAACGCTATACACCGAAAGCACGGGTAGCATCTTTCTTGCCTTGTCGCTCTTGTGGAAGTGTCATACTCGTACTTTTGTCGCGGCACATCTCTCTATTGCCATAGAAAGTATGCACGATGCACGTCATCTGCTTACGATTGACACAAAGGAATCGTGCGGAAATTCTAACTCTATACGTACGGATATACGTATATCCGTGATAAGTTTTTTTTTTTATAGTAAATAGTGTCGAGACGAGCAGGACATGTGCCCGATGGTAATAAAAACACTTACCCATAACAGCACAGTATCACGCAGCTGTTGAACATAAAGAAGCCAAATCATAACCTAGGATTGCACTGCGCTCGTAACCCAGAGATCTAAGATATCTATAACATTGCCCTTCAAACCGGAATACAGTGTTGTTTAGACATAACTGCTTGGTGGTTGAAAAACTGGCAAAGGTGTTGTACTTCCCCAGGTGGACTCTGCAAAGAGTCTTACCACTGCTAGGGCGGCTTTAACATATGTGATCACAGATTTATGAGTCCAAAACGTAGCTCCTCTTTGGCAATGTGAACGAGCGGCGAAATGTTTGCGTCCAAGGCTCAACTTTAAATAGAACAACCATTAGACAGTAAAACGTTTATTAAAAAAACAGATAAAGTTACGTAACAAAAACTAATCTAACTACATATTAAAAAACAACTGAGCTACGGTTTAAGATAATTAATCAGTCTCATTGTAACGTTTATTTCTACACAATTGATACAAAAAAATATTCATATGAAAGTATATACGATACTAACATACAAATTCATTTCATTTTGTCTGTCTGTTTGCTTCAGCTAATAACAGAATAGGCTGGACTGAATTTACCGGGACTTTCACTTGCGGACGATTTAAAGTAGCTTTTTTATTTTAGGAAAAATAATCCGGGTCCTGAATCGATTTTGAGCGGGTTAATCAAAATGAATTAAAAACACGTTTTTTTTTACTTTTATACGTTTACACTTCACCGCCATCTCGCCTGATGTTAAGCAATGGTGATCTCTACGATGGAGCGTGCCAATCCAACAGAAACCGATTCACTCTCGATTTGAAGACTAGAGTGTTACCATCGAGAAAAATCCATTCAGGGAACACATTCTACAGCCTAGACGTTCTTATCATCAAGGTAGATTCAAATCTCTCCGTCCGAGTCTTTTTTTTTTTTAATCGCATATATTGGTCCGTCTTTAACCACCAACTCTCTTGATGGTAAGCGACGGTGCGTTCGGAGATGACACACGTCGACCCAGTCAAAGTCAAAGTACTTTATTCATAAATGTACAATTTACACGTCAATTAATAAAAAACAATAGAAAGAGAGAGAGAGAGAGAGAGCGAGAGAAATAAAATGTACTTCTACATTTTCAAAGCTCGAAAACTACCTACTAACTGCACTACAATAATTATTGTACAGAAAACTGTCAAGTCCTAGATAGTACATATTCACTCTTGTATAAAAACTTAAAAACCCTTTCGACTAACAACATCCAATCTGCGCACCCCGGTATATTTTTATCAGCTGCACAATAATGTCTTCTAAAAATACACAGCTAGTTTCTATTCTTGCTCCTGTATTGGCAACATTGGACAGTGGCAGAAATTCTTGAGATCCTCCTCCTACGAACAACGGCTGGATTAAACTAAATAAATATTATTTGAACTACTCTATCATTTAATGTTTATAATGTACAAGACTTAATCACCATTTAATTCATTGTTTGAATACCTCGACGTTTCGGCAGCGTTACAACCGCCGTGGTCACGAGAAGACACGGTCTTCCTTCTCTCATCTCATCTCGTGACCACGGCGGTTGTAACGCTGCCGAAACGTCGAGGTATTTAAACAATGAATTAAATCATTATTAAATCCTGTATATTATAAACATTATGTGTTCAAATCCCGAAAGTTTAAAAACAATACTCTGACATTATAGTTGAGATTTTTTAAAGCTATAACTTATTTAGTCGGTATTCTTTTTTTTTGTCGGGGAAGATATTTTGTGTGCAAGTCTATGACGCCGGCGTAGCGTTGGAGCAGCGGATCTGGACGTGGTGGGTGAAGTTTTGTCAGTTTCCGTAACCGAAATGCTTATGCCACGTCCTCCGGTTTCAACCGCGTAGTTTCCAAAGTGAGCTATCACATTCTGAGTTAATAGTTTTCATTTCTATCGGCAGTTCCTGTGACTGACAATTTTGTTGTTAAATGACGTGGCGAGCAAGATTTGTGCCTGATGGTAAGCAAACGCGTCAACATGGTTAAACACCTCTGTGACAGATTTAAGTACTCGTAGTATCAGTGGTAACTGGTACACTCCGCGAGGCATAAGCTGAGCTTTGCATTTGTGTGAGTGTACATGGATAGTGTAGGTGTGACAACCGGCCTTAGGCGCGGCGCCATTCTGTCTCGCCGCGCTCCTGCCTGATTGGTGATCACTCACACTAATGCAAAGCTCAGCCTATACCTCGCGGACAAAATTTCAAGCTCCTGCCTGATTGGTGATCACTCACACTAATGCAAAGCTCAGCCTATACCTCGCGGAGTGTAACTACATATAACGACACCCCCTTTCAACATGAATAGGAATAACCAAAGAGTTTACATATACTACGTATAGAGTTGGCACAAACGCTTCACACCGAAAGCACGGGTAGCATCTTTCTTGCGTTGTCGCTCTTGTGGAAGTGTCATACTTTTGTCGCGCCACATCACTCTGTTGCCACAGAAAGTATGCACGTCATCTGCTTACGATTGACACAAAGGGACCGTGCGGAAAATCTAACTCTATACGTAATATATGTAAACTCTTTGGTAATAACACATCCTACTACTAGTATTATAAATGTGAAAATTATGTTTGTTTTTTTTTTAATAAAGAGTGGCGAGACGATCAGGACATGTGCCTGATAGTAAGCAACATGCCAGACACATAACAGCACAGTGACACGCAGCTATTGGAACATGAAGAGTCCAAATCATTACCTAGCACTGCAAATACAAATACAAATAATTTGTTGCTCAAATGAAGTAGGCACGGCTGAACAGATAGGGTTGAAATTTGAAAAACAGATTATTTTTTATCACACGCTTTTATTATCGCGAGAAATATACGAAAACAGGAACAATGCGGGTAGAATAGCGGGCATTGTTATAAATGTTACAAATTTAAAAGTTCTAAATTATGTAGGAACGGCTGAACTGAAAAAGTTGAAATTTAAAAATTTGAAACAGAGATTATAGCCCAGAATATACAGGCAGGCAGTAAATAGTTCTACAAAGCTAAAAAACCACAGCATTTAAAAAAAGTACTGTTGTGTAATTTATTTAATACACAGTTAGCACCTTTAAGTGCCGTGTTAAAAGATATCGCATGGAATCGCTAAGTCAGTAGTTTTATTTTAATATTACGAAAACAATTTTACCGTATTACAGTGAGAAACTTCGATGCTACAATTTGCCAAATTACGTACATTCTTTCTTTGTTTTTTTTTTTTATTCTACGGTCATTTTAAAATTTTAACGGGATTCATTGGCAGATTATTGATTGTTGATGTAAAGCAGAGACTTAGGATACTTTTATTATTTTAAAAAATCGAATTCCGCGACAACTAAATTGAAACAACGGTGAACGGAATAGTCACTGTAAAAAAAAATGGGTGCGTGTACTTATGTACGCGCGTGAGAAGTTATACTTCTTTTATTTTATTAAATTTATCGCCACCGAAAATTTATCCAATATATAATATTATAATTATAAATACTGGCAATACATTGTCCAATCTTTCAATAATTTATTTGATTCTTGAGCTGAGCCAGCTGAGCAAAGTTGACAGAGAAGAGCGGCAACAGCGCGTTACCCGCGTATGTCACGAGCTGGCAACGTCGCGCGTCTTCGCCGTTTAATTACTATTATGTATTCTATGCCTAGTAGCGGCAACCGTACGACACTATCTGTGTTCACTCACACATTGACATAAATGAACAAAAAAATTCGATGTTATTTCTACTATTAATCTACAATTTTCTTCAACTAAATATGAAATACCGCAAATAAAGACCAATTTAAATGCCAACTATAGTTATTTCAGTGTAAAATTATACTCTCGTCGCCCATGAATGGTCAAATAGATTAGTATGAAAATCGAACCACCTTAAGCAGACGACTTCATACTGTTAATTTTGAGTCACAGGTGCGCGCGCATCTTAAAATTTCACTCTCATCATTTTTTCATAACGCGCCTAAAGAAGTATAACTTCAAAATATAATAACGAATTTCGCCGGGTCAGCTGGTACAAAATAAAAATCACACCGAGACCAAGAAAACGATTAAAACCACTGTTTCCTTATTTGGAAGGTATCGTAAATTCTATTTTGATTACGTTGCTGATCGATCGGACCAATTCCGACACGAAGTCGACTTTATCGGTCTCTGTCATGTCCAATCCGAGTGACAGAGACAAGGGGATGGTTTCGTGTCGCAATTGTTCCGACTGGTTCACAAATCAGCGATTCTGAGCCCAGTCGGATTGATCTCGACACGGAATCAAACCTTTCGTTTTTTGCCTGAAATTTAGAATGAGATAGCCGGTCCCGTGCCCGAATTTTTTTGTACAAGATTTCTTTACTACTTTGAACCGAAACGGTATGGAACCAATGCCGTACATAATCAAATGACCAAATTTACTCAGTAAATCGTCGGAAAATCATGAATTTTTCCGACAAACTAATAATTAAAATGTATAATTTTTATAGTTTCAATACCTCTTCTAATCTATTATACCCCGTACAAAAATCATGCGACAAGGAGAAATGATCGAGGGTTGCAGCCCCCCCCCCCCCCTCTTCAACTGCACTCAGTTGGACAGCTTACAAGTGAAGGCATAGTGCTCAATCTTATTACTTTATACCCTTGTATCATCCTACATAGGTCTCCTGGGGGTTCATTTGACCCATACATTTTGTTCACGGGCCTGTAGTCTATAGTTAACACGGGGACGGTAGCGGATAGACACGGATTGTCAAATTGTCATTCAGAATTTGAGCCATTCGGATTTCGTTCAGAATCAGTGCTCAGTAATCACAGATTAACGGCCCCAGTTCTCATCCTGTCCTGCCTGTCCTTGTACTCCACAGGCGAGGACGCATATTTGCGGTTTAGCTACTTTAGAGCTGAATTGCCCAAAAAACAATGACAAATCAATTCCGAATGTCTCAAAACATTAAACATATATTGCTTGTAACAGCCTACTATACACAGTGCCGAAAAAGTCAGTTAAGCGGTACGTCTATAGCAGGCTTTCCCAAAGTGGGCGATAGCCCCCTCTTGTGGGCGCCGCAGGCCTATACGTAAGAGACCCGGAAAATAATGGGGGTGTTATGTAAATGCTTGGAGTCCGTTATGTACTACCTACTGGGCTCGTTTAGAATTAACCTCCGCTAATATAGCTCACAATAATTAATTAGTTTAATTCGAAGTTATAGTGGTTTTTAAGTAAAAAAATGGAGGCGCTAAATAACGTATTCTCAAAGTAGGGAGCAGACTAAAAAAGTTTGGGAATCCCTGGTCTATATATAGTGTCCGCCACAAAGAGGATACATATACCTATAATTTATCTAAGGTCCGCCATGATATCAGTTACATTGTTATAACATATTCGAGCTTACTGTAAGGGCTGTGAATTTAGAATAAAAACGTAGAGGGTAGACTTACCGGAGTTCTCCTGGTGAGGAGTGTTCCAACAGGGCTGGGTATCTTGGTCGGCGCGTTGCCGTGAGGGCTCAAAGCTGTAACAAAACAAGTATTTTAATCGTTGAAAATATTTGTGGGCATGCTCAAACTTCGGTCATTTTTTCGGGCACTATACAAATAACTAAGCATCTATAGGCCGACCGTTTATCTGAGTCCTCGCCAGCGGGGTACAGGGGCGCGGGAGTATGACGACAAAGGGGACTGAGACAGGTGCGGGCGGCGGGGGCGCTTAGTGAGCAAAAATTCCCCCTAAATATTTCCACTGCTGGGATACGGGCCATCTCTCGCAAGGAGAGAGTACATTTAGGCAATAATCCACGAGGCCCAGTACAGGTTGGTTGGATGACGCATGACTTCGAAAAATTCTACGAGTACATAAATTCCCACATTGCTTTCCTGCACCGTTCTTAAGTTAGCGAAATTACGAACATGACTTCGAAATGATAGTGGTGCGTGTGGGATATGAACGCGGGACTTCAGATCAGCCGTCGCCGTTCTCGCGACAAATAAATAAGCAGTATATAATTTTTTATTTAACGAAAGGTTTCGTGCAGCGAGCTAAATCCAGATTGCCACGCCTAGAAGCGTCACACGATCACGTGACTACAATTAAGGAGTCTATGACACATACTGTATCATTATCACATAATCATAAATGCGAAAGTTTCCATGTTTTACTGCTCAATCACGACGGAACGAAGTCATAGGCTATTTTTACAACACCAAAATAACGTAAAACGGGTAAAATTACAGGGCCTGCTAGTTTCCAATAAATTGCTTTAAAAAAGTTCCTTTCAGTGTTTTAAATGTTTTCTGCTTAGCCTTACACATATGACTTAAACACGATATGAATGTATTTGACACGTAAGTGCGTTCCTGTGTGCCACAGATTGCGCCATTCAAC
Organism: Ectropis grisescens; assembly: GCA_017562165.1. NCBI lineage: Eukaryota > Metazoa > Arthropoda > Insecta > Lepidoptera > Geometridae > Ectropis > Ectropis grisescens. The sequence continues at coordinate 14,556,810 of CM029797.1, forward strand.
TGAGACAGTACACAGCATAACTAGCAACTGTTGCCGATACTGTACCATAACGCAATAGTCTTGTGTAGTTGTGTAAAGGTCGCATTCTTGCATTACAATAACCTGAGGATAGACGGACGACTATGGCATTGGTTGCGGTAGGCAGTAGAGGTTGGAGGACAACAGACGCGGTCCCAGATTCGATTTTTGTAGGGGGTCACCAGTACGCAGCCTCATATTTTGGAGGGTTCACCAGTTGAAATACAATAATAGTTATTTGTTATACAAGAGTGCAAAGTTGATTTTTAACCGCGTGCTCAATTTTGATGACCGAGCAAGCGAAGGATTCTACAATTGAACACGAGCGCAGCGAGTGATTCAAAATTAGAATCCTGAGCGTAGCAAGGGAATCAAAAGAGCACAAGGTGAAAAATCTTTGCACTCGAGTGCAACACGTAACTTTTCATTCCACCTCAGCGAGGAAATGACTGTTTTAATGCAAATTTTTAAATGTTTTCGCGCTTACCAAAATTAAAAAAAGTAACTACACCAAGGAGGTTCCGAGTCTGAGTTTTTAACATATTAAAAAAATGTATGATGCATTCGGCACCAAGGAGGTAGAAATAAATAGGTTGAATTATGTTTGAATTCAAAACCTCAGTACACACGATGTTCTAAATTCAAATTTACTTTAACCTCTAAAGCTAGAGGGTAAAAACGACTTTTGCGCCCTGATATCGAGGAGCAAAAGTACTCTTTCCGAGCTGGTGGGATGAAAAATATATTGTATTTCGATACACGATTTACAAATACGAAAAACACTTTACTAGTAGGGCCCCACGATTTTACCCGCTAAGTTGCCGTTCTAGTGGTTTTTCAAATATCAATATATAACTAAAATTTTCTATACTACATCTGTATGGCGTGCTGGTAAAATTTAACTACAAATATGAAATTTGTCGAGAGTCTGAATGTTATTTAAAATTGAAATCGATTTTTGTTTTATCAGTGATTTTACTTAATTTATTATTGTAATCTCTTTTTAACCGACATCCAGAAAAAGTAGGAGGTCATTGGTCCACGTCAAATCACTTTAAACCATTTATTTTCTCCTAAAACGGCTCATTAAAGACAGTCAAAAGTCGATCGGTTTGAAACCATGCGCGGTCCGAGGGGGGGTCGGTCCCGTGACCCCACGGGGGACATGACCCCCCCAAAATCGTATAACAAAAAATCTAAGAAAATTAAAAATATCTAATAGTACATAGACTATTTTTTAACGCGGGAAAACAACTAGAACGCGAACTACGAGGGTAAAACCTTGGGGGACTACTAGTAAAGTATTTTTTTGCTCGATTTATTGTATGTCTACTTGTGACCCCCCCTAAAACCTGAGGCTGCGTACTGGTGACCCCCTCCAAAATTCGAGGCTGGGACCGCGCCTGTTTGAAACCACTTTAATCAATTCTTCAAACGTATTACAAGACAAAAAGTTAACTACTAAAGCCGGCCCAGACGTTTTCACTTCTAATATAACTGTATACAGGTCTGTTAGCCTTTGGAATGCCTTCTACGCTCTTACCACGGTAATAATATTACCGTGCTCTTACTTTCCTTTACATCGATAATAGGTTTACACTTGACCGCCATCGCAGTTGTATGTAAAGGCTCTCAACAACTCCCTTATTCGTAAGTTATAGTCGTAGTCGCAAAGTGTATCGAACTTGTATCGGATACATTTCAGAGAGTGTGCAGCTGTACTGCCTGAACTACATAACTCATCTATTTACATACAAGTAATAAAAAAGGTTTTTGCAGTGGTAGGACACTTTTCAGAGTCCGCCTGGGGAAGTAGGTACCACACTTTTTCCGGTTATTCTACCACCAAGCTGTAATATGAAAACATCACTGTCTTCCGGTTTGAAAGACAAAGTTTCCAGTGAAATTACTGGGCATAAAACATCTTATATCTCTGAGTGACGATCGCAGTGCAGTGCTAGGTAATGATTTGGACTGTTCCTGTTCCAATGGCTGCGTGTCACTGTGCTGTTACATGGCAGGCATGTTGCTTACCATCAGGCACATGTCCTGCTCGTCACGTCACTCTATAATATCCTATGAATGTCAATGTTTGGGTTTAGATGTTTGTTGCTCGATCACGTCGAAACGTATTAAAAGAGATCGGGTTGAAATTTGGAACACAGATAGATTGTGATACATATACTAATATTATGGAAGAACACGTAAGCTATTGTTTTATCTCCGAGAAAATAACAGGAATGGGCACTATGCAGGCAAAACCTTGGGACACTGCTAGTAATATCTCTATCTATATATATAAAAACGTTATGATGGTTAATGTGCGCTTCAAAAACTCAAAAAGTTCTACACCGATCGAGCTGAAATTTTACAATGATAATTATGTAATCCGCATCAAGGATTGTTTTTATCTAATTTTTGCATCACAATGTGCCACTGCGAAGCGTGGCAGGGTACAGCTAGTATGTAATATAACGAGAACAAAATTAAAAATGTTGATTAACCCCCGACTACCTAAGATTTGTTATCTGTACAACATTTTACTAGTCAAGCCAAAAAGAAAAAGAAATGTAATTCGCCATTTTGTGGTATCGGCCATCTTGGATTTGACATTTGTCATAGTGCAAAGTATTCTGCTAATCAAGCCCTTTCGTTTGATACCCATATTGAGGTAGTAGTGAAAAAAAATATATGATTCGCCATTTTGTGGTGGCGGCCATCTTGGATTTGAAATTTTATAGCGTATAGTACTCTACTAGTACTACTAGTTAAGCCCTTTTATATGATACCCATATTGAGGTAGGTTGTGAAGAAATATTTTATCCACCATTTTGTGGAGGCGGCCATTTTGAATCGATATTACCCAAACATAGCTAAGAACACCAGCACGGTAATTAACTTTCAAAAAAAAAACTGCATCGAAATCGGCCCATCCGTTTGAGCTCTACGGTGCCACAGACAGACACACACAGACAGACAGACAGATAGACAGACAGACAGACATCGACGTCAAACTTATAACACCCCTTTTTTTGGTTGGGGGTTAAAAAGATGTCTTTGATAGTTTTTAGGGTTCCGTAAAATGTAAAAACCTTATAGATTCGTCATGTCTGTCTGTTCGTCTGTATGTCACAGCCACTTTTTGCCGAAACTATGAGTACTGTTGAAAATTAGTAAGAAGATGTATTCTGTGAACCGCATTAAGATTTTTACAAAAAAATATTTAAAAAAAAACAATAAATTTTAGGGGTGTAATTAATACTATACAATTATACTTGTGGGGTGTCTATGCATAAAATTGGATTGAACTCGATCTAGTGAGTAGATTTTGTTAGTACGTCATAAATTCACTATTATTTAAACATCGATCACAGTCACACCAAACTACAAGAACTTAAGTATGTATTACGTTACTTGCTGCTACGGAACCCTTCATGGGCGAGTCCGACTCGCACTTGACAACTTTTTATTTCAGAATCGATCGTCATTTAGGTGCTAAGTGCGAGACTGTGAGTTATCTACGCCGCCACGATGCCATTGACCCGACACAACAATCCGCCGATAATGGTACAGCTATAATTTAATATACTCCGTTTTTCTAGGGTCAACAGAACTAATTGAACTTAACTGGAACTCAATATAAAACTACTTTCACTTATTTAAACCGACTGGACTGACAGAGAATCTATATACATATTTTGAACAGACTTTAAAAAAAGCGGGTTCTCATTTCGGTTTTGGGTTCTTTTTTTCACATGTGCCTGATAGTAAGCAACATGCCTGCCACATAGCAGCATAGTGACACGCAGCTATTGGAACATGAAGAGTAAAACATATTACCTAGCACTGCACTGCGCTCGTCACCCAAAGATCTTTTTTTTTATGTGTGTCACGCGATAGCTCCGCCAATTGTCAATCAATTTTAATGGTTATTAATGTTTTGTTAGTCAGAGGTGGTCCCATGTAAATTTTATTATACAGGTAGTATACTAGCAGCTTTATCCACGTAGTTCCTGCTCCGTTAAGTTTCTCTACCCTATCCATAGTATAGCGTATTCTATGTGTTATTCCAGATCATAAATTAACTACCGCACTATGCTCCAGTGGCTGCCTCTTCGCCGTCACAGAGATGCATATATCCTCTCTTTTAGCAGAGCGCAGCGATAAGGCCGCCAATTTAAACGTGTTTTTTATAACAGACTAGATTTCGCCCCGGCTTCGCCCGTGGTACATAATATAGCACTCATTGGGATGCCGTACCTATCAAACGGTGAAAGAATGACTGAAATCGGTTCAGTTATTCCTAATAATATCGCTTTCAAACAAAAAAACCTCTTCAGCTACCCCACCTGTCGGAAATTGGTCGTACCAACTCAGATTTAGAAACAAATTTGATTACTCAATACTTAATCATTTATTGCTTCATTATGTTACATTAATAAATAAGTACATTTAAAACAAAATTAGTACAAAATTAGTCGTAACACAACGTACCCCAACCGGGCATTGCAATTTAAGTGTCATTTTGGATTAGCAAAGGTTTATATTCAACTAGATGCCCGCCCCGGCTTCGCCCGTGGTATATTATATAGCACTCATCGGGATCCCGTACATATCCAACGGTGAAAGAATGACTGAAATCGGTTCACTCATTCCTGAGAATATCGATTTCAAACAAAAAACCTCTTCAGCAACCTGCTACGCCACCTGTCGGAAATTGGTCGTACCAACTCAGATTTAGAAAAAAAATTAGCAAAGGTTTATATTCGAGGCACAGATTACTAAAATTCAATGACGCAATTTTTGACACATGCTGTCATGTGTCATGTCAAAGCACGAAACGTGCGAAAACTCTCAAAAGGGGAATATTTTTTCCCGATTTTGTTACATTCTTGTTTCATGCTCCGCTTCAATTAATAGTAGAGTTATTTTCTATAGCCTAAAGCCATCCTCGATAAATGGACTATCCAATAGAAAAGAATCTTTCAATTCGGCCCAGTACTTCCCGAGATCCTAGCGTTCAAGCAAACAAACAAACAAATAAACAAACAAACAAACTCTTCAGCTTTATAATATTAGTATAGAACTCATCGGGATCCCGTACATATCCAACGGTGAAAAAATGACTGAAATCGGTTCACTCATACCTGAGAATATCGATTTCAAACAAAAAACCTCTTCAGCAACCTGCTACGCCACCTGTCGGAAATTGGTCGTACCAACTCAGATTTAGAAAAAAAAAATAGTAAAGGTTTATATTCGAGGCACAGATTACTGAAATTCAATGACGCAATCTTTGACACATGCTGTCATGTGTCATGTCAAAGCACGAAACGTACGAAAACTCTCAAAAGGGGAATATTTTTTCCCGATTTTGTTACATTCTTGTTTCATGCTCCGCTTCAATTAATAGTAGAGTTATTTTCTATAGCCTAAAGCCTTCCTCGATAAATGGACTATCCAATAGAAAAAGAATCTTTCAATTCGGACCAGTACTTCCCGAGATCCTAGCGTTCAAGCAAACAAACAAACAAACAAACAAACAAACTCTTCAGCTTTATAATATTAGTATAGATGACGCAATATTAATATTTTTCTCCCGTTTTTGTTACTTTCTTGATTCATGCTCCGCTTCTATTGATAGTAGCGTTATGTTCTATAACCTATAGATAGCCTTCCTCGATAAATGGACTATCCAATAGAAAAATAATCTTTCAATTCGGACCAGTACTTCCCGAGATCCTAGCGTTCAAACAAACAAACTCTTCAGCTTTATAATATTAGTATGGATTAAGTTAATTTTGTTCTGAATCTGCTCAAATGATAAATTCTCCGGTACATTTAGTTATTTCGTCGTGATTGAGGAAAAACCATCATGTATATAAAGTTCAAAACTCCAGCACCGGAAATAAACAATTAATAACCTCGATGTTATATAAATACTGCGATTAATATATGTATATATAATACGAGGTCGACATTATCATTGAGAGAAAGGTACTATAACGTTCTAAAATGATTATAAAATACATTTATTATGAAAACATCGCGAGATAAGTGTGTGGGTGTTTTTATTATAATTGTGATTGTCAATTATGTAATTGTTATCTCATTACGTTATACGTAATTATAATTAACATGCCTACTGTCTGAGTAATAGTCAGTATTCTTCTTTAGGAGAATAACCTTAGGTGCCATTGCTAGTAGTAGGTACTCTTTAAAGCAATAACCGAGTTTGGTATTATGGATTCGCTAGCATATACATATACAAAGAGTTTACATATACTACTGTGTTCCGGTTTGAAGGGCAATGTTTCCAGATAAATTACAGGGCTTAGAGATATAAGATCTTAGATCTCTGGGTGACGAGCGCAGTGCAGTGCTAGGTAATGATTTGGACTCTTCGTGTTCCAATAGCTGCGTGTCACTATGCTGTTATGTGTCAGGCATGTTGCTTACCATCAGGCACATGTCCTGATCGTCTCGTCACTCCTTATTTAAAAAAAAAAAACTACGTATAGAGTACGAACAAACGCTTTACACCGAAAGCACGGGTCTGATCGCTCTTGTCTTGTCGCTCTTGCGGAAGTGTCATATACCGCCAAGGGCCGCCAGACGTCACGTATTTTCTGATGGATGAAATGTGGACGATTGAGTAGAGTTAGTACGTACTAAGAACACATGATTACCCGCTAACTTGCTTAGACGGCCAAATTAAAAATATGGGGTCCATAAGCTACATTACTTCGCGTATTTTCTGATAACTGATTTTCAAGTATGTTAAAGGCAATAAATATCCTTAAAATTAAGGCCCCAATACTTCCAGACACTTTCCGTCGGCCGTTTTGCTTAACAGACGCTTTAAAACATCCAAAATAATAGAGTTTTAAAGCGTCTGTTAAGCAAAGCGTCTGTTTGGTAATAGGACGTATTAATTGGGACCTAAAGCTAATTATTTCCATATTGTTATCCTGTTTGTCACATGACGAAAGGTAACGTCACTGTCAGCATTTATCCTATGTTTCATGTGAGTATTCAATTAATAAACAGATTACTCACATAACAAGTACACTTTAATTTAAAAAAAACCAACGCAATTTTTACACGTATGTTTGAAGGTAAAACTAGTATGATAACAGCGTCTTTCTCAACAATGTTATAAAGCATAATATGTGAAAAATAATTCAAATTTACTTAACTGTGTCACCGGCATTGAGATAGTCTTGTGTCTTAGCAAAAGTCTCCCTTTTACCTCTCAAGGGAACTCAAATAAATAAAATGTGAATCAATCACCTTACCTGGTTGCCTGGAAGTGATTGCTCTAAGTAATAATCCCGCCCCGGCTTCGCTCGGGTGCAATGCTGATACTAAATATAAGTAAGTACCTGCTAATAAAATTCCGGTCCGACGGCAAGACGTTTCGTTTTACGTAGTCACATAAGTTACAGTTTTTTGCGATGGATACTTTTTTGGCGCGACGGACGCACGCAATGTGTTGATTGATGGAACGAAACGTGGTTCACACCAAAGATGGCGACAGCGGTTTGTTTGTCAGTGCCATCAGAATTTAACGAAATTCTCCATAATCCGAATTTTGTGGACATAAGTAATAATATGTTGTCGACTCAAAATCAATATTTTTTATGTTTTGTTATTCATATTTAAGGTTTCGATCAAGTCTACCGTACCCCTTGACGAAATTATTAATATAGATGAGAATCAAGATAATAAAACACTAAATCAACGCAAAACTTCAATCACATCATAATTACGAATAGTATTCCTCGAGAACAATAAAACTACAATTAACACACACAAAAAGAGTAAACAATAAAACTCTCATTCCGAAATCAGGTTCGCTCAACCGCTTTAGGTATCGTTGACAAGGTAAATGAAATGTGGGTCACTGGTCTAGCGAAAGAATAGGCATGACGACTGATCCTGGAATTATATAAAGATGACGTTGATATAAAGATATAATGACAGTATTTAAATAGAATAAAATATGTACCAACTTTAATTTTGATAACTTTTTTGTTTAACTATCTTTATGATAATGCAAAGCTTGATGGGCAAGCCAATGTTAAAAGTTTAAAATGTTAAGAGTACCAAATTATTATAAAATGTATAATTTAGCATTGGATAACCCATGCCATTTAAAGTGACTTTTGTAATGAAACCAGTTTCCTAATCGTAATATTGAACATAGCTAACATACAAATTTTACGCGCGACACAAGAAAATACCAGACATTGACGTCACGGTTTAGTAGTGTTTTTGTATGAGGCGTTTTTAGGAAAGTCCAAAATTGTGATTTTTTAAATCATGATATCACGGCAAGTTTTTAAGATAACAGTAATGCTTTCACCTATGTTTAATTTAGTTTATTCAGTTATATGGCACATTAAATAAATAATGAGTCGTCATGCCTATACCAACTCCCGCATCTGTGAAACCTTGACTCAATTGCGGTCGGTGCGATCACTAACACTAACATACGACATACATTTGAAAATTGAATGCTATTGTATATTATTTCGATAATTATTGGCAATTTATTTGAAATATTATGGTAAGACAATTAACGGGAAATCAATCATATGATGTGTGATTCATTTCGATTCGAATTAAATACAAAACAATAAACCGGGATAGGAAAATGTCAACTCAGTTTTGTTAACAGGATATGAATACTTTTTAGTGCATCAGTATTGAATTATGAAAGGAAAATCTGAATTACTACTTAACTGTAAATGTGCGCTATAGGTACGAGTAACCTCAATTTACAGTTAATGCAATTTTATGGCGAATGGATGAAACAGACATATTGTAAAGATCCCATACAAAATGGGACAAAAAGATAGATCGATAAACTCTTTATTGCAATCATTAAAGCAAAATTAAGCATATAGGTAATAGCGATCTTGTCTCTCTCTTCCAGCCAACCACGGGAGAATTAAATTTATAAGAACATACAGTGTATGTTCATCGTTTGCTATCTCGATTTAAGGTTCAGCCAATAAATGGAACCAATGGCCGTAATGGTGAAATTGCCTGCTTTTTCAAGTTGTAACATAGATTGATATTTTTAAGGCCAGAATGATGTGCCAACAGGCCAACACCATGTGCCAATGCCAACATACAATTTGTGTTCATTAGCGTGGGGGGAAAAGGATGGTTTAACTGTTAGAAATGCAGAATGTTTATTTTAAATTATACCTATGTAGACATTTGTAAAAAAATAGGGAAATCGTGATGATATAAACAGTAGGAAAAAACATAGAACTAGCTTAAAGTTTTCGTCGATAATACTTTAGGCTTCATTACGTACGCTTTACAAGCACCTTTGCGTGATTGTTTTTAAAATGTCTAAAAACGCTTCTAGACCACTTTTGATCATCAATTATAATCAAATTAATAAAAATTAAATTGTATTTCAATTGAAATTTAATTCAAAAACTCCATAAAACATTATTTTAAGTTTGAACGGGTTTTCAGTATAGATATCTCGTAATTAATGATAATAACTAATCTTCATCTGTCTTCTACCAAAAAGAAGTCAAAAGCAGATTTAACAGTATTTCAATGAATGTAAAGGCGTAACTTCTTTGAAACCTTTTAAACAAATCAACTTTACCTAACCTTGAACCGTTTTTTAAGTCCCTGATACCATGGTATCAAATATTACTCAGTCAAATCAAATGATGTTTTATTTACACATACGCAAAGTTTAAAATAATATCCACAGTACATGTACCATTTCACATAACAAGAACAAAATTAAAAATTTTGATTAACCCCCGACTACCTTAGATTTGTTATCTGTAGAACATTCTACTAGTCAAGCCCTTTCATTTGATACCCATATTAAGGAATTGTGAAAAGGAAATGTAATTCGCCATTTTGTGGTAGCGGCCATCTTGGATTTGAAATTTGTCATAGTGCAAAGTATTCTACTAATCAAGCCCTTTCATTTGATACCCATATTGAGGTAGTAGTGAAAATATTATATAATTCGCCATTTTGTGGTGGCGGCCATCTTGGATTTTAAATTTGTTATAGCGTTTAGTACTCTACTAGTCAAGCCCTTTCATTTGATACCCATATTAAGGGAATTGTGAAAAAGGAAATGTAATTCGCCATTTTGTGGTAGCGGCCATCTTGGATTTGAAATTTGTCATAGTGCAAAGTATTCTACTAATCAAGCCCTTTCATTTGATACCCATATTGAGGTAGTAGTGAAAAATATTATATAATTCGCCATTTTGTGGTGGCGGCCATCTTGGATTTTAAATTTGTTATAGCGTTTAGTACTCTACTAGTCAAGCCCTTTCATTTGATACCCATATTGAGGTAGGTTGTGAAGAAATATATTGTCCGCCATTTTGTGGAGGCGGCCATTTTGAATCGATATTAACCAAACATAGCTAAGAACACCCGCACGGATATTAACTTTCAAATAAAAAAAACCGCATCGCAATCGGCCCATCCGTTTGAGCTCTACGGTGCCACAGACAGACACACACACAGACAGACAGACAGACAGACAGACAGACAGACAGACCGACCGACAGACAGACAGACAGACAGACATCGACGTCAAACTTATAACACCCCTTTTTTTGTCGGGGGTTAAAAACAAAGTAGGGTTTTATTGTAGCATATTAACTTCTGTAAGCGGTATATTATATGTATAGCTCTTAACCTACATACTCGTTTAAATATTTGATTGCGACCCAAAGTTTGAGCGGCCCTGGACCGTCTTTGTTCCCAAAGTTCAACGCGCCAAGTTCAACTGTGAATCATTCCACTCACATTCTTATGAACTCATAAATATTTCAAGTGGAGCTTTATACTTTAAGCGGACTCCTGCGCGCACATTGTACAGCTTTGGTTTAAAGTATATGTCGCAGGCAACTACCTTAATCAGCCGTTCAATTAACAGCCTAGCCCATTTACTAAACAGCGTCATTTAACTAACTGAATGTCACTCATCGCGAAATCTCAGAAACTACAAAAGGATTCTGAAATTTTATTGGAGGTGTATTTTAGCACGTAGGCGCTCGCTAAGCGGGGTTTAGCGAAATTTCGCCCATAAGAGGGTAAAATAGGAAATGACAGTTTTACGTAAAGGAACAGGGCCTTAGGGCTAGAAACATAAATACTTTATAATACAAATACAACAATCTTTATTGCTGTTTGTAGGTAAGATAAAAGGTGATACAAAACATTTTAAAAGTCGACCCATACAAACTCTAATAGTTAAAGCTTAATACGTGAGGTTATAACATATGTCACCGAACATTCCAGTGGGTCAGTGAGTCAGTATAAGCTGCGACCTAAAAAGGACCAGCGATCCCTTGCCTGTTGCCTACAATATCTACTTAACACGTATTTGTACAAAATATGTATAAGGCAGAGGTACAACTGAAGAATATTAACCAAGTTATTGATTAATTGGCATCCTGGGTTCCTACTATCCTAATATTATAAATGTCAATGTTTGGATGTTTGTTGCTCAATCACGTCGTAACGTCTGAACGGATCGGGCTGAAATACGGAACACAGAAAATTAAATAATTTATAAATATAATCTTAATATTATATAAATCTCCTGTCACGATGTTTGCCCGCGATGGACTCCTAAACTACTTAGCCGATTTTAATCAAATTTGGACACCGTGTGTAGATTGAACCAACTTAAAAGATAGAATAGTTTTTATTTCGATTAATGGGCTTTATTTGACAATATCCGAGCGAAGCCGGAACGGGCCGCTAGTATATTATAAATTAGATTATAGTCTGGAAGAAAACATAGACAATTTTTATCACGAAAAACAACGGGAACTACGCGGGTAAAATCGCGGAGCACTGCTAGTCTGTCATAAACGAATGTTTCCTTAATATATGTATTATCATCATCAGTATGTATTCGTCCACTACTCTACATTGGCCTCTCCCATGATACGCCAGCTCAGCCCGATCCTCAGTCTTGCGTCTCCAACCGCCACCAGCTCCTTAGCTCTTGTCAGTAAAAGTCTCGTTTAAAATGAATGTTTAATCTCCGCTAATATAGCTTACAATAATAAATTAATTTAATTTTAAGTTATAGTTTGGTTTTTAAGTACTTAATTAAGTATGTGAACAAGAACAACATTAAAAATTTTGATTAACCCCCCGACTACCTTAGATTTGTTATCTGTACAACATTCTACTAGTCAAGCCCTTTCATTTGATACCCATATTAAGGAAGTTGTGAAAAAAGAAATGTAATTTGCCATTTTGTGGTAGCGGCCATCTTGGATTTGAAATTTGTCATAGTGCAAAGTATTCTACTAGTCATGCCCTTTCGTTTGATACCCATATTGCGGTAGTAGTGAAAAAAATTATGTAATTCGCCATTTTGTGGTGGCGGCCATCTTGGATTTCAAATTTGTTATAGCGTATAGTACTCTGCTAGTCAAGCCCTTTCCTTTGATACCCATATTGAGGTAGGTTGTGAAGAAATATTTTGTCCGCCATTTTGTGGAGGCGGCCATTTTGAATCGATATTAACCAGACATAGCTAAGAACACCCGCACGGATATTAACTTTCAAATAAAAAAAACCGCATCGAAATCGGCCCAACCGTTTGAGCTCTACGGTGCCACAGACAGACACACACACAGACAGACAGACAGACAGACAGACATCGACGTCAAACTTATAACACCCCTTTTTTTGGTCGGGGGTTAAAAAAGGGAGGCGCTAGATAATGATTTATTCTCAAAGCAGCAGACAAAATAACTTTGGGAACCCCTGTTTTATTGCCTTTATTTATATATATCGGATTTTATTAAAAAAAAACTACATTCAAGAGATAATTAAATAATATCTGGGTGACCTAGGGTGACCCTTGGTCACCCAGGTAAGTATATGTTCTTGTAAATATACATAAATTCCGCTGCAACAATATTTTTCCATCGTTTAGGCGTGTTGAACTGTAACGATGTCACACCAAGACACAAGTGTCAGTTTTATGTTGTAATTTGTCAAAATGTACGGCGTTTTTTTTTTTTTATTTATCACACAATACAAGCCACAAACATAAACACAATATGAAACTTAGGCATAACTTAAGACTAGGATGCAGCTCAAAAACAAGTGTGTACATACTAAAAATAGCGAAAAGAACAGACATATAAAAAGGACAAAAGTTACAAAATTGGACTAATACAATAAAGACGTAAATAAAATAATGAAGACATAATTACGGAAGGAATACAGAAATATTTATATATTTAAATAGACCAATCCGTTCACTTTGGCCTTTTTTGTATCGGACTGCTTCAAGAAGCTCAACGTTGGCATTTACCTATTTATAATTTGATCCAACTTCAGAGACAGGATAGTTTTTGTTTAATTATTTTAGTACCTGGGTGACCTGGTACCTGGGTTACTTAAGATACATACTGATATTCTCAAAAAAAAAGGAAGGCGGCCGGTTGGATTCGAACCGGACCGGAAAATTCGGACCTACCATGTTATGACCGCCCTTCTTCCCAACTGAACTAATATAGGTACTGTCGCGCCACATCGCGAAATTTACCGTCGCATTCTAATCGTAACAATTACAGTTTTTCGTTGTCTAAAAACGCGCACAAAATGTCGTTTTTTTTTTAATAAAACCTTGCTAGATCGATTTATCGTCCCCGAAAACCCTTGAATTTATAATAATTTATAATAATTTCATGAAAATCGTTCGAGCCGTTTCCGAGATTCAGATTCTAATATAAGTTTTACTTATAGATATAAGTTTTTTATAATATAAGTTTTACTTATATAAAGTTTTACTTATAATATAATTATAAGTACCTACAAAGCTCGTTTAAAGGTATAAGATTATTAATGGTTTTGACGATTTGCGAGCGAAGGCCTCTCGTATAGTTACATTTTTAGTAGTCTGTACTTCTTTATTCTACTGTCAACCGTTTTACGTGGATACTGGTAGTGGGTGGCGTTCAAACGCTATCTTATTGTAATTTTATGGACCTGCGATGACTTATTCTCCAGTTTAAATTGATTTGTTACACTAATACGGGCCGAATTTACTGTTAGTTAAATGCTTTGACAGTATTAAAACCTACTTAGCGAAGATTTTAATAGCCTACTTTATCGTAAAATTAATAGGAAAGAAATGAAGTGACTCGTAGTCACTTTTGTGAAGGAAACAGTTACAGACGCTATTGACTGAGTGGGTGTTTCCCGTTGGATACAAGCTTCAAATTGAAATAGACTATTTAATATTTAGTGCACAATATCAAAAGCTGTTTGCCGTTTGGGTAGTTAGCCCCTACCACAATGGCGAGAATTGAATGAATTTCACAAACTGTTTAACGTTTTTACTATGGTGATAAACTATTATTGACATGTATGTACTTACAAAGAGTATGAAATAAATGAGTATGAGTAGAAGTCGACGCCCTACCACCCCATACATTATGGTATATTGCCAAACGTACCAATCGGTTTGAATTCACTTTCCTCATACGTACAGGTTTAAGGTACAAGTTCGCGCTGAGACCGCGACCGGAGACCGCGACAGGCACTTGACTCTATAGAATTGTATGGGCGCCAGTTCGCGCCGAGACCGCGACAGGAGACCGAGACACGTGTCGCGAGACATGTGTCGCGGTCTCGGCGCGAACTGGCGCCCATACAATTCCATAGTGGCAAGTGCCTGTCGCGGTCTCCGGGCGAACCGCTACCTTTAGAGTGGAATAGGCCGCCCATTGTTCCCTGAGAGGTACAATATAGAACTTTTCAAGGTCAAATTGACTAGGTATTTTTAGGCCCGCGTGCATCATGTTCGACCACACCGTCGCTTACCATCAGGCGAGTTGGTGGTCAAATTCAGACTTATGCACGATAAAAAAAAGAGAATTACCTCTCAAGTATCGACAGACAGATTCGCCTTTCAAGGTGACAGCTGGGCAATAGAAAATACCACATTATCACGCTCTGATTCCTGCATTTTTAGGGTGCCGTGGGCAAAGGGAAAAAACGCCATCCTTTCACATCAGTCACGAGACCACTCCAACAAATTAATGCATCATACTGACATTGTAAATGCAAAGTTTGAATGTTTGTTGCTCAATCATGTCGAAACATACAGACAAACAAACGGATCGGGAAACATACAGGCTCCTTTCATCCCGAAAAAAAATACGGAAACGGGATCTACGCGCGTAATACCGCCAAGTGCTGGTAATTACATAAGTATCAATGAATGATAACGTGGTTGTTTTAATCGCATTTGCATTGGATAAGACCGTCAAATGCGGTTGTAACTTAAGCCGTAAAAACCGTCTCTATTACAAGGGAGTAACCAGTTTATATAATACTAGCAGCATCCCCGGTTTTACCCGCGTAGTACCCGTTCCCGTTATTGTTTACGGGATAACAAGTAGCCTATGTGTTTTTCCAGACCTAAAAAAAATAAAGACTATTCTCTACCTGTGTTCTAAATTTCGGCCCTATTCGTTCATACGTTGCGACGTGTTTGAGCAACAAACATCAAAATATCCATTGACATTTTATAAGTAATATTAGTTTACTCAGTTTACCTGCGTAGTTTCCGATCCCGTTGTTTTCCAGAGATAAAAAATACCCTAAGTGTTATTCCAGACCATTATCAATCCGTGTACCAAATTTCGTCAAAGTCCCCTTATTAGTTTTTGCGTGAACGAGTAACAAACATACATGCATACATGCATTCTTACAAACTTTGTCTTTTATAATATTAGTAGGAAGTACTAGGGTTAATAAAGGAGTTTGCATAGATAGCAAATATGTAATTTGTTTACTGTATCTAAAAATCAATACACAGACTAACACTAAATGCACAATAAACAATAATGCATTTTGTCTGTGTTTAGCACGGATAATGGTATATGTACGGTTTTTGTAGTAACGTATAATATTATCATTATAGTATCAAGTGACATGCATATATTATTATGCATCATTATTCCTGTTTAACACAAAAAAAAAATATTCGGCGGTTCCCGTGACTGCCTATTTTTTTTCGTTATTAATACGTACAGAAATGAAATTAACCATTGGTACGGAACCCTCAAGCCCAACCCCCTACTAACTCTTGACTGAATATAGGTACGTCATCATGACTCTTTGAGGTGACATGACGTTCAAATCACTGGATTCCTGTTAAACAAAACACAGTAAACCAGGTTTATAGAGCCAAACTAATCTACCCGAATGGCTAAAACTAGAACTAACTATTCCACTACGAAGTGAAACTCTAAATGCAATAGTAACGACACCCACATAAAGTCGATGCACTACATTCGTACTGAGTCATTTAAATTGCATTTTTATCACAAAGGAAAATGGTTCTTATCTGTAGGTATCACAGTCGTAAATTGTGGGGATCTGTAATGCAATCTACGTAGAGATAAGATTATCTTATCTTGTATCGGTAGTTTGATCGCTTTGTTTTTAAATTGACGCAGTGAAGGCGTTCAGGGATTATTTTGTACCGTGGCTAACCAAGTGATATTTTAACCGAGTTCTAAAAATAAATTTGTTTTAAACTTTCCCGATTTGGACACATAATTTAAAACACTATTAAAGACTTAAATCGCGATCCAAATTATTATTTAATTACTTTGACGTTTCCCAGCGTTACAAGAGTTCTCGCGACCACGGCGTACCGGTGGTACACTCCGCGAGGTATAAAGCTGAGCTTTGCATTAGTGTGAATGATCACCAATCAGGCAGGAGCTTGAAATTTTGTCCGCGAGGTATAGGCTGAGCTTTGCATTAGTGTGAGTGATCACCAATCAGGCAGGAGCGGGGCGAGACAGAATGGCGCCGCGCCTAAGGCCGGTTGTCACACCTACACTATCCATGTACACTCACACAAATGCAAAGCTCAGCTTATGCCTCGCGGAGTGTAACGCTGCGGAAACGTCGAGGTTAATGGATCGTGATCAAGTCGTGAATAAGAATAAGAATATTTATTTGTCATAATAACATAAACACATAGGTAATGAACCCATCAGGTCCGAACTAGTACATAGTACTGTATCTCGGTACCTAATCCCAAAACAAAAAAAAATAGCGTTTAAGTTCTGAAAAAAAAGGTCCTCAGTTTGCCAGAATCTATACTGATATTATAAAGCTGAAGTATATATTATACCTTTAAAACGAGCAATTCTTGTATTTACCTAAATACCTCTAGAATTAAAATCTCGGAAACGTTGCGCACGATTTTCATGAAATTTAGTATGCGGGGCGATAAATCGATCTACCTAGGTTTCATTTGTTTAAACTCTCGTTTTATGCGCGTTTTTAGATTAATAAAACTGTTACATTAACATTAGAATGCGAAGGTACTTGTAAATTGCGTTCTTATGCGACATTCATTCGAACATTGTTTGATGTTTAAATTGTCTAAGCCTATAAGCCTACTCTAACTAGAGTAGTAATAAACCCGTCGAAACCACGGATCCAAGTAGAACCGGAGTAGGTAAGTCGCGAGTTTATTTCGAAATACGTTTTTCGTAGAAAGAGAGTAGACGTTGAGGAGTCGGACAAGTAATTTAAGGTGGGGTCCGGACACCGCGGGAATTTGTCAACGCGGTCCAGAAAATAACTGAACATAATAATTAAGTGAACTACCTTTTTATTATTTTGGTTTTAAATCAAATTCTATTCGATCCGTGGTTCGATCACTCGCGGTCCGCCTGTTGCTGACCTAGACGAAACCGAATCAATCTCGACTTGAAACCAAGATTGGCGTTGGGAAATCCCCAGTCACGCAACGCATTCCATATTCGCAAAATTCGGGAAATTGCGTAGGAATATCAGGACCACGATCCAACATTATTTGCAGTTTCCAAACATACCATAACCCACTTATTCATCAGATAACTAACATCACAGTTTTATCAGTTGCAAAACGTCTCTTTCAAAACTCTTACGAACGGTAATTTATCTTGTAATGTTTATCAAGCACAAATATCAAATAGGAGTATGTCCCCAAAACACAGATTCCTAAAAATTTCTTAATTTATTTACCTACTCAGACTATTTACTTCCTTCATTAGGTAATGATAATGGAAACCAAACAAAATTCTGGTAAATACTTACTATCCTGTTGCTCTACTAATCTATACTATTATTATAAAGCTGAAGAGTTTGTTTGTTTGTTTGTTTCAACGCTAGGATCTCGGGAAGTACTTGTCTGAATTGAAAGATCCTTTTTCTATTAGATAGTCTATTTATCGAGGAGCTATAAGAACATAACGCTACTATCAATAGAAGCGGAGCCTGAACCTATATGAATACCTGAATATAATGTACCACGGGCGCCGAGGCGGACATCTAGTAAGATTATAAATGTCAATGTTTGTATATATGTTCCTGAATCGTAACGTATGAACGAACTACGCGGGTAAAACCGCAGGGCAAAAACAAGTGCCTATGTGTTCTTCCAGACTGTAGTAATCTACCTGTATTCCAAATCTCACGCAATCTGTTCATAATGTCACGACGTGATTGAGCAACAAACACGCATACATTGACATTTATAGAGACGATCTTCTTAGCATTCCATGGATTCACCGTGCGGGTACCGGGTCCATCGTGTGGCAGAGAGAGAAAACCCGAGTAGACCCCGAGACTTGTGACTCGGGCGTAGGTTTAAGGGGCCCCTTTCTGACGTACATCAACAGTCACCTTCACCACTCGTCTTTCTCTCCCTGCCCAGCCAAATCTGATATGAGCCTACTAGTGCAGCTTTAGATACTCGTTCTAGTATAGAACTTACTGCACTTCTGGATAAGCCAAGGTCTTTCAGCAGGTTATAGAGAGAGATTTTGCTGGTATACCTCTCGCTCCCACTTCTACAGCGTATAAACTAACTACATAGCCGTTTTTTGTTAATTCGTTTAGGAGGTCGTAATACGTATTTTGTTTCATCGCGTGATCTTTAGGTATATTAGTTTCCCACGGTACGGTAAGTTCTACAAGGACTATGCGTTTCGTAGCTCTAGAAAAAAGGAAAATGTCCAGTCTGGATGACGAAACACCCACATCCCCTGGGATCCTGTAGTGCCTTTCATACATGTCCATTAAAATTAGTATAATAGGAAGTACGATAAATGTGGGAAATATTCCTGCTCGTCTCGTTACTCTATTCCATTTGAAGAAAAAAAAAACATGCTCTACTGTCCTCGCTATTTTCGTAAATAGGAGGTACAAACTTTTTGCACCACATATATCTTAATATCTAATATATAAAATTCTCGTGTCACAGTTTTCGTTGCCATACTCCTCCGAAACGGCTTGACCGATTTTGATGAATTTTTTTGTGCTTATCCGGTATCTATGAGAATCGGCCAACATCTATTTTTCATCTCCCAAAATGTTAGGAGTAGTCCACCCCTAAATTTATTTTTTTATTTTTTAGACAAAATTTTTAATTTCTATTTTTTTATGATACAACATACAAAAATACATACAATCCTTAATTTTCACCCTTCTACGATCAACCCTTATTTTTTAATAGCCGTTTTAGTAATTTAATCATTTTTCCTCTCCGGTCGAAAACTGATCAATCGTCATTGTGACAGGTGTCACTTCTGACCCAGTAAACAGCACGATAATTTGGGGATCAAAGGTAGCCTATAGCATATATATAGTTTGAACACGCTAATCTCGGGAACTACTGGACCGATTTAAAAAAAATCGTTTACCGTTATTTCATATGTTCGTAATCCTTGACCGCTGTAGGTTATATACATGTACCACGGGCGAAGCCGGGGCGGGCCGCTAGTAATTATATAGATCTCCTGTCACGATGTTTGTCCGCGATGGACTCCTAAACTACTTAGCCGATTTTAATCAAATTTGGACACCGTGTGTAGATTGATCCAACTTAAAAGATAGGGTAGTTTTCATTTCGATTAATGGGCTTTATGTGACAATATCCGAGCGAAGCCGGAACGGGCCGCTAGTATAATAATATAGATAAAGAAAAAGTTGATGGGTAGACCTTCTAGAACGAGATAGACTTGGGCAACATTTAACATTCAAGCCTCTGTCCCTAAGCAGGAAAATACTTAGGACAGTGGCATCTTTTGTTGTCTGTCAGTAACCACTTTGGGTTCTTGAGCCAAGTTAGTTTTTGGTGGTAGATATTTCAGACACAACACCATCTAACCCCAAACTAAGCAAAGCTTGTACTATGGGGGCCAGATAGCTGATATAATAATTAAATAGTTGTAAATACAATGTAATAATCACGGTCACAATGTTTTAACTTATTCTAAAATGAAATAAATAATAACTTACTTCTTCCAGGTATGTTCCTCGGGCTAATGGGAGGTCTATCATCAACATCGTCCTGTCCTAGCACTGTGTTATACTTCTTAACACTGTCTGCCCAGTCCTGTATCCACTTCTTATCACCCTTGCATCGGTTTATACTCAAGTATGACAATTTACCAACTTTGTCTGAACCAACATCATTCAAAACGTCACCCATATCATTGTCATTCATCATCGCCCTTTGTACGTTTCGTAAAGCAGTGCTTTCAAATTTTGCATCATCAAATGGGGTTTTCGAACTTGGTAATGAAACCGGTACTGATGATTCTCGTGATAGCCTTTGTAAGTATTCTAATTGAGAATCTCTAGTCATTCTTTGTACGTAATCAACTGGTACAGATGATTCTCTAGCAATACGATGGATGTAGTCTGTTTGGTCTATTTCTGACTTTGTTAAGCTGCAACGTCTACGTACTGGTATGTTAACTTTTGGAGGTGCTCTTGAGCTCAATACTCCGGACGTTGTCACTGATGTGAAGCTGCCGACATCTGCATCATCATCAAGTTCCTTTGGAGGGGATTTAGCAAATGTTTTCTCTGTAATAGTCCGCACACGGTTTTTTATTTTCTCTAAATAACTTCTTGTTGATTTAATTTGTTTTGATGTCTGAGCAGCCAAATCATTCTCAGTAGGAGATTCGTAACAACATGATATTTCTAAGACATTTTTGTCTTTTGAGACTTTAGGGATCTCGAAAGCATTATTTGTTGACAATGGACTTCGCAACGCATTATCTCTTCGCGGTTCTTTGGTGATGACACGTTTTGAATAGTCAAATACTAATTCTGGATCCCTTTCATTTTGACCGGATTTTGAAGAGGAATCTACAGCAAAGTTTCTGTCTATGCTCATTCTGGCTTTCTGTTCTTCCGTATAATTGTCCCCTTCAATTGTATATGTACCAGCTGACGAATTAGACTGTCTATCTACATCATCATCTATATACAGTGCTTCATTCATAATACACTTTTTAAACAGGTCTGGCGTTTCAGATGCTCTGCTTTTACGAGATGGACTTTTAAGTTCTGGTGTTGATAGACCATTATCTGGAGTCAGAATATCTAGCTCAGGACTTGATATATCAGTCAGCAAGATCTCGGGACTTTGGTCTATGATGTCAGCCACAGTCTTTGGCTGATAAATAACCTCTTTCACGTAAGAATTGCTACGCAACAATGGCAAATTTAAGCCATGTCTAGGATTCACAGTAAAGTTGTCACTCCGAGTCATTATGCTATCAACTATAGGGCTTTTGGACGTATGTTTAGGCTGGAAATTATCGGTGACAGGCGATTTTATGTGTCTATTGGATCCAGGGCTTGACATATTCTGTGCTCTATGTTTCATAGAGTTAGAAAGGCCACTGTCTTCTTGGTCGGAGGAAAAGTAGCCTTCCGAGTTGTACCCTTGAGCTTTTCGGGGCAGTTTAGCGCTCATCGGTGGCCTCTGAGAAGCTGGACTGGTTCTAGTGAAGCTAGCAGACATGGATTGGACTCTTTGGTGGCGCGCCTGTGATTTCTTAGCCAATTCCTCCAGTCTCCGATTATCAAACGGCTTGGCTTCTCCGAAGTCGACGGTGAACGCCATTGGATGAAGTTTCGGAGTGCTGGGTTCCGATTTGTCATCCTGACCTACCCCAATATCATCAGTCTTGGAACTCTGGCTATCCGTGGAAGACTTGGACGTCGTGGGATCCAGAGTACTCTGCCCGTCGGACAGAGGGCTGGGAGGCATCTCCTTCAACACTTACACTCATATTTTCAAAGATTCAAGCAAAATAACAGTGACATCATATCACAAACCAAAGCAATGTCGCATGCAGTGCTTTGTTTCACATCACTTTTTTACGGAACCGTTCGTAGCAATAAACTTGCAAATTAAATATAACAAAGAAACACTTTCGAAAAGTGGAACGAGAGCACTAAAACTAAAAACTATAAAGATATCCGCCTACATTCGCGTACACGGGCAAACTCGAAAGAAAAAAGCTGATATGATAGGGATGCCCGTTACGATACGATATATCGGAATATCGATACAGCACTATACGATATATCGATATTTGATGCGATATTTTGACCATACGATACGCTTCGATATATTGCATTCTTATAAAAATATCGCATTACCATATCGTATCAAACTATGTCGGTGATTAATTTGTAAAATTTTAAAGTACCTATTACATCATCAACGATAATAGACAGTGCCATTGAATATATTGTAATTAGTAATAAGAGAATGATAACGTCGACAAAATTGTTTATGGAACAAGAACAGCCGGCTTTTATTTAGACTTGGAGGTAGATTTAAATAATCTTTGAACTTTGTAGTACCATCAAATATGATTAATAAATGTTTAGTATATGTTCTCCTTGGTCATTCCGTTCGTAGCTGGGCACACACTTTCCGAAAGCCGTAATAGGTTAAATCCACAGCGCTTATCAAAATTATTATTTTTGCGTTGTTTAATGGCAATTGTGATTTTTTTTGTTGAATAAAACTATTCTAAATACATATAATTATTTGTTTCTTTTAAAAAAATAAAATTATATAGTAAAACTACTAAAAAGATAACCCTTTGCACGATATATATACTTATTATATCGCATATTAAATGAAAGGCATGCGATACGGTTACGATACGATATATCGATACAAAGGAAATCGATAATATCGCGTATCGATACAACCAAGTTCGATACAGTTACGATGCGATATATCGATACAATACACTTTTTTGGGCATCCCTATGATATGACAAGACGTGACAGCTGTGAGACGTCCATAATCAAACTGGATTTTTTCTTTTCCGTTTTCCTTTCCTTGAGAAAACATGGTAACATTGAAATTCACCACAACAAATAATAGATGGGAGCAACAATGAAAATCCAAATCGTAAGCGCAACAATATTTTATTTTCGTCTTAGGATCATGCAACTTGCATTTGAAATGGTTGTTTCATGGTTCTGGCGTTCTTTTTTTAATGTATTTGGTTTGTCGCAAAAAAAAAACATCTCATTTACTTTTCTACACTAGCTACATTGATTAACGTTTCAAACTACGTGATCGTAAAAAAAAATCTGAGAAAAATAATATTATTATTTGTACAACCACATTATTGTACTAACTACTCTCTACTTAGTATGTGACTAACTATAAGCTTATGTCAATTCTTAGCCAATTCCAAAAATGTAGCTTATGTCACACTCGTTACTCGTACAGGTCTAACAATTTGTGTTTCAGAATACGAGGAAAACACTAAATTCACCGTCCATTACAAATTTCATAGGTACCCTTAATCTTCTCGTTTGATGGTTTATCTTTCTACGTGACATTTGCGGAGCTGTGTGTGTGTTGCTAAACCACAATAATAGCCATTAATCAAGAACTTGAAGTCGGTGAGGGAGAAACTATTTTTTTTTCAAGTTTCTTCCAAAATAGTAGTTTTAAGTTATAACACCTGCTCAAAACTCAAAATCATTGTTTTGTAGAGAACCATTGAAAGCTACAAGCTTGTAGATCAAAGAAATGGGAGTTGTAGATAGACTTCCAAAAATTTTAGTCATTGCAGTGGCTCTTTTATTATCCTATGTATTTAAAATACACAGTTTGTTCGTTGGTTGGAACGTTATTGTGCACTGTCTGCTGCCTGCTGCTGCTCTGTTGTTTTTTCGCTGGAACTGCACAAAATAAACGAGTTGTCATTGTCACTGTCACTGTCAGCCAGTTGAGCCAGTAAAGCCAGTTTGGTGCGCGATATGAAACATGGCAGAAGCAGCGTTTTCCGAAGACGGGAAATATTATTCTACCATCTCAAGAGACGGCCGATTGAAAATATGGGATACAGAAAGCAATACCCTGAAACAGGAGTACACGCCAGATTTACATTTGGTGGCGCCAACCACTTGTTTGCAATGGTTAACAGTCGCGCAAAGTTCTGTAAGTATCAACACGTGGTTTTTGTTATATTTCTGTATATATATCCATATTACTTCAAAAAATCTTTATGCAGGCTGTCTAAAACACATGTAAGTTTACACGGACAGTCAAAGTGTAATAAACAACGGAATATTCTAACGTAAATATGCCTATAACCTCAAATTTGTTTTTCAGGGTGCAAAACAAAAAAAAGGGAAAAATAGAAGTAGTGTCAGTGAATCAGAGTCCCAGTGCATCGCCCTAGGTACTAGTAATGGAAAAGTGCTAATATACTCGGTAGCCCAGGCAAAAGTACAAGCTGCATTACAGCAAGACTTAAAAAGAAAGATAACAGCTATGGATTGGCATCGGAACTACGGACTATACAGTTGCTGTGGCAGAGAGAATATAATAACAGAGTGGGACTTAGAAAATGCTAGTGTTAAGAATAAATATGTTGTAACTGTAGATAATATGAGTAAACAAGGAAATATCATAAGTGCTATCAAAGTTGTGCCTCACAAACTGGTAAGTTGAACTTTTTTTTTAAATATTTACAGATTCATAATTTAGTCAATTAGTTGCCATACATGTAATTTGTGAAATATTATAATAATGAGGTGTTTTAGAACACAGACGCTAGAATACATGTGTAATTATTATGATCATAGCCTAAAAACACTCTTTTCCGTAAATCCTAGTAATATTATGAAGGTTAATTAGTTTTTATGTATGTAAGGATATCTGTTACTCTTTCTAACAAAAACTACTGGAAAGATGTGGGTGACATTTGGTTTAATGATAGATACACTTTATTGACACATTAAAACAATAGAATACACAAAAAAAATAATTAAAACTAGAGCAACAAGTTGGCGGCCTTATCGATAAAAGTGATCTCTTCCAGGCATAGATAATAGCACGAAATGAAACATAGGTTACTTATATACATAGACATAGGTTACGACTATGTAGTTAGTTTATACGCTGTAGAAGTGGGAGCGAGAGGTATACCAGCAAAATCTCTCTATAATCTGCTGAAAGACCTTGGCTTATCCAGAAGTGCAGTAAGTTCTATACTAGAACGAGTATCTAAAGCTGCACTAGTAGACTCATATCAGATTTGGCTGGGCAGGGAGAGAGAGACGAATAGTGAAGGTGAGTGTTGATGTACGTCAGAAAGGGGCCCCTTAAACCTACGCCCGAGTCACAAGTCTCGGGGTCTACTCGGGTTTTCTCGATGGACCTGGCACCCGCACGGTGAATCCATGGAATGCTAAGAAAATCGTCTCATCCTGGGAAATGAATAGGATGGAAAACTATTTTCAACTGGCCTCGTGGCTTAGTGTGTAGTAACACTGCCTGCAAAGCTGTGGGTTCGATCCCCACCCAGTGCAAATATTTGTATGATGAATTCAAATATTCGTAATGTGTCTGGGTGTTTTTATGTATAATAAGTATGTATCTATAATTAAATAAGTATCATGTCATCTATCTGGGCACCATAGTACAACCTCTGTTTAGGTTGGGGTCTGATGGCATTGTGAATTGTCCGCCAATATTTATGTATATTGATTTATTTATGCAAATGAAACTGAGACGCTGCTAGTAATCTACATAATTTATATTCTTCTTCTTCTTCTTTATTTTTGGCTTCCATTAGGTTGTATGACCATAATTTCGCTAATGTCTTGTGTTTCAACAGGATGTTCTTTTGGAATTGGGCCAGTATTCAGATTTAATAACAGTAGCTCTTGCAGTTGGTCGGTGTTGTAGAGATTTGTTTGTTAATGATTAGTAGTTGTATATTTACTACATTAAACCTCTGTAATGGACACCACAAAGGTAATGTCACAAGATATACATATATATAAGTATGAATACAAATAACAAGAACAAAATTAAAATTTTGATTAACCCCCCGACTACCTTAGATTTGTTATCTGTACAACATTCTACTAGTCAAGCCCTTTCATTTGATACCCATATTAAGGGAATTGTGAAAAAGGAAATGTAATTCGCCATTTTGTGGTAGCGGCCATCTTGGATTTGAAATTTGTCATAGTGCAAAGTATTCTACTAATCAAGCCCTTTCATTTGATACCCATATTGAGGTAGTAGTGAAAAATATTATATAATTCGCCATTTTGTGGTGGCGGCCATCTTGAATTTGAAATTTGTTATAGCGTTTAGTACTCTACTAGTCAAGCCCTTTCATTTGATACCCATATTGAGGTAGGTTGTGAAGAAATATTTTGTCCGCCATTTTGTGGAGGCGGCCATTTTGAATCGATATTAACCAAACATAGCACGGATATTAACTTTCAAATAAAAAAAACCGCATCGAAATCGGCCCATCCGTTTGAGCTCTACGGTGCCACAGACAGACACACACACAGACAGACAGACAGACAGACCGACAGACAGACATCGACGTCAAACTTATAACACCCCTTTTTTTTGTCGGGGGTTAAAAATACAAATCAACAAACTTATAATACCAATTATAGTTTGATATTGTTACTTTTAATATATTTACTGAGGACATACACAAACAGAGAATATACTAAAGGAAGGAGATTGGAGAAATTAGCAGGGAGGGGAAGGAATAATTTATATTTATTTTATTTATTGAATTACAAGCGAGCAGCCTTATCTGATATGCCTATATCTTAGTATTAGAATAACAAAAGGTTTAAGGATTAAAGACATTTATTCTCATATAATATTATTAGAGACCAGAGGTGGGAAAAGAACAAAAAAACATAATTAAGTTTTACACAGTCAAATTTATACGCGAAACTTAACAGAAATACAAACAAAATTAAACCGATCTTAAACAATTAAACTGAAACATCTAAATAACCAATTCCGCAAGTAAATTCGACAGATAATGATTACAATTTAAACTTTGGCTGGTCAAACGAATAGAGATACTGCTTGAGAGGTGGCAGAAAAGAGGGCTGAACTGAGAGTGGTTGTTTTTAAAGGTTTTCCCCCACCACCGTGGTCCCTTAAATCTCGTTTTCTGATAACAATATAATTATCACTTCCATGAGAACACTTATAAATAAAAAAAAACATTAGGTAGTTTGTTGCCTTAGAGAACTTAAAATAATAAATTAACAAAAACAGTTATAAATATGAAACCCACAACCAATAACAACAATACACATTCAACAATTAGCTACACTTGCATTGTAAGTATATGCAACAAATTATAGGGAATATGAGCTGTTATTCTATAAATACTGTATACATGTCTAATTCAGATAGTCTGGCCCACAGATCACTAATATATGACAGATAGGCCACTTCTGTTCTGGGATCCTTAGTTCCGCAGACTCCACCAAACGCTAGCGCCACAATAGTGATGTCTCAAATATCACATATATATAGATTATTTGTAGTGTGCTTACGAACACATAGAGAAATAGGTTCTATTGTACCGTTTTATTATTTTTGATAGATATAAAACAACATTAATTTATTTAAAATATTTTATTTCTTTCTTTGTAATTTATTAAAAAATCAACTTAACTTTTTCTTGTGGCATCCGAGACGAGCAGGACTTGTGCCTGATGTTAAGCTTGCATGCAACATGCCTGCCACA
Source organism: Ectropis grisescens (assembly GCA_017562165.1). NCBI lineage: Eukaryota > Metazoa > Arthropoda > Insecta > Lepidoptera > Geometridae > Ectropis > Ectropis grisescens. The sequence goes on from CM029797.1 coordinate 14,584,757, forward strand.
TAACAGCACAGTGACACGCAGCTATTAGAACATGAAGAGTCCAAATAATTACCTAGCATTGTACTGCGCTCGTCACCCAAGATCTAAGATGGTACATCTCTAAGGCCGTTTTTCTTCCAATAATTACGCAGTGTCTAGTGTTTTATCATTGGAATAGACTTCCAAAGTTTTATTCAATGAAGAAGTAGTAGAAGATTTTAGTAGTGGTAGGACTCTTGGCAGAGTCCGCCTGGGGAAGTACCACACCTTTGCCAGTTATTCTACCGCCAAGCAGTAATGTGCAATCATTACTGTGTTCCGGTTTGAAGGGCAATATTTCCAGAGAAATTACAAGGCTTAGAGATATAAGATCTTAGATCTCTGGGTGACGAGCGCAGTGCAGTGCTAGGTAATGATTTGGACTCTTCATGTTCCAATAGCTGCATGTCACTGTGCTGTTATGTGTCAGGCATGTTGCTTACCATCAGGCACATGTCCTGATCGTCTCGTCACTCTTTATTTAAAAAAAAAAAAAAAGTAGGAATCCTGCTTCAGATGATCAGTTGAAAGACTTCTGGCATACATTCAGTGAAGAGGCAGTATTCTTAGTTCTGATGATTGGTGAATTTTGTGTATTTCTGTTCATGGTTACTTCTACGTACATATATTTTAAACAACTGTATTATATTAATGGACTCTTTCAAATGTAATGGTATTCGCTTCTATAATGCAATCCCTGTACAAGTGGAAGGTCAAAATTTATGTTACATTGTTGTACTGATGTAGTATCTATATACTGTGTGTATTGATTATTTGTTATTTTGTCTTCGACAAAGCCTTTTTATAGCTGCATTTAATTGACTAGGCCCCTTTACAGTTGCTTTATTCATTTTGACATTGTTATTTTATCTTAATATGTAGGTACACAGATTCTTTGCCTTTTTGTAAATGACGTTACCAAGTGTTATAATTAATTTATGGTTCAAATAAATGAATTGAATTGGACAAACACAAACACGACATCTCAAAATAGACACAAAGTCTATAAAAAAGTCCTATTAAGTAAATAGTTAAAACACAAAAGTATTTAAGCTTAAAAAGTAAAAAGTATCATAGTTTAATGTTATTTTTCTGAGTACATATATTTACTAAGGACATACACAAATGGGGAAAAAACAAGGGGAAGGAGATTGGAGAAGTTAGTGGCACGGGGAAGGTCAGGTGGGATCATACAATAGAGGGAGTACTGATATCTACCACTCAAAGAAGATACGGTTGAATAGAATAGTGCCATCTATTAAACCACACTCACAAACGGAATTTGTCGTGTATTGACAGTTTCGAGAAGAACACCTAACCTTGCCAAGGATGAAAGCAAAACTGCAGGCTACAAATTTACGTTACGGCTATACGGCCGCATAAGTTACGGCTGGTCTAGTCGGGAGTGCTCAAATTAGGATCACCTATTCTTCTTCATCATCTTAAGAGTCTCTTCAACATGATTCTTGAAACAGAAAGTATACCAAAACAGTGGTACAACTCTGACATCATCCTAATCTATAAGAAGGGGCACCCTTTGGACATAAGCAACTATAGACCAATCAGCTTGTTAGCCAGTATGTACAAACTTTTCACATCAAACATGCTTAAAAGAATAACACCAAAAATAGATATGTCACAACCAGTAGAACAGGCAAGCTTTCGCTCGGGTTTTAGCACCACAGACCATATACACAATCTGGAACAAACATTAGAGAAGTACAAGGAGTATAACAGACCTCTATATATTGCATTTGTAGATTATACCAAGGCCTTTGATACCATCAGCCATAACTCTATATGGAATGCATTAGAATCAGAAGAAATAGACTATAAGTACATAAATGTCATTAAAAATATTTACAAAAATAGTGCCAGTAGAGTAAAACTTGAATCAAGAGGCGACATTATCGAAATCGAAAGAGGAGTCAGACAAGGCGATCCTAAGGGATCGCCTTGTCTCGCCCAAACTCTTCATAGCGGTGTTTTTCAGAAACTAAACTGGAATCAAAAAGGAATAACAATAAATGGCCATAATGGCAATGAATGAGCCACTTAAGATTCGCTGAGACATTGTGATCTTTGCTGAAACTCCTAAAGACATGGAATACACATTAAAGAACAAAGCTCTAAAGTAGGGCTAGAAATGAATACCAACAAAACAAAATTGATGAGCAACAGTTTTAAGAGAACCATTAAAATAAATGGCAAAACATTTATGTATGTAGACAACTATATATATTTAGGAAAGCTGGTATCATTCTCTAAAAATAATAAGAAGAAGTAACAAGAAGGGCGAACATTACTTATTGGAAGAAAAACTGGTCCTTGAAAGAGATTTTTAAAGGAGATTTCAACCTGACCTCGAAAAAAGTTATGCATGATACTTGCATACTGCCTTGCTTGTCATACGGTGCACAAACATGGGTATTCACCAACAAAATTAAAGATAAAATTAGAACCACTCAACGAGCAATGGAGAGAAGTATGTTAAGAGTAAAAAAACGAGATAAAATAAGACACTTAAAAATTAGGGAAAAAACTAATATAAATGATGCTCTCACACACATACTCAATCAAAAGTGGAAATGGGCTGGCCATGTTGCTCGGATGTCAGATAATAGATGGACAAAAAGAACTACTACTTGGCGAGGACCCCAGATGGCAAAAGAAATGTTGGAAGACCTTACAAGCGATGGGTAGATGACATAACACAAGTAGCAGGCAGACATTGGGAAAAGATAGGAAAAGACAGAGTGGAATGGTTGAAATTGGAGGAGGCCTTCACCCAAAGAGGGATCCATGATACTTAACACAACTAACATACAAGAACAAAATTAAAAATTCTGATTATCCCCCGACTACCTTAGATTTGTTATCTGTACAACATTCTAATAGTCAAGCCCTTTCATTTGATACCCATATTAAGGAAGTTATGAAAAAAGAAATGTAATTCGCCATTTTGTGGTAGCGGCCATCTTGGATTTGAAATTTGTCACAGTGCAATGTATTCTACTAGTCAAGCCCTTTCGTTTGATACCCATATTGAGGTAGGTTGTGAAGAAATATTTTGTCCGCCATTTTGTGGAGACGGCCATCTTGAATCGATATTAACCAAACATAGCTAAGAACACCCGCATGGATATTAACTTTGAAATAAAAAAAACCGCATCGAAATCGGCCCATCCGTTTGAGCTCTACGGTGCCACAGACAGACAGACAGACATCGACGTCAAACTTATAACACCCCTTTTTTTGGTCGGGGGTTAAAAATAAGTTAAATCATACTAACAATACTAACGTCATCTAAATCAATCGAATTGTAAAAATGAATCATGGAATAAAAAAGGCTTATTATTATTATTCAGTTATTTATTCATGGTTCTTAAATGTAGGTTTTTACAATATAAATAATTGTATAAAAAAACAACATAAAAACCTAAACCTAGTTTGCCGCCAGCAGCGGGGCAGGGCCCAAGCTACCGGTGGTTAGGGCTGCAGACTGAGGAACCTGACGATGCGCGCTGTGTCGAGGATGACCGCCTTCTGCATCTGACCCTTAATCCAACCGTCTAGCGATAGTCTCTTGAGATGTTGGTCGAGACTTTTCGCTATAAGGCCGTTTGCCGACACAACTATTGGGACTATGCTCGTCGAATCAACATCCCACATGGCGGTAACTTCATGAGCCAAGTCAAGGTACTTGCTAAGCTTGTCCTTCTCGGCTTTCACGAGGTTCTCGTCATGTGGTACGGTGATATCGACGATCACAGATGATGGTCTCAGCGCCGGGCTGCAGCACGATGTCAGGCTTATTGGCGACAATAGTCCTGTCCATGATGATATAGCGGTCGGTTGTAAGTGGTTTACATACAACTAATCTACTTGACCCCTAGAATTGCTAGCAGCGAGATATGCCGTGGTTTTACCTATTTTTGTTGTTGACAACGAATAGTGAAAGGTAAAAACATCCGGCGTTCACCGCTTCCTGCAACCGACTAGAACGGAATGAGTGAGCGCACTCTTCCCAACGATGACATAATTCCGTGCTCCTGAAATTTGGGAGGGTTATTTTGCCCGTTTGGCAAAATAACTATGATAATATCCAATACTGGGCGAAGAGGCCATTGTGGCCTCTCGGCTACTTGACTTTAAGCCTTATTTTTATCAGGGCTTACAGACTATATTTGTATAAGACGCTGTGTTACATACATTCTTTTGGACTTGACCTAGTTTTCGAACGAAAAATAGAGCCCGGATACCGGATACAAATTGACTTGTCAAAGATAGTTTTAAATTCTGCCAAATGAGGCACCACTGTTTGTTTTTGTGAAAGTCTAAAGTAGCGATTAGACGACACGATTCATCGTGCACTAAGTCCCTAAGTCCCGATGGAATGGGTAGTGTGATCGCTGTTAGGCAGTTAGTGTGACTAAATCGGGCGATCGAGAGTGCCCGACCGCCCTGACTCCCTAAGTCCCGATGAATCGTGTCGTCTAATCGCGGTTAGGGTGCTCAATGGCCGTGCGGCGTTCGACGTGAAAGGACGTGTGAAGTGAGAATGGCTAGACATCTATGTAGCTATGCACGTATCCGGTATAATTTCTGACAAAATGGGTTCTGATATTAACGAGCTATATTTTAGCTCATGTTAGGCCTTCCCCGTCCCCAAAAATCTTAGTGTGACAGCTAATCGTTGTTTAACACTTATACTTTTGTATGTATACTTCTACGTGTTGGTAAGTATGTGTTAGATTTCGTAAAAAGCTGCTATATGCTATATAGGTACTGAGTTTTCGATCAAATTTTTAAGAAATTCATTTACACATTATCATTTCGGACAATTTACATACAGGTTGATATTATTATTGGAATATTTTTTTCGTGAGCGATTCCAAGTTTCTGTCCCCCCTAGAAGAGAGATTCAATTTTTGAAAAATGAATGAATTTGAATACGACTAATTATGGGTAAATTTTCCTCAATATGACGAAGTTTTTGTATTTGCTTGATTAGGCATGAGTTCCCTTTTACATCTCTTTCCCCTTTTTATTCCCCTCTGGACCCTAATTTCCCCTCAAAAGAAGAAGTTCCCCTCATTGTGGAAACACTGGTGGTGATATCGTGTAGTGTAATCAGAACGCCCAATTTATCGAGCCAATTCATCGGCCCGATGAATCGTGTCGTCTAATCGCTACTTTACAAAAAACAAAATAAAACATTGACGCCACCTATGGTGAAATTAGGAACTGTCTTTGACCTTTACATATCTTTTTGCGTCTTGAAAACGCCCCATTATTTTTGCATTCCAAATACGAACTCGGCGGCAATCTGATGGCGGCCATTTTTTACTCCGGTGAGTTATCATTGTTTTGTGGCCTTTTTTGTCGGATTTAGTCTCGCAAGTAACTATTTATTGTAATAAAACTAATTATGGTGGTGAAATGAAGCTAATTATTGATGTATTGAATAATAGACGAGCAGCATTAGCTGTTATGCCTATAGCTCAGTATTGATCTGTGGAAATCACAAATTAATAGGTACCTAATTTGTCTGTTAAAAATTATATTGTCTTTCCTTATTGTCCTGTTTGTTTTTTGAAAGAGTTCAATGATTTTGCTGAAATAACATCAACTGTTAAATATTTTATAGAAACATTTTTGCAAAAAATGCGTCGTAATACTCCGAAAAAAAGTAATAAAATTTTTACCGCCTTAGTCCATTTCTTAGGTAACATGTTACGGTATTTGTTAGTAAAAGTACTATAAAAACTAATTAAAACTCATTTAAGTAACGAAAGATAACGTTTTGATCATTTATTTTAAACTCAATAAATAAAACAAAATGCCCGCACGGCGAACTGCGTAGATTCAAAATTGAGACAATTTGACCTTTATTTGTATGATGGTAAAGTCGTGGTCTATGCGGATTTCCATTATTGATTTATGGGATATCGGGTTGCGTTTACGAGTGTTTTATGGGGCAAACTGTAACTACTCTTAGGATTTTTTAATTTTGAAGTGAAAATGTCTTTTGGCGCGCCACAGACATATTTTTCTTTGGGTGTGAATTGAATTCTAGCGTCACGATCGGAAATGATCAGAAATATTCGGATAAATTCGGGAGCATGGCAATTGCGTCATCATGGCTACGCCCTACACCCGCGTAGTTTCCAAAATACCTAAGCTCATTAGAGATAAGAGATTACACCCGCGTAGTTTCCAAAATACCTAAGCTCATTAGAGATAAGAGAGGTCCATATTGTTTGGGTTCTATTTGAGTTTTTTTTTTGTTACTACCCATAAAATGGTTTTCAAAGTTTGAACAAATAAAAAACTCAATGATTAGTCAAATTGGATGCGTGAGAGATAGGAGATATATAAATTGGTTCAATAGCTAGGTATGAAAGTGTAACTGACCAATAGGTACACATTCAACACCAACAGTTACTTTGTCATTTATTTAAATTAATATATCAAAATGTCTTTAGGCACCCTGTTCCAGTTATGTACTATGTTACTGAAAAAATGGTGATATTTTTTCAGCAAACAAGTTCAAAATACCTGGTGACAGCGTCATGGCAAGTGCGGCTCTGGCGACTGAACGCTGGAGAAGCCACAATCATCAAAACCCTCGGACACAATGCCTCGCAGTCCGCGGTGCTGTCTGTAGCTACTCTTAACGACCACTGCTGGCTCATAGAGGGATCACAGTAAGTATAACAACTACATAAGCAGCCCACTCAATATTCCCACTGCTGGGACTCAGGACCGTCTCTCATAAGAACAGAGTGATAATCCACCACTCTGGCGTAGAGTTTTTTATTTTTATAGGTTTACACTTGACCGCCATCTCCTGATGCCTGATGTTAAATGATGATGCGGTCTACGATGGAGCGTGTTTACCTAGAAGAAACCGATTCACTCTCGATTTGAAGACACAAAGATTGTAACTATCGGGAAAAACCCGCTCAGGCAACGTATTCCACAGCCTTGACGTTCTTATCACAGAAGTAGAGTCGAATCTCTTCGTTCGTGTCTTTGGAACATCGTCCATGAAACGATGTCGCTTTTTCGAGCTACGAGCATTCCGATAGAAAAAAGGGCAAGGTGGTATTAGATCGTACAAATCAGTCGCACACTCTCCGAAGTGTATCCGATAAAAAAAACCGATAAGCTAGCAATTTTCCGGGGATGTTCGAGACTTTGCAGTCTTTTTCGCACGAGGATGTCATTGCCTATGAGCCTTTTGGCACGTCTCTCGAACGATTCCAGAGCCTCCAGCTGATACTTAGCCGATCCAGGGTAAGTTCGTGGGGGTGACCTCCAAAGGTTCTAGGTGCATGCCAGTTTCCTCACGATGTATTTCTGTCACCGTTTATAAATTAGCGCCATTACGCACATGACATGAAAAGACAATGGTACAGTACCCGGCGATAAGTATTGCACATCGGCCTTTGGAGGGAGACAGTCGGCTGATTTCGGCTTCGTAGAGCATTATCTCTGTCGCACACTATCTATGTGACTGTTTGTATTTCGTGAGACAGAGATGACGCTCTACGAAGCCGAAGTTGGCCGATTGTCTCTTTCCAGGTGTCGATGTGCAATATTTATCGCCGGGTACTGTACGCGTGTGATACGAAATACGAATGAAGGGATCTGGCAGTTTTTTCGACATTCATCAATTTATAAGACGTTATTACTTAGAAAGTAAATAACCTGTGCGTCTCGTTAAATTTATAATATTGAAGTTAACCACTAGTGTCGAACCCAAAGAGTTTACATATACTACGTTTAGAGTTAGATTTTCCGCACGGTTCCTTTGTGTCAATCGTAAGCAAATGACGTGCATACGTTCTATGGTAACAGAGTGATGTGCCGCGACAAAAGTATGACATTTCCACAAGAGCGACAAGGCAAGAGAGATGCTACCCATGCTTTCGGTGTAAAGCATTTGTGCCAACTCTATACGTAGTATATGTAAACTCTTTTATTGAAGTTATTTAATTTGAAAGATCTTGAGTTATTACTTAAATTTATGAGAATGTATACGAGAGGTTGGATTGTGGAGATTGTTCTTCAAACGAACATTTTGTTTTCAGAAATGAACGCCTGCTATCATTGTGGGACATCACAGTCACCGAAGAAGCCGACCCCAAGCCTGAAGTCAACGGAGACCAGACACCTTCCAAAAAGAAGCGAAAGATCCCCCAAGCCGAGCTGAGGAAGTCTCTAACAGATGTGCCCACCGTAACAAATGCTACGTACAACTTTGTCCTGGAAGATGCTCCGAGGACTGTGGACGTGGAACTGAAGGAGGTGGATGGTGCTGTGAGATTGAACGTCGCTGCGGCTACCAGGAGTGGTGTAGTGCATTATTATGGACACATGCTTAATGGGTAAGCAAGGCTTTCAATCTTTTTTTTTTAGGTCCAAATTATGAGTATACATTTTTTACGGTACGCTTGCACATGGTCACTTATAGATAGATCTATACTTACTTACTTTCCTGTACTTTCTCTGGAAACATTGCCCTTTAAACGGGAACACAGTGATGTATTTCACATTACTGCGTGTTGAATGTTGATAGAATAACTGGCACAGGCGTGGTACTTCCCCCAAGCAGATTCTGCAAAGAGTCCTACGTCCTACCATAAACTGTAAACTTACGATTCATAAACGAGGATTTTACGAAAAATTGGTTGCCTGTAAAGTCGGTATACGGGCGAAAGTTCTACGTGACAACGACTTTGAGTGGTAAAATAATTTTACGGAAGGGACGCGTGCCTTTCACTTTTTATGTCTGTCTCTCTCGCTCTTAGGCGGGCTAACCATGCCTGAGTGGAAGGGACGCGTGCCTCTCACTCGCTCTCGTTGTGAGCGCATAACGTGAGCGGAGCGTAACGCAGTTTCTTGGTCACCCGGCAAACCAATTTATGAGACGTTGTCACGTCAAAAATATAATTGTGGCGAATTTACACACGCTTGTTTGTGTGGCGAATCGACAATAACCCAAATACATACCACCAAAGAGTTCAATTGTTTTTTTTTGTATGCCAGGTCGCCAATGAAGCCCCTGAAACCGTCGGTGACTGTACAAGCGACGACGCCCGACGCTTCGCCGATTCCCCTACAGTGCTGCCGGCTACAGGCGACGGGGGACTTACTCCTGGGCTACGCTAGCGGACCGCTCATGGTTTTTGAGAATGTGGTAAGTGTTATATTTATTATTCACTAGATGTCCGCCCCGGCTTCGCCCGTGGTACATTATATAGCACTCATCGGGATGCCGTACATATCCAATAGTTATGTTCTATATGTAGCCTTTCTCGATAAATGGACTATCCAATAGAAAAAGAATCTTTCAATTCGGACCAGTACTTCCCGAGATCCTAGCGCTCAAACAAACAAACAAACTCTTCAGCTTTATAATATTAGTATAGATTAGTGTTAAAAATTGACATCACATCCTCAACAACAGAGAGATTTACAACTAGGACAATTGGACAAATGTTGTTTCGACAAAATCATTTCTCTTATAAAACTTGATACGCTTTAGAACTCCCAAAATAATTACTTAACTTCGCCTAAATTCTTATACGCCAGACAACTATTTCAAAACCTTTTACTAGAAGACAGACTGATCTAAGTGGTAAATCATCCCCTAAACACAATTTTAAGTCAATGTATCCTAATACATTTCGCACTCAATCTCGCGTCAATGGGTCCCGTGTAAAGTTTAATGTTATTTCTTTCACAGACGCCTGATGTAAAAACGAAGACCCAAGTCCTGATCCGCGGAGACAGCAAGCCGAAGCGAGAGCGGCAGCTGAGCAGTGACGTCAGTAAGGTCCGCTCGGACGCGCGCAGCGATAAGGCCGCCGTTGTGGAGCCGCTGGGAGGCGTCGCGAGGAAGCGAACCAAGCCGGGGCAGGAGGCTAGTATATCATCCTATATTTATTTACCAAGCCTATTATTCTACCGTCAAGCATTAATGTGTAAACATTATTGTGTTCCGGTTTGAAGGGCAATGTTTGCCAGAGAAATTACAGCGCTTAGAGATATAATATCTTAAATCACTGGGTGACGAGCGCAGTGCAGTGCTAGGTAATGATTTGGAATCTTTATGTCCCAATAGCTGCGTGTCACTGTGCTGTTATGTAGCAGGCATGTTGCCATCAGGCACATGTCCAGATCGTCTTGTTACTCTACTATTACAAAAAAAAGTTGGCAGTCATAGGAACTGCCGATAGAAGTGAAAACGTATAACTCTAAATTTTAAACCTTACTTTGGAAACTACGTGGATAACACCGGAGGCGTGGCTATGAGCATGGCCATCTAGAAATGCGTCGGCCAATGGGAAAGGCTGACACATTTGTAGGTGGCCAATGGCCATGGTCCATGGTCCCGAGTTAACCCGAAGATTTCTTATCATTCTCGAGCATCGAGCAACTCAATCTTCAGCGGAAGCACGGAAGGGAAGTAGTTTTAGCCTAAAAAATATTGTTCAAATCTTTCTGTCATTTCTTGCGGGAGGGGAAAGTTGCACACTAGCGCAAAGCCGCACTATTACATACAAACATACCTGTACCGATCCATTGCCGATCATACTCACACAGCCAAATCACCAACACATAAAAATAAAGCACCATTCACAAATCTAGCCCCGCCCTCACGCCGCAGTATATTATCAAACTCTACACAAGAATCAAGTCCACGCGGACTTGTACTTTGACAAAGGGGAAACGCTGTGTATGCCTACTCCCTTCCGTGTTGCTCGCTGTTCCCGAGCGTGACGCTTAGAATTCAATTCACAGCACACGAAAAATCTATCCGTGGCGCGCCACAAGAAGTTTTCACTTTAAAAAGTTGCTCCATAGTCTCCTGGGTCCGTGACCTTTGCCAGTTGTGTTTGTTTGCTACTTTCTGCATTCCATATAAAATAATGTAATCAAATTTTCCCCAAAACTTATGTTGAACTCACAGCCTCATCAATTCAATTCATTTATTCGAACCAAAAATCATAAGAACACTTGGTAACGTCATCTACAAAAAGGCAAAGAATCTGTGTACCTACATAATAAGATAAAATAACAATGTTAAAATGAATAAAGCAGCTGTAAAGGGGCCTAGTGAATTAAATGCAGCTATAAAAAGGCTTTGTCGAAGACAAAATAACAAATAATCAATACACACAGTATACAGATACTACTTTAGTGCATACAATGTAACATCAAAAGTCTTATAAATCTATTGTTTTACTTTATTACAAGATTCTAATTTCAACACATTTCTCTTCCATACGTTACTACTATCTTTGACGCAGTCGTCTATATTATAATATGCCTTGCTCAATAGGTAGCTTTTTATTTCATTTTTAAACTTGGTTTCATTGAGACCTTCCACTTGTACAGGGATTGCGTTATAGAAGCGAATACCATTAAATTTGAAAGAGTTATTTGTTTTCTGAAGTCTGCACTTAGGAAATACAATTTTGTGTTATGGTGCGCTTTTGGATTCAGATCAGTTAATTTATGCAGACAACTTCTATTTTTTTCTTACATTATACATTCATAAATATACAAATGAAGGGACTGTTAATCTGTTAATAGTTTTGAACATCTCCCGTACTGATTCTCTAGCTGATAAATTAGGTATGACGACGCAGGATGGCCCAGTATTGTTTTAGACACCATGACGTCGGCTGTGCCAATGTCCTTATTATTGAAGTATTCCATTTCAGGGATAATTAAAAACACCCAACTTTACTTCAATCAAAATTCACATATAATCAACATAGATTACAAGAATTTACAATAGATTAGGTGTTTACTGTCCGAGCGCAGAGAAGCAACTGTGTGCGCCGCTACAGCGCGCGCCTTTTTATAGCACTGTGGTGGGGCGATCGTAGAGGGGCGAGTGTTGTGAGTCACTTGTTTACGCCCCGTTCGGAGCGTTGTTCGAGAGATGACGTAGCATGTTGCATTTGCGCCGATAGGTATATAGACCATTATATAGATCATCGGAACGATGATGCTGGTTCTTTTTGTTTGGGTTTACATTGACGTAATTATTTTGAAGAACACAATGTATAAGTAAACTTCCGCGACACTTATATCAATTTTCTATGTATTTTAGTAATAATTTCAGTTAATTTCGCGCCAGAGGCGGCCAGATACGTAGCTATATTTTTGGCGCACCAACTACAGATTTTCAGTGGGAATTGTGTGAATTGAGGTCAAGCATCACTTTCGTAAATGAAAGAAATCTTCGGGAGAACTCGGATGATCTAGATGACCATGGTCATGGCCCGCCAGTTTCACCCGCATAGTTTCCAAAGTGAGCAATCAAATTCTGAGTTATTAGTTTTCACTTCTATCAGCAGTTCCTATGACTGACAATTTTTTTTAACGGTGTCTATAGTTCCGTTCGGCTCTGCGCGGAAATAGGGAGAGTAGGGAACATTTTAAACCTAACTTTAATGCTCTTTGATCCAACTTTTTTTTATAAGTTTCCTCGTCCTGGCTCGGATCCACGGCCGCATTTCTGTCCCTGATGGCTATCTGTAAGTTGTACTCTAGGATGGTCTTCGGTTCGACCAACGCTTGCCGAACGAACCGACCGATGGCATCGTCGGTGTGGTCAGCGTATTCAATTATTTCCTTGTTAATGGGTAACAAAGATCTTGCAAATTGCACACACAGCCAAAAACAACCTCATAATTGACAACGCATCATCATACCACTGCACTCAGATAAATAAAACGCCTACAATACGGTATTTGACATTGTTGAAAATATAGCATAAATTATGATAATCTTATTAGATAACTCATTAAATAAACATATTTCACTCTATTGTGGAAGATATACCTAGTGTGTATTTTTTGTAAAATACGCCAATGAAAATTTAACAAAATACTGAATTTTTATCTTCGACATAAACGCACTGTTAAAGATGGCAACGTCGGTGACATCACACGCCAGTAAATATGCCATCTACAGTAAACGGTTCCTAAAGGAACAGTGATTTATTTACTGGCATGTGACGTCACGCGCGTCACATTACCAGACACAGCGTTTTTGGCGGGCTTTTCGAACTTTATATTTTAAACATTTATTTTTAATGTTAAAACAGTGGATCTTGCGGAAATATTTATGTGGTATGTATATTATGTAGTCAAAAATCATTTAAACGGTTTTACAAAGTTAGTCAAATACCGTATGGGTAATGTAAAAGCAGAACTCCAAAATGGCGTAAGAAAATTTAAATAGATTTCGATAATTGTTGGCAAAACCGCAGTTGAATAAAGAGGCACAAAGGAAACCCACAATATCAAGTAGAATAACTGTTAAAGGAACATGGACAAGACGTTTTGTGGTTACCGCCGTGATCTTAACCCTACTGAAAAAAAAAGATCCTATGGCAGCCCTTGACCCAGTAAAAGAGCATACATACACCAAATTTTCAAATTGTGTTATATTTATATGTTCTCAATATAAGATTTACAAGGATGTAGCAAACTATAATAAGGTGGTGGTGGTAATAAATACTATTGTGGTAAGTGACTCCGACAACTCAACTTGTATCAGTGATAATTACTGAACCAAACCAGCACTGCAAGGGCGTTCTTAACTTCGAGACATTATTTCTTGAGTCTCAGTTGTCCTCTAATTCATAGTACCTGGTTGACCGAGCTTTGCTCGGTTTTTTTTAAATGATATTTAGGCAGGTACAAATCATGAAGTGATGACTTACTTAGACCTACTAAAAGATGCTAAGTATAAGATTTTCTCACAAAAAAAAACAAAAAGAAAAGGGCCACCAGGATTCGAACCGGAGCTGTTGACTACGAGGGCGAGCAAAAAAAAGAACAAAAAGAAAAGTAACCACCAGGATTCGAACCGGGGCGTGTTGACTCCGAGGGCGAGCATATTCCGTCTGAGCCATTTAGACTTAAAGAACAGTGGCGAAATAAGTTATCGTATTCTAATGACATTGTAGGAGTTTTTCATTGTCTAAAAACGCGCATAAATGATGTTATAAAAAAATAAAACCTAGCTAGCTAGATCGATTTATCGTCCCCGAAACCCCCTGTATACATAATTTCATGAAAATCGTTCGAGCCGTTTCCGAGATTCAGATTCTATATATACATATATAAATATATATACAAGAATTGCTCGTTTAAAGGTATAAGATGTGTAGTTATATTTTTCCCCTTAGTCCCTTCCCGTTCCGTTTTATGAAGTTGAAATTTCTCAATGAACGGGGAACCTATTAGCTTAACCTGGCAACATTACGTACGCCGCCAGTCGCGCGCAGTTATCTTGCGCACACTTTAGTAGACGTATTGACAGTCTCAATCAATGAATTGCCTTAATTGTGACTGTCATTGTCATTCCGTGGGATTTGTATTGATTTTTCGTATTCTTGTTAAAATGACGCGTAATTCTTTACTAAAGTAACTTCAAGTGTAATTGGTTAATACTAAAATGTATTTACTACATCTCGTTTGTATGTGTGATAAAAAAAGTCGTTTTGGAATGTGGTACCACAATTATCTCACTCAAAAAAGCTCGAGAAAAGCATTTGCCAGTTTAAACAATATCTGCAGTTCGCATCCAGCCAGCCAATCTTCAGGGTTTGATAACTCGCACCAAGCACAGTTGGATATTACCCGGGATTTAATCAATTTTCTTCGGAGTATGCAGTTTGGAGTCAGATGGTGATGTAACATTTAATTCTTTTTTGGTTTGCCGCATTGTCGTTTTCGATTTGGTTTCCACAGAATCGTGGTTTTAGCCCAAAGACCATTCGACATTCAACATTCGGCAGAGATGCCCAGCCCAAACGTTTTTTTTTTAAATAAGAAGTGACGATGCGAGCATTACGTGTGCCTGATGGTAAGCAACATGCCTGCCACATAACAGCACAGTGACACGCAGCTATTGGAACATGAAGAGTCCGAATCATTACCTCTGCATCATCAAAGCACTGCACCGCGCTCATCACCCAGAGATCTAAGATATTGTATATCCAAGCCCTGTAATTTCTCTGGAAACATTGCCCTTCAAACCGGAACACAGTAATGTTTTCGCATTACTGTTAAATAACTGGCAAAGGTGTGGTACTTCCCCCCGGCGGACTCTGCCTAGCAGAGTCCTACCTATTTTAAATTAGCTGCAATGTGGGTCGTGGAATTCATGTTTCTTTGTGACATAATTTCGTCACATATGCAATTTTTTCGTTTTTAGGTCAAAAATATCTTAGAATCCCGACTCGGACGCTATAATACGTATTTTGTCTCGAAACTGTGATTTGACGGGTGACGTTGACAACAATAACTATTTCGGAGGGATTGGAAATGTCACTGTCAGACTGGTTTGATCGATGGTAAAATTGATGAGTTCTGTCACTTGCCCGTCGGCGCTTGCGTCGACGGGGAGTCATTTTTCCAGCAAAATTTAAAGAAGTCGGTTTTGTGTTCTTAATCCGGAGAAATCGGAGCCAATCTATTGGATTTTCCCCTAGTAATTTGGGAAAATGAATTCTTATAAAGCAAGAAGCCCTTGTTTCTAAAAGAGGCGAAGTCCTCACTGCTTTTAGGCAGGGTGGAACCCGCCGTCATTTTTTTCTCCAGGAAACGCCTAATATGAAAGGCGTTTCCTGTCTGCTTTCCTGTTGGGTTTCCCGTCTGGTTTCCCGTCTGGTTTCCTGCCTGGATTCCTGTCTGAGTTCCGGTTCTTCTCGTCTTGTCTGCTGAGATCATGTACCGCGTGCAAGAATTAGCGTTTTATTTATACCGCGTGGAATAGTCCCGTAGGGTTTTACCCGTTTATTTTCCCCTATGTAGTATTCATTTCTAATTACTACATAGATCTTATTAATATTTTTTCTATGGACCTATATTAAAAGGCCATAAGTATTTATACTAGGGTAACCTAATTACAAATTAGTTTTTTTTGAACATATAAATTCAACATATATATTTCCTTCAGGAAGAATATTTTGGTGTTCTCTTTAGTATCTAATAAGACCTAATTCCACGGCACCGCCCGCCTTCTTCAACTTTCTTCGTGATGGCGGCTGGATTGAGGATGATAGAAGGTCAGATAAGAATCACTTTATGCTTCCAATAGGAAAATTTTAACCTATTGGTTTAAGATAATTTTATCGCAACTTGAATTAATAGTTTGAATAGATAGATTACATTCTAATAATAACTAACATATTTATAAATTGAAATAAGAAATTACTTGTACAACTTCATGGACTTTAGAAACTAAATTATTAATTAATTATAGTATAGCGTTAGCGATAACACACCTTTGGCCATTACATATAATCTTTAACAATAAATATTATTAAAATTTATATATGGTTTTACTTCATAGATTAATTTAGCCTCCAAGGCCCCGATTAGAAGTTCAAACATTGAGACGATCTTCTTAGCATTCCATGGATTCACCGTGCGGGTGCCGGGTCCATCGTGTGGCAGAGAGAGAAAAACTCGAGTAGTTCCCGAGACTTGTGACTCGGGCGTAGGTTTAAGGGGCCCCTTTCTGACGTACATCAACACTCACCTTCACCACTCGTTTTTCTCTCCCTGCCCAGCCAAATCTGATATGAGCCTACTAGTGCAGCTTTAGATACACGTTCTAGTATAGAACTTACAGCACTTCTGGATAAGCCAAGGTCTTTCAGTAGGTTATAGAGAGATTTTGCTGGTATACCTCTCGCTCCCACTTCTACAGCGTATAAACTAACTACATAGCCGTTTTTTGTTAATTCGTTTAGGAGGTCGTAATACTTATTTTGTTTCATCGCGTGGTCCTTAGGTATATTAGTTTCCCACGGTACGGTAAGTTCTACAAGGACTATGCGTTTCGTAGCTCTAGAAAAAAGGAAAATGTCCGGTCTGGATGACGAAACACCCACATCCTCTGGGATTTTGTAGTGCTTTTCATATGTGTCCATTAAAATAGTCCAATCAGGTGCTGTACCCAGGATTGAGTAAGGCTTGTTCCTGGAGTTTGAAGTTGAGCCTTCTTTTACAAAGTTAATTTGTCTGTTGTTTGTCGTCAATCCCTTTTGGGCTCTAGCTACCGAAAGGCTCATGGCTTCACGTATGATTTCAAGTACTCTGTCATGACGCCGTGAGTAATGACCCCATTAAGGAGCACCTTGCATCCCACCAATATGTGCCTTGCTGTACATATCGCCTCTCCACAAGTATAGCAACATTTTTCAGAGGCTTTTCCCACCTTACCAAGTTACTCTGGTCAGGGAGGGTCATTTGGAATGCATTTAGATAAAATTTTAATAAGGCAGGGGACCAGTCATAGATCAAGGTGCGCCATTTTAGAGCTAATGGGATACAGAACTCACCTATGGTTAACCACTCACTTTGCATTTCTAAATTCATAGCGTGCACTTTGTAACCGTCATTTTCGTCTTGTTGTAGAAAGGTTTTTACCATGTCTCGGTCTTCCTTTTTTTTTCTCGCACCCAACCCAGCAGTATTTACTTGTGCACCTGCCATAAATTGTTTATGGAATTGAAGTCTAGATTCCAGGTCTGAAGCAGTTTTGTCTTTGGGAGAGATGTAATTAATTCGTCTTGCGACTTTCCCAAAACATGCGTTTTTGTAACTCTTAGGTGTTTGTAAAGTTCAGACGGTTTCTTTAGTTTCAGCCCAAAACTATTGTGATCCCTAAAAAGAGTAGAGGGATCAGCCGGATGTGCCAATCCGAACCATGACTTCAATATCTTTATGACATTGGCATCTAGCTTTGCCAGGAGAGTTTTACCGATGTCATATACTAGGAAAGGCCAAGTGAGACGTGATGTGAGGTAGTTGTCATATATCCATGCTTTTTTGATATTGCTGATAGGCTGCTGGTCTACCTTATTGAGGTTGTTCATGAAATTTTCAACAACCACCTCTAATGATGGTGTACGTCCTTTGTGATCTATCTTTCTACCAAGAAATTTGAAAGGCACTGCCTCTGCAATTGTGGCAACTCCTTGGCCACTTATGGAGAGTCCCGGATCGTAAGACGTATATTTGGTATTTCTTCTACCCAGACAAAGACAATGACATTTAGATGGTTTTGTCCTCATTCCTCCGTCCATGTACAGAACTCATCGACTTCATTCAACAATTCTTGACACTGTTTGGGATTACGTGTAAGTATTGCAAGGTCGTCCGCAAAGGCCAAGATTGACTCAGTGTACTTATTGTTGATTTTAAACCGGTAGCCCCATTTCTTTTCACGGGATATTAATTTGTCTACTAAAATATTTATAACTATATTAAATGCTATTGGTGATAAGCAGCACCCTTGGAATAGTCCTACATTGTATTCAAGTGGTTTTGTGTATTCCTTGTTTACTGCTATGACGAATTTTAAGTGGCAATAATAAGAATTAATTATGTCAATAATTTCAGCAGGAAAGTTATACCACCATTTTTAGGGCAAATATCATAAGTTCATGCTGGACAGAACCAAACGCGTTCTCTAGGTCTATCCAGCAGACTGTAATTTGCCTCTCATGTGTTCTGGCATCTTTCAAACTTTCTGCTAGTAATGTATTGTGTTCCAGGCATCCAGAAATACCAGGCAAGAACCCTTTCTGGTGATTGGGCCTGAAATACCTATTGCTGGTCATAAATGTGGTCATTTTGTTTGCAAAATACTGAAAAGATTTTAGAAATTGTATTGGTTAGGGCTATCGGTCTGGTGTCTTTGGGATGAGTTACTTCCTGCTTTTTAGGGATGAGGACAAAATTGCTCTTCCAAATGCTACTGGGACTTGCTTTCTTGACCAGATCTTAATGAATATATTCAAGATATGTTTACGAACTGATGGACACTTTTTATACACTATGTAAGGAATGCCATCTGGGCCAGGAGCTGATTTAGTAGTTTTTTTTAATTTGATAGTTTACTTCCTCTTCACTAGGTGGGGTGCCTTGAAAGCCTGTCAGAGGATCATTAGGTCTTTGGATGTTTGGTTCTACGTACGAGCTCCCGCGTTTAGGCACTTCGTATGTGCTTTTAAAGTGATCGTAAATTTGCGCGTTAGTCAAGATAAGCTTTCCATTTTGCTCCCTGAAAATATTTTTGGAGTATTGAAAAGGGTTTTATCAAAGTCTACTTCGTGTTTAGCTCTGTTAAAATTATCACGATTTTACTAATTTGAAGCGATATTCCTTGTATTAATTTAAGGATTGATCTTAGAGCCCTGGATAGTTGGTGACTTAGATGGTTATCGCCCATGGTTTTAGCTACACGAAGACGTTTTATTAACTCTCTTTTCTTCCTCCGCAATTTCATTTTGAACATATTTTCCTTGCTATTTTGAGCATAACAAGTTGATGGTGGGTAATGTTCCGAGAAGTATGTATATATGGTGTCCTGGAAAGTTTCTACTTGGCTGTTTAGGTCTTGTTTTGGCCCAGGATGTTCTAATAAGATCGCCAAGTTTTCGTCATGAACTTTCCAGGTAGAGTTTTTAAACTGGGAATGCCAAGACGTGTCCTGATGACAATGGACTCCTGGTAGTTTTCACTCGATGGTTCACCTTGGGATATATGAGGTCAACTCTATCCATAGTGTTTGTCGAAGTACTGACCGACGGCTGTCGTGCTTCAACACCATCATGTGTCTTTAAATGCTTTTGGTACCAGGCTCGTCTCTTGTAAATTTTCCGCACACAGGGCATCTCAAGTCCGTATTCGCGCCAGGGTCGTCATTACTATCACACGGTGGACAGATCTTCCGCCCGCCTCTCGGACTGTCCCAGGGTATTATTCTTATTTGGACTTTTAGCGATTTAATTCCCGGGCTTGGCTTGCTAGGCCTTCACCCTCGGCTGTCTTTCCAACAGTCAGATGTCTTTCCATCCGTCAGATGTCTTTTCCACCAGCCATCTGTCTTTCCAGCGTCATCCCGTCTCTCCGGGCTGTCATTTTGTTTGAGACGATCTTCTTAGCATTCCATGGATTCACCGTGCGGGTGCCGGGTCCATCGTGTGGCAGAGAGAAAAACTCGAGTAGTTCCCGAGACTTGTGACTCGGGCGTAGGTTTAAGGGGCCCTTTCTGACGTACATCAACACTCACCTTCACCACTGTTTTTCTCTCCTGCCCAGCCAAATCTGATATGAGCCTACTAGTGCAGCTTTAGATACACGTTCTAGTATAGAACTTACAGCACTTCTGGATAAGCCAAGGTCTTTCAGTAGGTTATAGAGATTTTGCTGGTATACCTCTCGCTCCCACTTCTACAGCGTATAAACTAACTACATAGCCGTTTTTGTTAATTCGTTTAGGAGGTCGTAATACTTATTTTGTTTCATCGCGTGGTCCTTAGGTATATTAGTTTCCCACGGTACGGTAAGTTCTACAAGGACTATGCGTTTCGTAGCTCTAGAAAAAGGAAAATGTCCGGTCTGGATGACGAAACACCCACATCCTCTGGGATTTTGTAGTGCTTTTCATATGTGTCCATTAAAATAGTCCAATCAGGTGCTGTACCCAGGATTTTTTTATCTATCCGTAAGCAAATTTTTTTTATTAGTAGAAGGAAGACTGGCGCTCGATAAACATATAAATTTGTTTTCCTAGAACATTTCTATACATGGTAAGTATTTCTCTTCACCATTGGCATGCAACAACCTACTTTTATTCACATAAGACCAAACAATTATAAAAAATATTACAATTGGCGCTAGAGTCAGGGACTTGAAAAAGGCTTGTTATCGCTCATAAACATAATTAATTCAAGTTGCTTTCATATTCTATTCTATTGTATTTTTAATATGTACTATTGATGTTACATTATTGTGTGCTTTTCCAACATTTTAGGAACACATATTATGTCATAACATTCTATGTACTTACTTTGTTATTTTCACCAAACTGAAGGATAAAATAGGTCTGCTGTTATCAGATACTGTTTTTATTGTATACTTTGTAAAAGCTTTATAGATACCATATTAATTAAGTTGTTTTGATAAACTTATATTATGGAAGAGAAGTTAGCTCATAGCTTGTGACAATATTTACCTTACTGTAAATCAACAAAGAATTTGTAAAGGTGTAAAGATTTGACTTCATATGAGAAAGTTCTAAACATTACTTATATTGATTTAAAACAATTTCATTATTGAAAAACATCTTGCTGTAATTTTCTGCGATTGCATATTTGAAAATTTACTCTGGAAGTAATACTAATGGTTAATACTTAGTTTACATTTTGAAAACATACCTTGTTTATTGTTACACACTTTGTATATCAGTTTATGATAATATTATAGATGAACATAAGCGACCTTGCTTAACATGTGGTTATAATTAAGAAGTTTAAAGCTATTACTAGATATTATACACATTGTGAATTCAAGTTGCATAAAAATTATCTACCTGTTTTAACTTAAAAGTTATTTACAATCTGTCAAAACTTTTGAACTTTAAATAATTTAAAAACTATAATTTACATTAAACTTATAACCAGTTGAAGATAATTTGGAATACTAGGGTTTCACTCGGTTTCACTTGTTCCTGTGGATTAGTTTTGGATGACAATTTTGTTATTGACTTTCAACAATTTTCTGAGGTGAGTTTTGGATTGTTTTGAATATTGTTTGTTGGAGTTTGTCATAATGGACAAGAGTGTACAGTTTCCACCTTGTGACGGAGAAGTCTCTCCTCATGTTATTGCCAGTCCATCGGTATTGCAACGTGTTGAGAAAACGGTTGTTTCTGCTCAGAATCCATTGGATGAAAACTTACATGCATTTTACCAGACCAAGTACCTTACAACAGTACTCATACGCAGACATTACCTTCTGTGAATACTCAATTAATGAAACATTTACCTTCAACTACTAAACTTCCAGATTTGAAGAGGAGTGGAATACTTTTGATGGAACCACATGTGTTCGAGAATTTATTACTCGAGTAGAGGAATATTTCTTGTTTAGGAATTTTGATGAACATGTTTTGGTTAGCTGTTTTATGGACTTACTTACAGGAGTTGCTACTAAATGGTATAGAGGTGTTAGGCCACAAGTTATTTCATGGTCTATTCTTAAACTTGCTTTGTTGAAGCGTTTCGATTCTTCAGATTATGATTACCATCTGAACCAAGAACTAACTTCCCGTTATCAGAAGAATAAGGAGTCACTTCCTGATTTTATTACTGATGTTATGGATATGTCTCGTCGTTTATGTAACCCTCTTTCAGAAACTACTTTGATTACTCTAGTGAAACATCATATGTTACCTGTTTATCAACCTTTCATAGTCGGACACCCGTAGAAACTCTTGATGTACTTATGTCTAAAGCTAAAGAAGTGGAAGCTTTGATTCAAAGAAATAAAGTCAGTAAAGATAAATTTCGCTTTAATGCTGTGGAAATTAAACCTGAAGAAATGCTTTGTTTAAAATGTCAGTCGACAGACCATACATATAGAAATTGTAAGACCATACCTGGTCCTATTTGTTTTAAATGCCATAAGTTGGGCGTAACTATTAGAACTTGTGACGTTTGTCGTTCGAATAAAACCTCTTTCAATAATTCAAAAAAACTAGTAGCGCATCGGGCTCGAGTTTTGAAGAAATTCGTAGGAACCCGATGAAGATAGTAGATAATAAATATAGATCAGTTAAAACTTGTAAATTCAATAATGATTTAAAACCAAATAACCAAACTTGTAAACAAGAATTTTCAGAATGGCTTAAATATTTGAAAGCTTTCTTTTCGAATTACCGAATTGCTCCTGTGTTAGTTGTCAATAAAAAGACACTAGACCCTTTTAAAATTTTCAATTAATAATAAAACATTTAATGGACTTTTGTATAGTGGTTCCAGTTCATGTGTTCTTGGTGCAGGCCAACACATTGAATTTTCACGTTTAGGTTATACCATTTACCCTAATGATAGCTCAGCATTTACCGCTGATGGCTCAGCTCGTAAAGTTATAGGAACTATGAATTTGCCTGTTGTTATAGACAATGTTTGTAAACTTGTTAAATTTTTAATAATACCATCTTTTGACTTACCATTTATTCTAGGATTTGACTTTTGGTTAAAGTTTGATTTGGCTAAAGAATTATGGAGGAATATTGAGTATGTACATCATGATAAACCTCAAGTCTGTGCTGTAACTTCTGCAGTTAATCTTACTCCTTCCGAGAAAATTCAGTTAGATAAAACTATAGCTTTGTTTGAAGATATTTCATATGAGAAAAAGGTTTAGGACTTACAACTTTAGTTGAACATAAGATTATTACTAATGGCGAACCATTTAAAAGTAGATATTGGCCTTTGAGTCCTGCTAAACAAAAGAACTTTATGATGAGGTGAAAGTTTTATTAAAGGAAGAAATTATACAACCTTCTAAATCTCCTTGGTGCTCTCCTGTACTAGCAGTTGAGAGAGAGATGGTGGAACTAGATTATGTTTAGATTCAAGACGTTTAAATTCCATTACTGTTAAAGATTCTTACCCTTTACCATACCCTTCTAGGATATTAGATAGCCTCCGGGATGTAAATATATAACGACTATCGATCTTTCTAAAGCGTTTTTGCAAATTAAATTAGAAAAATCTTCTCGTGAGAAGACTGCATTCGTGGTACCTGGAAAAGGACTATTCGAATTTGTTAGAATGCCATTTGGTTTGACAAATGCACCGCTGAACTTCAAAGACTTGTAGACAAACTGTTTGGTCCTGAATTTGATAATTATTTGTATTGTTATTTGGATGATGTTATCCTGATAGATTCCTTGTTTTCAGACCATATTGATCATTTACGTAGAGTATATGAGATACTTAGAGACGCAGGTTTAACCGTTAACTTGAAAAGTGTGAATTCTGTAAAGAAAACTTAAATATCTTGGTTATGTTGTAGACAGTCAAGGATTGCATACTGATCCTTCTAAATTGAATGCTATAGAAAACTTTCCTCCTTGAAACTGTAAAACAACTTAGAAGTTTCCTTGGATTGTGTTCATATTATCGTAGATTCATTGATAAATTCGCTTATATTGCCGCACCCTTAACTAAATTAACTTCAGGTAGTAAAAAGGTAAAAATAACTTTGTTTGGAATGATGAAGCTGAGAAAGCCTTTAATAGTTTAAAAGAAGCATTAATATTTGCACCTGTTTTACAATGCCCTAATTTTGAAAAACCATATTACTTAGATTGCGATGCCAGTGGAGTAGGAATTGGTAGTGTTTTAAGCCAGAGAGACGATAATGATAATCAACACCCTATTGCTTATTACTCCAGATCTCTTAACAAATGTGAACGTAATTATAGTACTACTGAACGTGAACTTTTGGCAGTTTTAGACTCAATTGAACATTTTAGACCTTATGTCGAAGGAATGAAATTTACCGTTGTAACAGATCATGCTAGTTTAAAATGGCTTATGAAACTTAATAATCCTAGTGGACGTTTAGCACGTTGGGCTGCTAGAATATCTCAGTTTACTTTTGATATTTTACATAAAAAGGTTCTTTACATAAAGTTCCTGATGCATTATCTAGAATTCAAATAGATTCAATATTTGTTTCTTCAGTTGATATTATTAATCCTGATGATGAAATAGAAGACCCTTGGTATAGAAAAATCTTTATTAATTGTCAAAATACCCCACTAAAATAAGAAATTATAGAGTTGAAAACAATACTTTGTATCGATTTTGTAAAAATAAATTTGATGTTAATAGTCGTTTGAATTGGAAAATAGTCATTCCCAAAGAACATATTATGGATACTATTCGTTCAAATCATGATGATGTTAATTGAGTCACCTTGGAATTCATAAAACTTTAGGAAAATTAAAACAACATTATTTTTGGAAAGGAATGTTTGGAGACGTACAGAAATACATTTCTTCCTGTGATGTATGTAAAGCTTATAAACATTCAACTTCAGCTCCTTGTGGTAAGATGGTTAATCCTAAAATCGTAGATAGACCAATGATGATGTTATCAGTTGATATAATTGGAATTTTGCCCAAGTCATATTCTGGACACCGATATATTTTAAGCGTTGTAGATGTTTTTACTAAATATTGTTGGATTTTTCCCATGATAAATGCAACTTCTCGTGTTATTAGTAAACTTTTGAAAAGGAAATTTTCCTAAAATTTGGAGTACCTAAGATTTTGGTGGCAGATAATGGTAGCCAATTTATTTCCAAAATGTTTGTAGACTTTTGAAAAGCTTTAATATTACAAAGATATTTTATAACTGTCTTTATACACCTCAAAATAATCCTATAGAAAGGTATAATAAGACAATAGAAACATGCATTTCATGTTTTGTTAAAAGCGATCATAGAACGTGGTCTAAATTTTTACCTAATGTTCAATTAGCTTTAAATAACAGTGTTAGTCTGGTGACAGAATTTACCCTAATTTCCTGATGTTTGGAAGAGAACTTATATTTGATGCTTCATTGCACCGTATTAGTAATTCTTTTGATAATTTAAATCAACTCGAGTTTGGTACTCGTGAGTCTTTTGCTCATTCACTAAATTCACTTGGTGAAATATTTGATAAAGTTCAAGCTAGTCTTTTGAAAGCTTATAAGCGAAACGCTACCTATTATAATAAAGGGCGTCGAGCAATTACTTTTGATGTAGGAGATGTGGTATGGCGTAGAAGTTTCGTGCAATCTAGTGCACCTACATATATTTTCAGCTAAGCTAGCACCTAAGTTTATTAAGTGTGAAATTGTTCAGAAAATTTCTCCTAATGTCTACGTTTTGAGGGAAATGGATAAAACCACAACTGGACGTTATCATATAAAAGATATAATTAAATATTAGCTTCACTTTTATAAAATTATTCTTAAATTCTAATTACATACTTTCTAAATATTATTTAAAACTTGTTTAGTTTATTCTTGATACCATGTTTGGGGACACCCGTTGTATGATGATGAATGTGATATGAAGTATGCAAGGTTCGGGTAATGAAGATGATTTTGAAAGGAAACTCAACACATCTTATTAAAGATTTAATACTATACATTATTTTAAACTCAAAAATGTTAACTTAGGTGAACATAACATTTTGGATTTTGGTTAAAAATAATTTAGACAAATTAAACTCTTATTGAATAACTTCTAGTTAAACATTAATTGCCATTCCGCAATTACCTATTTACCTTACCGGTCATCAAAAGATCTTATTTTGTAAATATATTAGGAGATCCTTGCATTTTTGGCAATATCTTATGGTCTCATGTATATTTTGTACATTTAAAGTTAGAAACCTTAACTTTAACTTTTATTTTAGGTTAAAAAGTTTCTAAACTTAACTTTTTTATAAGGAATTTATTTTCATTCCTTAATAATAGTGTTTGTCATCGCTATTTGTGAATATTAGACAAATAGACTTTTGATATTTAGAACACTATAGCTTTTAGTAGTTATGTACTTATAGATAACCCTAATTTTAGATCCTTAATTTTATAAGACCATTTGAGTCATATGTACTTGTAAGTAGATTTAGCCTAGTATTTAAAATACGGATTTGACCTTTCACCGGATTTACTTCATGGACTTTACTCTGCTTTTACAATGGTTTATAGGGACATTTTACCAAGCGTTGGTTGGACCCGACACTTGTGGATTTTGTTGACTTTGACCATTGTTCTAGTCACACATTTTTGGCAAACTAGTGGTGTCTTGCGACCACTACTGCTTGCTATTGAACTTTTCGAGTTAGAAGGATACTATAATAAGAGTATTCTTCGATTGAAAATTTTTGTTCCTCTTCAACTTTTTGTTTTGAAAGGAAATTTTTGTAGCTCTGTTCGACACGTTTGTTTGTAGTCTTGCTCAACGCGTTTGTTCGTAACTTTGCTCACCTTTTTTTTGATATTTAGATTAGTGAACGGAAAATCGGAGTTAGGGATGCGCCGGTCACTGCATAATTTTGTATTTGCCTTTGCAAATACGCTTGTTCTTTGTGCATCGAAAAATCGATTGGTGTTGCCTCGGTCACAAAAACAATTTTTGGTTATGCTCTTTATAGCCAACATATTTTTGGGCATATGTTAGTGAACGGAAAATCGGAGTTAGGGATGCGCCGGTCACTACATATTGTGCTTCCTTCACTTTCAGCGGGAATTGTTCTCGATTTCTGAAAATAGGAAAAGATGTCTTTTAGGGATCTTATCTACATATTGGTAGTAGAGGTTCAAGTCAGTATTTGATTGCTGAATTGAAATTTATTAGAATGAGTTTTAATAAACTTGTTAAGGTTTTGGTCTAATAGACAGTGGCCAAGGTTGCTTAACTGATCTAATGACGGAGTTTTCTTATAGATTTTCGATTGTTGGTATTAGGGGTCTAATAGACAGTGGCCATGGTAGCTTAACTGATCTAATGACAGCGTTTTTATTTTGAAAAATGTTTTGTTAAGGTTGTAGTCGAATAGACAGTGGCCAAGGTTGCTTAACTGATCTAATGACGGTGTTTCTTTCATAAATTTTTGATGTTAAGAGGTCAAAAAGACAGCGGCCATGGTAGCCTAGCTGATCTAAAAGACGGAGTTGGTATTTTGTATTTATTGGTGGTGGAAGTCAATTAGACAGCGGCCTTATTTCTGCTTAACTGTTCTATTGACTTGGTAATTTTAATTTCTTATAGTAATTAAATTCTTTTAGGCAATTTTGTTTAGTCCTAATTGTTTTTGACTTACCAAATTGTAATGGATTTATTCTATTTTTCTTTAAAACAACATTTCATTCTTAAGACATTTGATATTTGTCTTACTTCTAGTTTAAATAGATACCTTTATCTCCTTTTGTTTTGTTGTTTGATGATTTTGGGTTAGTCTCAAAAATAAAAGAAACTTTAATTCTTTTTATTTTTTTTTGGGAAAGTATGTATTGTGACATAATTTCGTCACATATGCAATTTTTTCGTTTTAGGTCAAAAATATCTTAGAATCCCGACTCGGACGCTATAATACGTATTTTGTCTCGAAACTGTGATTTGACGGGTGACGTTGACAACAATAACTATTTCGGAGGGATTGGAAATGTCACTGTCAGACTGGTTTGATCGATGGTAAAATTGATGAGTTCTGTCACTTGCCCGTCGGCGCTTGCGTCGACGGGGAGTCATTTTCCAGCAAAATTTAAAGAAGTCGGTTTTGTGTTCTTAATCCGGAGAAATCGGAGCCAATCTATTGGATTTTCCCTAGTAATTTGGGAAAATGAATTCTTATAAAGCAAGAAGCCCTTGTTTCTAAAAGAGGCGAAGTCCTCACTGCTTTTAGGCAGGGTGGAACCCGCCGTCATTTTTTCTCCAGGAAACGCCTAATATGAAAGGCGTTTCCTGTCTGCTTTCCTGTTGGGTTTCCCGTCTGGTTTCCCGTCTGGTTTCCTGCCTGGATTCCTGTCTGAGTTCCGGTTCTTCTCGTCTTGTCTGCTGAGATCATGTATTCGTGCAAGAATTAGCGTTTTATTTATACCGCGTGGAATAGTCCCGTAGGGTTTTACCCGTTTATTTTCCCTATGTAGTATTCATTTCTAATTACTACATAGATCTTATTAATATTTTTTCTATGGACCTATATTAAAAGGCCATAAGTATTTATACTAGGGTAACCTAATTACAAATTAGTTTTTTTTGAACATATAAATTCAACATATATATTTCCCTTCAGGAAGAATATTTTGGTGTTCTCTTTAGTATCTAATAAGACCTAATTCCACGGCACCGCCCGCCTTCTTCAACTTTCTTCGTGATGGCGGCTGGATTGAGGATGATAGAAGGTCAGATAAGAATCACTTTATGCTTCCAATAGGAAAATTTTAACCTATTGGTTTAAGATAATTTTATCGCAACTTGAATTAATAGTTTGAATAGATAGATTACATTCTAATAATAACTAACATATTTATAAATTGAAATAAGAAATTACTTGTACAACTTCATGGACTTTAGAAACTAAATTATTAATTAATTATAGTATAGCGTTAAGCGATAACACACCTTTGGCCATTACATATAATCTTTAACAATAAATATTATTAAAATTTATATATGGTTTTACTTCATAGATTAATTTAGCCTCCAAGGCCCCGATTAGAAGTTCAAACATTGCTCTCCAATTTTTTTATCTATCCGTAAGCAAATTTTTTTTATTAGTAGAAGGAAGACTGGCGCTCGATAAACATATAAATTTGTTTTCCTAGAACATTTCTATACATGGTAAGTATTTCTCTTCACCATTGGCATGCAACAACCTACTTTTATTCACATAAGACCAAACAATTGTAAAAAATATTACATCTTATACGATCAGTGAATTTTATTACACCTAGAATACTGTGTTTCATAGCCCGTTGGCAAACCTCTAGAGCGGTCTTTTAATCTTTAGACATATACTCGTATACAGTAAAAAATACTACCATTTTGGATCGAAGACTTTCCAGAGGTTTAATGTATTTTTTGATTAGTTAATATTTCTTTTAAATAAAGATTATATAGTTTCAAAAACTGCAGAAAAAACAGCGTGACCACTGCGTTTTTTGGGGAGCGCCTTAAAATAAAGAACCAAAATATATAACGTAAGAAGTGTTGTTTACAGGTGGAGGTTCCAATGGAGGCCCGCCTGGCCAACCTGTCTCTGAGCGTGACGGGGGAGCGGCGGCGCCGTCAACCAGAACCTGACGAGACTGCTGATGCAAGGACTCCACTCCAAGGACAAGAGGTACATTTCGGAGAGTGTGCAACTGAACTGCATGATCTAACACCACCTAACCTATTTTTCTATCGGCAGGCAGTCCGATAGAAAATATAAATCTTTCGTAGGTCATAAAAGCGACATCGTTTCACGGTTGACATTCCAAAGACTCGGAACTATCTATCGGCATGCAGTCCGATAGAAAATATACAGCTATCGTAGCGCGTAAAAGCGACATCGTTTCACGGTTGACATTCCAAGTCATATAACTCAATGGAAGCCAGAAATGAAAAAGAAGTCGAAGAAGACATTCCAAATACCCGAACTAACCCTGCTTTTATTCGCTTAATGCTTTGCTTGAGTGGGGTTTTTCAATCAATTTCAAGCTTGGTGTCTTCAAATCGAGAGTGAATCGGTTTCTTCTAGGTAAACTGCATTGACCACTTGTTGATAAGGCAATATCTCTAAGCGGCGACGTTAAACGCGTTTCGGAGTGAGACTGGTGATGCAATGCAAGAGAAGGAGACGAAGAGACAAGATGAAGACTTCTTGTAGCTGCATAGTCATGTAGATGACGCGAATCCATAAGATTTTGTGTAAAGAGTCCACGCGTTGGCCTCTTTTCGATCAGGCAAAATCATATGGGTTCGCGTCACCAACATGGTTATATTGCGTCGGAGTGGCGGCCGACCGGGATGCGGCCAATAAAGCAAGATGGACGCGTTTCGGAGAAGTCAAACCTTGTGAGTTTGTCTCAGTTGTTTAGTTGTCATGAGTTTGTTAGTCTAGTGTGTAATGGTAACCATGGTAACACGCCATGGCCATCTAGAAATGCGTTAGCATTTACGCATCTAACCATGACCATCTAGTCTAAATGGCCGGTTAGATATATGTATTTTTTTTATGTTTTTTTTTTATGGTTAGATGTTTTTTTAGACGCCAACGCATTTGTAGATCACTCTTTCGCAATGAATTAATCCTCTGCCATGAAAAATGAGTTTTTTTTTGATTCTGTTATCATTGTATAATGATTAAAAAAAAACAATCTATTTTTTTGTTCTCTTTATGACTGAAATTATTTATTTATTTTTAGCATAATTGTACCATGAAATTTATAATGTGACATTGTATATGAGATATTATTCGTTTTGATATCGACACTTAATTATAATTTTGTTATGAATTGAATAAAAATTTAAATCTGATGGCCATGGTCCCGGGTTCACTTGAAGATTTCTTTCATTCACGAGCGTTACGCTTAGCTCAGCCACGGGAATTCTGAATGCGCCAAAAGTTTTTACTTCTAAAAACAATATTAATTGTCTTATAAATAAAAATGGATCTGCAGAATATATGTATGCTCGTTACATTTGAATGACTGCACCAAATTGTATGATTTTGTTTCGTATATTATGTTTTATGTATTCGTTATTGTTGTGACAAAGCTTGTGTAGCAGAAAAATTAGAAAATTATGACGAAAAAAAGTATGGGGGGGTACGAAGTTTCCGATCAGCTTTAAACGACGTTAAATTCCAGTATCCTCGACCTGGTGCTACTCCGTCACAACCCGGCCGTGGCTCGCGGCACGGTGAATGCGCTGCCCGCGGAGTATGTCCCGCTGCTACTCGACCTGCTCGTGGAGATGGCCACTAAGAACACTATCACGTGAGTATTTTTTCACTCATTATGTACAATACGGTACAACAAGAACAGATTTTTTTTTATTTATCCCCAATTACCTCGTATTTGTCTGATTAATCTCTACAACATTCTACTAGTCAAGCCCTTTCATTTGATACCCATATTGAGTAGTAAAAAAAATGTAATTCGCCATTTTGTGGAGGCGGCCATCTTGAATGGATATTAACCAATCATAGCTAAGAACAGAAGCCTAGAAGAAGACTAAGCATAGAAACCAGAAATGAATCGAAGATGAAGAATCAGATGACATAAATAACAAGAACAAAATTAAAAATTTTGATTAACCCCCCGACTACCTTAGATTTGTTATCTGTACAACATTCTACTAGTCAAGCCCTTTCATTTGATACCCATATTAAGGGAATTGTGAAAAAGGAAATGTAATTCGCCATTTTGTGGTAGCGGCCATCTTGGATTTGAAATTTGTCATAGTGCAAAGTATTCTACTAATCAAGCCCTTTCATCAGACAGACAGACAGACAGACAGACAGACCGACAGACAGACAGACATCGACGTCAAACTTATAACACCCCTTTTTTTTGTCGGGGGTTAAAAACCAGAAATTAGTAGAAGATGAGGAAGAAGAAGACTTTAATCAGCTGACTATTATTTCAATTTTTTTCATTTATAAATTAAGACTACAAAAAATTGTCTTGCCAGACATATTGCATGTCTCTCGCAGAGGCCAGTTTGTATGGGGCAACTTTTAAAATGTTTTGTATCATCTTATCACCTACAAACAGCAATAAAGATTTTTGTATTTGTACATCCGCCCGGAAATTAACCTTCTAATAAAAAAAACTAATTGAAATCGACCCATCCGTTTGAGCTCTATGGTGCCACAGCCACAGACAGACAGACATTGACGTCAAACTTATAACAGCCCTTTTCTTGGACGGGGGTTAAAAATACCATTTTACCCGACTGCGCGACGTAAAGGAGTGGTGATGTGTTTGTCTATGTATGTATGATACTTTGAAGCACTTCACAGACCAAACGCCTGGGCCGATTTTTATGATTCACACGTCAATCGATTCCTCTTAGTCTCGCGAGTGACACTAAGGACATGGCATTAGTGTAAATTCAATAAGGCTACTACCGGACGCCATATTATCCAAATTAAAAAAATGAAAGTCAACAAACTATGTCAAAAGGAGAATCGTTGAATAGGTATTTAAATATATTTTTTAGCTTTTTCTCAACGTTTTTTTGATTTAGCAGACCGTTTAGGATGTGTATCGTTTTAAAGTTGCGTAACAACCATTCTCACATTTATAGGTAGCAGAAAACTTCGTATAATTGTAGTGGTAGGACTCTTGGCAGAGTCTGCCTGGAGAAGTACCACACTTTTGCCAGTTATTCTATCGCCAAGCAGTAATGGGCAAACGGTACTGTGTTCCGGTTTGAAGGGCAATGTTTCCGGATAAATTACAGGTCTTCGAGATATAACATCTTAGATCTCTGGAGGACGAGCGCAGTGTGGTGCTAGGTAATGATTTGGACTCTTCATGTTCCAATAGCTGCGTGTCAGATTAGCATCAGGCACGTGTCGTACTCGTCTCGTCACTCTTTATTTAAACAACTAACTGTACGTGTGAATGTGAATGGACAAAATATACAAAAGTATCTAGTAGGTAAATTGGACTACCTGTTTTCGTACGTGGAGGAAAGGCATTTACGCATACCCTACCGCCCGGGGGGACACGGCCGGGTTATGTTGCACTCTATACCATGTATGGATATGGTGCCTCTATCTACTAAAACCTCCATGAGGTTTCAACTCTGCCGCTGATGGTGGGAACACGGAACCGCTCTCGGATTACTCCGCCTCGGTCGCCCACCTCCGACTTCAAACGATTTAGTACTCAACTTCGGTTGAAAATCTATGATTATGTAGGTACTTATACAAAACATAAAAATTAGAACTAGCCAAGTACGATATGAAGCTTTAATATCAAAAAAAATCAAAATCAAAATATTTATTCGTATAAATAGCTACTCTTACGAAACAAGTATTATGGAGTCTCCTTTTAAGCATATGTATACCTGTAGTAGGAGACTCCGTTAATCTCTACAATAACACACTATGTAGTAGTAGCCTTATGATTTTACAAAAAATTAAAAAGTAAAATAAAATAAAAACAAATTAAAAGAACAAGTACATATGTTGAAAGGTGTTTATGTTCTGTGTGTGTGTATGTTTGTTTGTGTGAGTGAGTGTATGCTACTTTGCATGTGGTATAGATGAGTAGGTCAATCTATTACAGATGGTCAATCTGTCAGAAGTTCACTCCTTGAAGGAGTGCTTCTGTTTCATCGTAGCTAAGAGCTTTAATCCAATTTGTTACAAATTGTTTACATTCATGGTAAGTTTTAGAGTAAATGTCATGATATTTATTTAATTTATTATATAAATATCATGACATATATAATATGTTATGTTAAATTATAAGAGAACAATAAATTTTAAGTTCTGACAAAATATTTCATGTTGTTCTAATCAATTGCAGGTCTGATTATTGAACTTGGCACCCTACATCTCACTTCTTTTGTTTTTTTTTTTTTAAATAAAGATTGACGAGACGATCAGGACATGTGCCTGATGGTAAGCAACATGCCTGACACATAACAGCACAGTGCCACGCAGCTATTGGAACATGAAGAGTCCAAATTATTACCTAGCACTGCACTGCGCTCGTCACCCAGAGATCTAAGATCTTATATCTCTAAGCCCTGTAATTTCTCTGGAAACATTGCCCTTCAAACGGGAACACAGTAATGTTTGTTTGTTTTGTTGTTGAAGTCAACAATCAAGCCATATAGTATAGTATTGAACTTGGCTCTCGTTTCACATTTATGTTTTTGATGGGATATTGTCTACACGAAGCTAGAAGTTTTGCTTGCTAGCTTACTAACACTAGCTTGCTATAAACAACATCCTGCTGAAGCGCAAGACGTTGGCGTAATTGTGCTCACCAAACATATCACACTTACGTAGCACAACTGGATAGAAGCCAGAAATTAATTGACGATGAATCAGATGACATATAATATGATACAACCGATTAAAAGCTAAAAATGAAAAAAGAAGAAGAAGACTTTATCAGCTGACTATTATTATCATTGTATAAATTCAGACCAATGGAAACTGTGTTGCCAGACATACTGCATGCCTCTAGAAGAAGAAGCCAGTTTACCAGAACAGTTTTTACAGAAGAAGCAACCTTACCTACCTGCAAACAGCAATAAAGATTTTCGTATTTGTATCCTAGCTTGAAAAACTAGCCTCGTGTCGCTCGGACATATGAGTTATTACGACTACGATTGGATTTGATTGTATAAATAGTATTTTGTTTATTCTAGATGTGCGTCAGTGTGTATGTGGCTGCAAGCCATCTCGCTCCGGCACGCGGCCCTGCTGATAGCGACGGCGCCGCGGCTGGACCAACTCACCAGGCTGCTCGCCGTCTTCACACACAGGTATAATCTATATCTATATAAATGTTATGATAAGATAAGATAGTATTTATTGACATATTAAAAAACATACATTAGAATTAGCAATAAATTACATTAAATTACCAATTGCTTAACACAGTCTTAATATGTCTCGTCATTTATAATAATAAAATTACATTGAGAATAGACACATAAAGTGTACTACAAAAAATAAATTGCTGTAAAGGAGCATTATCATAACTAATTAATTTAATTGCTAATTACACATCTGCTCTGAATTATTGAGATAAATATAAGTATGTACAGTTTAACTATTCTCAGTCAAATAAGCGCAAAAAATCCCAAAAATATGAATACTACTCATACGTATAATTTAAATATTCACTTATGCTGTACAAAGTCCTTGAAAGATGTTGGTTTGTGTACGCTTCAAAAACTCAAAAAGTTCTGCACCGATCAAGCTGAAATTTTTCAATGAAATATAATCCGTATCAAGGATTGTTTTTATCCAATTTTTGCATCACAATGTGCCACAGCGAAGCGTGGCAGGGTACAACTAGTAATAAATAAATATTGGTGGACATTTCACACACAACACCATGTATGTTACTATACAAAAGTGTAAGCTTCTATGTACTCCTAATTGTAACCTCGTCATCCATTACTCACATCTTCTTCACCATCCTACGGTTGCCTGGGAGAAATCGCTCTTAGCGACAAGGCCGCACATTGTTATACTTATAAATGAACATAGGTAATAGTAAATATGTTTTGAAAGAATTATTTATCAAAAATATTTATAGGAAATTCATTCACGCCTAATGCTATTGTTTCCTAATCGATTATGTGTTTTTTACGTGTTTTTAATACAACGACTTAATAAGAAGTCTTATAATAAAAACTCGAACCTTTAGTCTTTATTTTAGAGTTGAGTCCTTTTAATCCTTTTATACTTTTAAGCCTTTTATGTTATAAGGTTAAGTCTCTTTTATCACTACTACCAACTAAGCTTTCTTTAGTCGTCATACCTATTATGGCCTAGTTCTGTTCATGAAGCTATTTGTCTACGTTGTGTCCCTAACTACATATTGATACCTTAATTTGCAAAACAAATAACTCAATAGTAGCAAATTTCACCGGGATCACACCAAATCACCACTGAAATCTATTGCGTAACTGGTATTTTCATTATTTTAAGTGTTTATTAGTTAATAAGAAACACAAATTCCAAAGGGATGTTTGTTTTTCTCTTTTGATGCTATAATTTTTTTTAATATGAAGTTTTTAGTGGCCCCGGTGAAATTTGCTGCTATGGAGTTATTCGTTTTGCAAATTAAGGTATTGATATGATAACATGTATTTACAGACGCTCCCACCTGTGCCAGCTCTTGAACCTGAAGGGGCGAGTGGACCTCACGCTCAAGCAGCGGGAGACCTCCGCCGAGGCAAAGGAACAAGAAGCGCTGCTGGACTACAACGGTGAGCGTTTACCTCATCTTAATATGCATATGTAAATTAATCATAATCATAATTTATTCTTAAAATATTATTTTACACGTCAAAAATAGAAATATCACACAATAATGTCATTTAAAATTATAAATTTATATTTAATAATTAAAATGAATAAATATGCCGTTGCATTTTAGCATACATTATTGTCACTCACTCGGACACACTCTCACGTGGACTCATAAATTACTTAACCGATTTTAATCAAATTTGCACACCGTGTGCAGTGGGATGGATCGGCTAAGTATCAACAGACGTGCCGAACGCTCATAGGCAACGACACTCTTGTGCGAAAAAGACTTCAAAGTCTTGAATATCGCCGAAAAATCGCTAGCTTATCGGTTTTATATCGGATACACTTTTTATTGCGGGAAAATAACGGAAGCGGGAATTGCGTGCTATGTTATAAAGGTGAAAGTCTTAATAATATTAATTATTATGTAATATATGTTATATAATAGTGCAAATTGAGGGACTCATGACGTATTTCGTGTCATCTTAATATTAGGGAAGCTAGATACTCATGAGTAGACACCGATGCACCCCCCCTCTTTGCGGCATTTTCAGATTTTGCCCCGCCTCAAAATATTGAAGATCCGGGGCTGATCTTTTGTTATGACGTTGTCACGTTAAACTATCGTCCGTAAACCAAACCGACTTTACAGATTTTTTTTTTGTCCACAGATGATTCCTCCTCATCGGAAGACAACATGCAAGTGGAGAAATACAAGTCGGAGAGCGAAGAGTCGTGGGGCGACGAGCGCTCGGACCGCGACGACCAGGCCGACGATGATGATGACGTGGACATGGACGGCAGCGGGAGCGGCGACTCCGACGATGAATAATATACAGCTGTTATTTATACTGTTGTTTTATTATAATGGTTCCGTACCAAGAGTCATTAAAATAAATTAAAACCTTTTTTAGTCGTCTTTTTAGGTGAGAGGACTAAAAAACGAATCGAACGCTCCACACACGAGTCCTAAAATCAGAAAATGACGTAAAAGTAGTGGGGAGGAGCCTACACCGCACCATATGATTGGTGATTTATGGTGCTCCCCTCTAGTTTAAGTGTAGTGTTTTTATAGTCCGTTCGTTAGATTAAAAAAAATATTGTACTCGTATTTTTTCTTTTGTTTGACAAACAAAAAATGATGAAGATTTCGAGTGACGTCATGATACGAGTATGGTACGATTTTTTCTAAAGTGACGTCACCTCTTCAGCTACCTGCTACGCCACCTGTTGAAAATTCGTTGTACCGACTCGGATTTAGAAACAAATTTGATTAGCAAAGGTTTATATTCAATGACGCAATCTTAGTCACATGCTGTCATATCAAAGCACGGTACGAAAACTCTCAAAAAGGAATATTTTTTACCGTTTTTGTTCCATTCTTCATTCATGCTCCACTTTGATAGTAGCGTTATGTTCTATAGCCTTCGTCGATAAATGGACTATCCAATAGGCAAAGAATCTTTCAATTTCGGACCAGTAGTTCTCGAGATCCTAGCTTTCATACAAACTCTTCAGCTTTATAAAATTAGTATACGTCACGTTTGTCCGCGATGGACTCCTAAACCACTACACCGAATTTAATCAAATTTTCGCACCGTGTGCAGTTTGATAGATAGATGAACTCTTTATTGCACTTAAATAATAAAACAAAATACAGAAACACCTTAAAACAAAGTAACGATGGGCGACCTTATCGCTAAGAGCGATTTCTTCCAGGCAACCGTAGGTTGGTGAAGAAGATATGAGTAATGGAAGACGAGGGTACAATTTGGAGTACATAGAAGCTTACACTTCTGTATAGTAAATCACTAATAATTACTAACATATATGACGACGATTGTGAGTCACTTGTTTACGCCCCGTTCGGTGCGTTGTTCGAGAGATGACGTAGCATGTTGCATTTGCGCCGATGTATATAATTTAATTCTATATAACAATATTACATAATATTAATAAAATTTTACATCCTAATACACAAATAAGTAAAAAATTAACGTATATATAACTAAAAAGAATATATGCATAAAGGAAAACAATTACTATTAAACAATTTAGGAATATACTATTTCATAAATAATGAATTCAAATATGATTCAGTATGAAAGAAAAGTTTAGTTATTTCGATGTGATCTTTATATGCGGAGCGGGTCGCTAGTAGTAAATGAAACAAAATAATAAAAACCCATTTTAATTAGAATGCAAAATATCTTCCTGTGGTTCGGATATAGTGATCTCACTAAACTTGACATCTAGGCCGGCCCTCTTCGGAGTACAAGTCATAAGGCCCACAGTGACGGATTCAGAGACGAACGGGCAAAGCCGGAGGAGCGTCCAAGTTATATTGTCTGTGGAGTATTTGACGCATACCACGTTTTTCTTCTTTGTGAGGCGGAGGTAGAATTTTCTGGGATTCCCGGGGTATATACCTGAAAAAAGATAGATAGATTTTATTTTTAAAAAAAAGCTCTTTATTGTGACACAAAAACAGAAATATTACAGTAAAACACTTAGGCTAGGAATGGAAGTTTTTGTACATCGCATAATGCACTTTATGTCAAGTGTATAACAAACACGGACGGCACCGGATAATTTTCGAGAATGCACGAGGATTCCGCGGAAGACGCGCGTCGAGTTTTTAGGCTCGTATTTATTTTGTGCGTTATGCAGTTGATATAAAATTCATTATGGTATGTGCAGTTTGCAAAAATGCGCTTCCATTCTATTCCGCGGCGGTTTAAATTGAGCCTTATGAACTAGCACCACAAATGGCAAAATGGCACCAAAAAACGTGATTTTTGAAGTGAAAACTTCATTAGCCACGTTGAATACTGTTTTTTAACCCCCGACCAAAAAAAGGGGTGTTATAAGTTTGACGTCGATGTCTGTCTGTCTGTGGCACCGTTGAGCTCAAACGGATGGGCCTATTTCGATGCGGTTTTTTTATTTGATGGTTAATATCCGTGCGGATGTTCTTAGCTATGTTTGATTAATACCGATTCAAAATGGCCGCCGCCACAAAATGGCGGACAAAATATTTCTTCACAACCTACCTCAGTATGGGTATCAAATGAAAGGGCTTGACTAGTAGAATACTATACATTGTAAAAAAATTAAATCCAAGATGGCCGCCACCACAAAATGGCGAATTATATTATTTTTTTCACTAATACCTCAATATGGGTGTCAAACGAAAGGGCTTGACTAGTAGAACACATTGCACTATGAAAAATTTCAAATCCAAGATGGATGGTTTTATTGAATAGTTGTGCCCCTTGAGTTCACCTGGTGACGTAGTCTATAAACTTGCTATAATATAACGGTTTTACATAAAAATAAAACCGATATTATGTGCCGAGAACGGAAAACATACAGCATTATATGAAGAAGCAGTATGTATACTTATCTTATTAATCTGTGGTCGACGTCTATACCATAGACAATTAGCTTCATCTTGACGCCACCAGAGGGCGCCGCAAGCGCGCCACCAGCAAGGGCACCCGGCGCGGTGCGATCTTTGGGATTCATAGTCTTCACCAGAAAGCCCTTTCTAGAATGCTGTATGTTTTCCGTTCTCGGCACATAATATCGGTTTTATTTTTATGTAAAACCGTTATATTGATGTGCCTCAGGAAAACATACAGCATTATATGAAGACGTGTTTGTTATCTGCTGGTGTAAGTATGTCCAAAAAATAACAACGCTATGATGACTGAAACATTTGAATACTTATTAAAATAAAGTGTTCAATAACATTTTGTAATTAGCTAAATTAACAAAGCCAATTTGTGTGTGATGTAAACTTTGAAGAACATGATTAACCATTTATGATGCTTAATGTGTTAAGATATTTCCATATTTTGCTTAATAATGTCATCAATCGATTGGGTATTTGATCATCCAAAGGCTACTGCTATATCTGGTCCACATCTCCTAGTTGTACGTTCATGGCACTGTCTCACTGGACTGGACATATCCAATTTTTTAGTAACAAGATGTTAAGCAACTGCTATAGATAAAATTTATTTGATTTGACTCGAAAGCTATTCTGTTTTTCTCAGATAGGAACTAGAAATATGTGATAAGACACAAATTATTCTCATTTTCCATGTTCATACTGCTATATAGCAATAATACCTATGTATATTTCGGTCTATAATATTTAAAAAGGGGTTATTATTTAAAGAACCGTTCCAAACATATATGTTTTACATACTGTTTTTGGAGGAATTGGAAAACAACCAATCTACATAAAGTAACTCTCTAAGACTTCAGGTAGCTGTAGAATTCAGACGATTATCGCTTTCGCAAAATTTTAAAATGTACATAATTATGAAGTTCCATTTTAGTGTGTTGTCTGCAAATAGGCGACATAATATAAGTACATACTATGTGTACTAATTCTGTTTTAAGTGATAAGCTGTTATTTGAAACTAGACTTATCCGTGTTTTAGCTGTCAGCAGTTCTTGAATTTTAATATCAAATTATAATTATTTTGATCAGACTTAAGATATATTATAACATATTTAACGCATATAAGTCCTCGCTCGACCATCGTTTCGTCCGGTGCCGAGTGACAGTAAGGGTTGGCAATGATTCACACTGACCTAGCGTTATTTTATAAACTATTTTTCTGTGAGTTTCTCACTCAGATCTACCCTCATTTTCCCAAAAATCTAGGGTTTTATCAATACTCATGAAGATTTCAATGTAATGATACACTCTACAGCGACATTTACCTAGAATCTTTCTAGGTCACGCGTTATCCACCAGGCCGCACCAGCCCGGTGGACCATGGCTTTGGCAGACTCCCAGTGATGGGAACGAGTCAGAAGGCTGGGCTGGTTTCGTATAAATATAATTTGTTTGTTGGCTAGTCGAGAGCCACTACCTTGTACGTCCTTGTTGTACAGTTCGAATGTGCTAATAATAACCAGGAAAGAATACTGGAATTTGGGTTCATCAGAGCTTGTCGAAAGCATTTATAGGCTTTGTTGACGACATTTTGCAATTATTTGTTGCAAATGGATCTTTTGAATCCGTTTATTTATAAA
The DNA here is from genome assembly GCA_017562165.1 of Ectropis grisescens. Lineage (NCBI taxonomy): Eukaryota > Metazoa > Arthropoda > Insecta > Lepidoptera > Geometridae > Ectropis > Ectropis grisescens. The sequence continues at coordinate 14,626,244 of CM029797.1, forward strand.
ATATGGTGGTTCTTAGTCGCTGTTTTAAATCTCATCCTCAAGCTTAAACTTAAGATACCGTTTACATAACGGTTCTGCTACAATTATTTCATGTTACTGTTCACCGTATCTACTTTCAATTTGGTTTTGGTGTTATCTCGAAATGATAAAAATCTTAAATCTTTTCCATTAATATTTAACCTTATTATTACTTATCAGATTTTATAAAATCGAAGAGCATACGGTTTCTCTCTTCAGAATAGAGACTATACGGCAAGCTGGGCACTCTTTCACAAACTAAATATTAATCAACATTATCGCTCATTGAATTGAAAACACAACTGCGTAAGACGCGTGTTTTTAAATTATCATGTGTTTTAGGAGTATAAACATCATCAGGGAATGTCAGAAGAATGCAAACGATTCGTGGTCATAGATTCCTTCGTTGTTGTGATAGAGTATTGTTCGTTAAGTAATTATTCGTAGTTAGTATTGCTCATGGTGCTTTGTGTATTGAAACATAATGAGAAGTGGCTCCGCGCCACCACACCATCGCAGTAGGTACTACAAACATCCTTTTTGTTAAATCATGTAAGTACAAGTCATACTTGACGAAGCTGTTACTGGTTAAATCTGAGATGGCGGATATTAAAGTCTGCCGTATGGTACCAGAAACAGTAAAATTTAAGCCACCCTTCAATTCCAATTTAAGCAAATCAAATCTAACTTTTGCGTCAGATGTAGGTAGATTCATGTACTTTTCTATAAACGCTGTTATGTGTAGATATATGTGCGCCATAGTTGACCTGCTCCTATTTTCTGTCAATAACCTTCCAGATACATAATGTGAATATACATAGATACCTGCTTTCTCGATCATAGTTTTGAGGCATTTCCAGTGTCTCGCGGCTTCCGCAACCTAGAGACGTAACTTGGAACACTGCACCAGAAGGAAGTCGTTCAGTAAAGACTGACACGACCCTTCGAACGCAAGGTCTCCGCGACCAAACGTGTGTTAGTAGTAAGATATGGTGCGGGGACCAGGTCCAAAACAAGTATTGGTCAAATATATTGGACATGAGTATGTTCCAAGTGTCTCATGGCTTCCGCAGCCAAGAAACTTAACTTGGTACTGCACCAGAAGGAAGTCGTTCAGTAAAGACTGACACGACCCTTCGAACGCAAGGTCTCCGCGACCAAGCGTGTGTTAGTGGTAAGATATGGTGCTGGGACCTGGTCAAATGTGAGGTATCAATTGTTCCAAATGATGTCTCGCGGTTTCCGAAATCTAGAGGCTTATTTAAATTTTTTATTGCACCAGAAGGAGGTCGTCTTGTAAGATTAGTGCGAAGTGCGACTCTTCGTACGCAAGGTTTCCGCGACCAAGCATGTTATGAAAAATGTGGTGCTAAGGAGAGATCAAAATTTAAATATGTATACGTATTAAAATAAAACATGCCATAAATCATTTGATAATACAATAGAACATCTACTTGAATGATATATTTCTTATAAATATCTCTGAAATTGGCGACTTGCTTCTCTTCCGCAGAGAAGGTTTGTTTTATAACAGGAACTCCTCCCCTGAATCGATAGTTATCGATGTGATGAGTTGGATGTAGCTGTGAATTTTAAATCTATTGATATGGGTTTATGTGAAATTTTATTCTCCCAAATAGTTATATTGGCACCCAGAGCTCGCCATTTCATATGAAATACTTTGTAGGTATGTAAGAATTTTAAAATGCAATACATTCACGATCGTATTGTATAAAAGATCCAAACTTAGAATATCCTTACATAAATAAATGGTTATGCATGTATGTTTGCAAATTTGTCCACGTTGTAGCGGCTTACTTTATTCGATAGTGCAACTAAATTAAGTGATGGAGTAATTACAATAGTGCAACTGAACTAAGTTTCGTCAAATCTTAGTTAATAATGCGTATAATTATGATATATTCATTTCAACCCCATCGGCACGTCTATGTATTTGTATACGTCTGAACTAGTTCGGTGGACACCGAAGGGTATAAAATTTAATTTCGTTTATACCTGTTTTTGATGTTTTAATTAATTTCATAGAATTTTATTTAATGTTGATTCCGATTCTGAATAGCCATTTTTCCTTCTTTTTTGAAAAGTGGGATTAGATGTTGCCATAATTATATGTAATATTGAGATACTCTTAATAAGTTTAGCTTCCCAGATGTTACTAAGCAGTAACTTATTGGTTACACACCTTATCAAAGTGTATTAGTATTAGTAGGTAGTTGAGACAAGGTTCAAACAATAAATAATTTAAACAAGCCAGTTAAAAACTGGGAGATGCACCTGAAACCCTTAGTTTTTCTTTTAGCGGACACGCTGCCAAGCGGGTAGGTACATGCTGTAGATTTACTTAGCAATTTAACGTTAGCTGGTCTAATAATTTACATAATAGCCTTCAAAACCTTTTTACGTGTGTCTACCCGCATGTCCAAAGAGTATCGGTCACATACTATGTTGGTACAAGTGTGTTCCAGCTATCACACGGTTTCCGCAACCTAGAAACGTAATTTGAACTGCACCAGAAGGAAGTCGTTCAGTAAAGACTGACACGACCCTTCGAACGCAAGGTCTCCGCGACCAGGCGTAAATGATCGAAATGTTTTCGATATATTGGTCAAAACCATACATTAGAGATTAGGCAAAACTCGCACTAGTGAGCCAGCTGCTCACTTTTGATAAAATGCATATAAATGAATGAAGACTGACCTGCATGTATAAGACCTTGATTCTGGAATCGGTCGATCTCACCTTTTACCACGCAGAGGATTTACCATTTTTCTTCGATGGATGAATTATCCGCTTCACTCACGGGTACTTCGAAAATCTCAATCCGTTGAGATTTCAATAAAATTTCGTGTAATATATAAACACATTTAAAATATTTTTCGATAGTTATTAATTGTTAATTAGTGATAATTGAATATTTTTTTCTATAATTTCGACCACTCGTGGCGAAAGTATACAACCACAGAACATATACTCACGGAGAAGAATGCCAACTCCATACTTCATGAAAAAGTAGCGCCATCTATCGTTTGCCCCCTTAAAACTTTTTCCAGGCTCAAGGCGGGAAATTTTAAAATCAAAAATTTGCGTAGGCGGGAAATTTCGAAATGTATTGTTTGCGTAGGCGGAAAAATTTCAAATTTCGTTGGAATATAATAGGTAGTTTACGTACCACAAGGAACTACAGCCCAAATATAAACGAAACTTGTCTTGTTTATATTTATGGCCCGTAGCTCCATGTGGACCTGAACAAAAACATGCGTTAAGTTTTAGTAAATTTATTTCAATTCATTTATTTTTACAATTTATAAAGGTATTTGGACAATATGGCCATTAGCAAAATATAAATAATTTTAAAAAGTTCCCTCAAAGAATCTCTAGTTTTTAAGTATGTAAACGGCATGACTTTCTTATATAAAATAAAAAATCTTTTGTATCACATTCATAAAAAAAAAAATGATATGATAATGTAAAGAACAATCAAAATGTTCCATAAGCCCATAAAATAGTTGCACATCTTACTGGGCAAAAAAAGAGCAAAAAAAATTGAACTCTGACATTAAAATGTGATGTTTACACCTTAATGAGACTTATCAGCCTGAGTCGCAGTCGCTTTTATATTATTTTCTTCAAACTCTGCCTTCTTCGATGGTCCTCTTTCTTGTTTGAAAAGGCTCAGCATCTGAAAGTTAATTAACATCAGCATTATAGATTTCATCATCACTTAGTTGAAAGTAATACATTTAATTGTTGTTATTGCAATGCAAGGCTTTAAGGGTCAATGTATCCAGATAAATATTACATGGCAGAGATATGTATCGCTCCTGTTATGGACAAGCATATTGCTCACTATATCACTATCCGGCACAAGCCCCGCTCCTCCCATCACTCTAAACTATTATAATAAAAAAACCATGGATAGCATGTAATGAGATATTTATAGTGTTATTGAATAAGCACAATAGTTAAATGTTGAGATAATGAAACCTACACTAAATTCTAACACAATTACATTGTTATTTTTCCTGATTAGTGTTTTATTTTTAAATTGCTTCAGTATACCAACCTCATATTTTTTTGATGCATTCTAGTAGTCACTTGCTTTATGTCAGCGGTCGCATTGTCATTTGTTTTGCGGATGGACCTGCATCATTTTCAGTTGTAGTAACCACTGCCAGTATTCAAAATGATGCGTTTTCTACTAGCAGCGGCTGTCTGCTTTGTAGATGGCCTTGCTTCAGGTTCAGTACTGTTTAGCATCTAAAATGAAACAAATTATAAACTATTTTACCAAGCATAATAAGGACTATATACATATATTATATCATGTTATCCTTTGAATATGATTAATATATTTATTTTATCTTATGATTCACATATTTACCTTATCACAGTTTTCATCTAGTCCAGCAGATCTTATGAGTTGTTTTCTATCATAAACAACATCAAGATGCTTTTGTACAGCTGTTCTTGAAATGGGTTTGAAAACCATTCTTCTTAAGATAGCAATACATCGCCCTCAACTCGCAACTGAAAACATAATTAAAATGAACCCATATGTTATGGTTTACACCGGGCGCTCTTACTATGTGATTATGAAAAAAATCGCAATTTGGCACTACATAGAACTTTTATTAACTAGGTACTAAGGTACCACATGCTTACCGTAGAGAATTCCTATTTCCAAGTCTAGGAGACGATCTGCCACATTTTCTTTTCTCTTTCATAATGAAAAACATCAGGAATACTTCGTTTAGAACAAAAACAAAGAAAGATTTAAACTTTTTACAACACAAAACCAAGAAGCCATTTTTTGTTATTTGTGACGATTTTAGAGATGAGTATTTAAGTAATGATAAAATAATCGATAGTTCTGTTTATTGTTATTCTACTATTCGATTTATCTTGAGATTTATACACGTGATAATAATGAATAATGTAATTGTTATTACACATTTTTTCAGTTGGATCCAAATGATCTAATAATTAGGAACGGACAAAGTAATAAGTTGTAGATCAGCCAGAAACTACCTGTGTAGCAAACTGTTATTAAAAATACACCTACGTGTTCAAACAGGATACAGGTTGCTACTTTACTGAATCTGATTTACAAGTTTAGTTTAAATTCAGGACCGAGATTCACAACGCAATCTGATTGATCTCGACACGGCATCAAACCTCTCTGTCTTTGGCCTATCCGTTTGGAATCACAGAGACAAGGATTGTCATCCCGTGCCCGAATCGTTTGGGTTGCGTTGCGAATACACCGCCCAGGGCATAAAAAGAGCTACTAAATTAATCATTGACTCAAAATCGATACTATTAGTTACTAAAAATCGTATATCGTAATAAATAAAATCTTTATTTTTCACAGGTTACTTATCTCTAAAATGGAGCGTTAGAAAGAGACGCAAATATATGTCGCCACTCCTCGTTTGGGACCCCCACGTGTATGTACTTTTATCCCACCTGGCCCTAGAAGAGTCGACCACCCCTGTATACAACGCTATGAATCCCAAAGATCGCACCGCGCCGGGTGCCCTTGCTGGTGGCGCGCTTGCGGCGCCCTCTGGTGGCGTCAAGATGAAGCTAATTGTCTATGGTATAGACGTCGACCACAGATTAATAAGATAAGTATACATACTGCTTCTTCATATAATGCTGTATGTTTTCCTGAGGCACATCAATGTTGAGTTACATAAATAGAATGGAGCCAAATTATACTATTCTAATTAAAAGGGTATTTGCACAGATTTCTAAATTGTTTCAGAAATCTGTGGGTGTTTGTATTGCCGCGTAAAATGAAACGAAACCGATGATAGATTAGATCAGGTACCTAAATATCTATTTCTGTTAGTAGGTACACATTTGCATTTTATTTTACACTTACCCATGAAGGAAACTTTATTCTGTCACTACAATTATTCCTCCAGGCATTATCAATCCGTGCTTGGGCACATAAGTTACTGGCTGTGTGAGTTACGAACTTTGAGTTAAAAACGACTTCGTTATTAGGTATAAATAAATAAATATTGGTAGACAATTCACACACAACACCATCTGACCCCAAACTAAGCAAAGCTTGTAATATTATAAAGCAACGTTATTGAAAAGTTTCTAATCTTACGTTATTTTATCATTAGGAAATTAAATAAAGCTTTTAATCTTGTCCCGTTTAGTTGACGGACAGCCGTAAACAGCACAACAACCCACCATGATGATATTTCGTTAGGAATTAGATGTTCGATACCAGCCCTTCGTTGAGTGCTCCTAGCGTATCCGAAACGGCCTGAGGGGTGATGAAGCTTGAAATTGGCGGGGGGTTGGGAGTGTCCGTTCTATCTATATTATTTATTCTATGATTCTAGCGTCACGCTCGGGAATGATGAGAAATCTCCGGGTAAACTCGGGGCATAGGCCATCTAGAAATCTCGTTGCTTAACATCAGGCGAGGTGGCGGTCTTGTGTAAATCAATAAAAGTAAAAAAAATTGGCAGTCATAAAGACTGCCAGTAGAAGTGAAAACTAATAACATAGAATTTGATAGCTCGCACTTTGGAAACTACGCGGGTGAAACCGGAGGACGTGGTCAAGACCATGGCCATCTAGTTTATCAGACTTTACCCGAAGATATCTTTCATATACGAACGTACCGCTTGAGCTCAATTCACAGTCCACGGAACACCTGTATGTAGTGCGCCAAGAGAAGTTTACACAAAATCTGAAACGAAATCGATCCATCTATTTCAGAGCTACGGTGCCACAGACAGACATCGACGCCAAACTTATAACATCCCTCTTTTTGGTTGGGAGTTAAAAACCAGGTTTGTCCTTTTTTTTTGAAGTGGAAACTTCTTTTGGCCCTCTATAGACAAATTTTTCGTGGCCTGTGAATTGAATTCTAGCGACACGCGCGGGAATGATAAGAAATCTTCGGGTAAACTCGGGACCATGACCATTGGCTATCTAGAAATGCATCAGCAGTTCCCATTGGCTGACGCATTTCTAGATGGCCATACTCATGGCCACGGCGCCTTTTGGTATCACCCGCGCAGTTTCCAAAAACGTCGAATAAAAAAAAACGAAATCTATGGTACCTACTTTCCAAATAAATCTATCAAATTATGAGTTATAAGTTCCAACTTCTTTGGTTATAATTATAAGTTTTCACTTCTATCGGCAGTTAGTCTGTGGTTCCTATAACTGCCAATATTGTTTTTATTTTAATAAGTATACATCATCATCACCTGTAGCCCAATCAGAGAGCTCGTTAGTGTAGACGCTGCCGATCATTGGCTGGCCATCGTTATATTCGATTCCCGCCTTCAGCCAGTGCTTCTCGTCTCGGTACACCATCAACCCGGCTTGATCGTACAGCTCGGAGAAATCAGCTTCGATGCAGGCCTGAAATTAAGGTAAATGCAATGATTATCAACATGTTAAAATGTGTTCAACGCGATCCGAACGATTCCAATGGGGACAAAAACGTAAAAAAAATCTGTCAAATACAGTTCTCAATTTCACCGTTGGTGGCGCCACTATTTTATTTTGTTAGAGAAGTTTCACAAAAACTAGTGTCCGACCGAAAGTTCGGTTTCGGCCGAGTTTCGGCCAAAAATCAAGTTTCGGCCACAGTTTCGGTTTCGGCCAAAATCGGCCGAAACTTTTGCCGAAACCGAAACTTAACAAGTTCAAGCACGTTCACGATCGCCTAACTTTGTTTTCCGCGGCAACGCTTTGACGGACGCTGTCGGCCCTTTTCGGGAATTATCGTGCGCCGTTCGGATAGTTCTGTAGCAACCAGCGATGCCAACCGTACGAGGTTCCTCGTACAAAAACGAGATTTGTAGTCTTTCGTACGAGGACACTATTAATTAACCTCGTACAAATAAGTACGAGATTATAATATTGCTATTATAAAATAGTGAAACCTAGAGCCATCTATCAGAACTCAAAATAAATATCAATAATTAGTATTTAATGAAACAGTAACAATTATTGATTTGATTTAGTTAGATGACTGATTTGACAGAGAACTTAATTTGAAAAATTATTAAAAATGTTATTAATATGTTTTTATTTTATATTCAATAAATGATTACAACAATCTTAATATATTGTGTTTCCATTTTATGCCCTAATTAAGGCAAAATTATAGGTAAAAAGCAACAAATTTCAGTATTTTAATAAATTATATACTTGACCACGTGAGTTTCGGTTTCGGTTTCGGTTTCGGCCGAAACTGAAGCCACGGCCGAACATTCGGTTTCGGTTTCGGTTTCGGCCGGAAAATCAGTTTCGGTCGGACACTAACAAAAACCAACAGTGGTGCAACACTTGACAATATTTAGAACTATCTTTGACAAGTCTTTTTTTCGTCTGGAAAACGCCTCATTGGGAATGGCCATACGTGTCTATGTGATGCTAAAAGGCTTTTTACACTTGGATGCTTCCACAAAACACAAAGAGGCATTACAAAATACGAGTCAAACAGTCAACGATAGTTGGCCAAAATTATATGTAAACTCTTTGGTTCGTCCCAATATTTTATTTTGTTAACTGTTAACAAAATTAAACATTGGCGCCACCTCCGACGAAATTGAGAACTATGTAAGATAAAACTTTAAACTTTGTACACTCATTAATAATTTTAAAATTTTACATGCCTTCTATGCTGAAATTGTATTACCTATATAGGCATATACGTATAATTTAAAGATCTAATAGTGACCACAATTTTCGAATAATAAATTGCTTTGACTGAGCGAAATCAAGGAAATTAACATCCTGTAACTGCCTAGAATTATACCTCTTTTCTTCGGAGTACACAAATAAGTTGAAAATGAATTACATGATGGGATAACATTATTTTCCAATTTCTTTGGGATTACATGAATTTTAGTTGTCACTATTCTCGCAAACCAGTTATATCATACCCACCGAGAAAGCAAAATCTCCTTTAATTTCCAGTCCATACAAGTGTCCAGTGTTATAGTGAAAATCGTACAGAGTGCCTTGCCAAAAATCCCCAGCTTCATCCGTCGTCACTTGAAGCGAACTATTTTCATTTAAAATCCATTTCTGTGGCCCATTTAACCATTTAAAATCTTTTAAAGTTAATTTACTTAAAGTATTTGAATACATTTTCTCGCGACACACGTTTTGTGATGTTATTTTACTTGTGATTCATTCATTTAGGTTACACTTTATTTATACGATGGCAATGTACCAAACTTCTGAGAAAAATCGATGAATACAAGAACTAAAGTAATAATAATTGCTTGTCGATTTTGCCCGGGAGAAACGTAGGTGGTGCCCCCACACGAGTAATGATGAGCTGGTAATTTTGTTTTGATAAACATAGTTGTTGTGATGGCACTTCACTTGGCTAGCGTATTTGTAAAGCACTGTCACTGTACTCATATTTGCCATAAAATTATTAGGAAATGTATTATTATCCTACTAATATTATAAACTAGCAGCGCCCCGTGGTTTTATCCGAGGAGTTCCTTTTCCCGTTATTTCGTTTTTATATATTATACATTTACGTTCTAAACTTCAAGAAACAAACATCCAAACACTGACATGCCACTAATATTATAAATGTCAATGTATGGATGCCTGTTGCTCATTCACATCGTTAGGTATGAACGGATTGGGCTGAAATTTAGAATACAGGTAGATTATAAAAATAAATAAATATTGGTTGACAATTCACACACAACACCATCTGACCCCAAACTAAGCAAAGCTTGTACTATGGTGGCCAGAAAGCTAATATAATACTTATATAGTTATAAATACAAATTTATTATAAATAGAAACACCCAGACACAGTGCAAACATTTTAATTCATCACACAAATATTTGCACTGGGTGGGAATCGAAACCACGACTCTCGGCTTCGCAGGCAGAGTTACTACGCACTAAGCCACGAGGCCAGTCAACAAAAAGTCAGTCTGGAAAAACACGTGGCTACTGGCTACTTTTTATCTCGGGTAAACAACGTGAACGGGAACTATGCGGGTAAAACCCTGGGGACCTGCTAATTTATAATATGTTTCTATGTATGATAAGTATATATTTAAAACTATATAAGTATTATATCAGCTATATGTCCGCCATATTACAACAAATAAATGAAAAAATATAAACCAGCAGCGCCCCGTGGTTTAATCAGCGGAGATAACGTTCCCCTTACACTCCCGAAAAAAAAAAATTGGTTGCCTGTAAAGTCGGTATACGGGCGAAAGTTTTACGTGACAACGACTTTGAGTGGTAAAATAATTTTACGGAAGGGACGCGTGCCTTTCACTTTTTATGTTTGTTCTCTCGCTCTTAGGCGGGCTAACCATGCCCGATTGGAAGGGACGCGTGCCTCTCACTCGCTCTCGTTGTGAGCGCATAACGTGAGCGGAGTGTAACGCAGTTTCTTGAAGTGTCACCCGGCAAACCAATTTATAAGACGTTGTCACGTCAAAACTTTGTTCCTAATTTCCACCCTTTCAGATGTTACGACGTGGTTAAGCAACAAATATCCAAATATTGACATCCCACTAATATTATTAATGCTAATGATGTTTATTGTACAATCACATCGTAACGTATGAACGAATTGGGCTGAAATTTGTAATACAGGCATGTAGTCTATACCCATTTCTTATTATGCTTTTTACCCCGGCTAAACAAGGGGAAGGGGAACTACGCCGGTGAAACCGAGAGGCGCTACTGGTTAAGTAATACATGCTATTATTATTTTTGAGGCATTTTAAGAGGATTGCGGCTTTATAGCGTAATCGTAATCGACGACATGACGATTTTATCACATTACAGTACTTACGATAAGTGAAATTCTACAAAGAACACGCTTCTTGGAATAGTTAATTCTTAGTACATTAGACCTTAGGAAGTTAATAGGGCTCACCTAATAGTATCATCAAGGCGATTTTTTTTTTGATGGCCGCCCGTGTCGATGTTTTTTAACATTTCATGTAAAAGCTACTGAATGTATATTGATGAAGTTTGGTAAAGAGATTATAATATAATCTGGAATTACACTAATCATATTTATATCAAAGCTATATTTTAGGTCATGATACGCCTTCCCCGTCCTCAAAAATCTTAGTGTGACAGCTTATCGTTGTTTAACACTTATACTTTTGTATGTATACTTCTACGTGTTGTTAAGTATGTGTTAGATTTCGCAAAAAGCTGCTATATGCTATAGGTATATAGTCTTCGATCAAATTTTCAAGAAATTAATTTACAGATTTTCATTTCGGACAAATTACATACAGGTTCATATTATTATTGGAATATTTTTTTTCGAGAGCGATTCCAAGTTTCTGATACTTTGAAAGCGTAGACGCACAACTTCACTGCTCGACATTTGGCTGCCGAGTAAGTTAGGGTGCTGATATTGTGTAGTGTGATCAGAACGGCCAATTTATCGTGCCCTGCTCATCGGCCCGATGAATCGTGTCGTCTGATCGCTGCTTAATTGAGTCATACATAGTTTTTTTTTTACATATTGTTTTTGCGTTAAGATATTACAAAAATACATATTAGTCTAAATACACCTATTCCTTTTTTGCTAATAGTTTCCCATACATTTTTGGAATAAATAATTTTGATTTCATTTCTGGCTTTCATTTATTTTATTGTTGGATAGTCCATTAATCGAGGAAGGCTATATAACGTTACGCTACTATCAATAGGAGCGGAGCATGAATGAGGAATGTAACAAAAACGGGTAGAAATTTTGCTTTCTGAGAACTTTCGTTGCGCGCTCTGAAGTCCGTGACAACATGTGTGAACCTTTTAAGGTTGCGTCATTATACCCTTTTTTTATGCTATTCAAATCGTGGATAAACAACGTGTCGCATGATTTATACACATATTTTACGATATGCGAGCGAAGCTGGAACGGACCACTATTAACAAATAAAAGAATCTGCAGCGCCAAGTGAGGTGCCGGCATTACGCGCAAATACTGCTATGTTGTTTTTTCACTCGTGGAAGGTAAATATTGATAAGGCCATCGGTGAGTGTTGGGAAAGATATTGATATAGTGCGACTAACTTATCTGTAGTATGGCCTATATGCGGGACTACTATGCGGACTATACTGACGCCCACCACAGAACACAGACACAGAGAAGCTCTCTAATAATGTTAGAGGTGGCAACACTTTTCGTTTGTGGCGCCATCGCTACATTCTATAAATAAGTTAGTTTTACTAAGGAAGTCCTTACGAAAAGTGCAGTACATATCTGAGTTAGAAATCTTATCGCGAAAAGTGCACGTAGTGAGACTGTTTACAGAGTCTGCCCTATCCTCCTGGGGACGTACCACACTTTTGCCAATGATTTATGAATGTTTTGAAGCTATAAAGTTTAGAACACAAATATTTTGAGAACTACCAGTTGGTCATTTTGGGAGTTGATATTACGATGTAACATCATTTGACGCCTTGGAGATGTGGTGTTGGAGGCGCCTTCTTAGATCCCATGGAGCGCTTTCCGAACTAATACATCTGTTTTAAAAGAACTTAAGGTTAAGGAGCAACTTTCGTCGATTGTGCAAGCACGAATAGTTAGTTTCTTTGGACATGTCACTAGAAATGAGCACTCAATGGAAAGACTGGTGATCCAAGGCCAGGCTAGCGATTCTGAACCCAGTCGGATTGATCCGACACGGAATCTCTTATCTCGGTCTTTGTCTTATCTGTTTAGAATGACAGAGACTAGGATTGCCATTCCCGAATTTGAGCCGTTCGGATTGCGTATAGAATCACTACCCAGGTGGCAGGGAGAAGGGGTCAGGGCAGATCACCCACACGATGGACAGACCTCATTAAAACAGCCACACAGTCTTCCATATTAAAGTGTTCTCGTAATGCGAGGAACCGATCAACGTGGAGAAGTATTGTGAGATCGGTAATTAGCCGCCGAGAAGATTGAGGACGGACAAGACCCTCCTTGTATCGCCATCTTATGAACCACGACCACTCTGTCAAGAGTGTCCGACTCAGAAGAGAAGATTATGATGTAAACACATTGAAGTGAAAACTTTCAGCGCACCACAGACATATTTTTCGTGGGCTATGAATTGAATTCTAGCCAATAATCGCCTTCGAGAGAATGTTTTAGGACTACAAATAATAATGTATCGTATTTATTGATGCAGCTGTTTACTATATTTTACTACGTTAATCAAAAGACTTAGCTGACTATTATCACTACATTCCATTCCATTACCTAGACTTTGAAATATTACCTAGACTTTGAAATATTACTTAGACACAGCTAAATGAACAAGGATCGAGACCAGTGAAGTATTATGAAAATTGACAACTGGTTATGGCAATACTGATTATTTAAAATGGCATCATTTCCGGAGGTAGCTGCGCGGCGTGATGGCTCCGCGCGGTTTATGAAGAAAATTAAGTTTATTTTTGTGTTTAGATAGCAAATATAACCAGTTACATTTGTTTGTTGTTGTTTAAATACGTAGTGAAAGAAAAATTGGGAAACCTGGTGAGTAATTTTGATGTACTTCGATCAGACGTTGATAGCATGGTAACCGCATGGTTTATGTGCCGTTTTCGTTGATATTACGGTTATATGTACATTAATTATTTAATCACACGTTCAATTGTATGTCTATGAGTGCATTTAATCATATATTTCTAGTAGGTACCTAGAATGTTATTCCTCAAAATAACACGTTGGGGAACAGGTTATACCGCTATCTATTGGGTTCCTCTAAAAGCTAATTTAATGTCCTCGGCCCTCTCTGTAGTCTTGAAAACGTGGTGTTTTGACTACGGAACGGGATACTTAGCAAAAGCAGGACTTTTAACGAGTTTTGAGGTTATGTTTGGGACTCCACGTTCCCACTCCAAGTATCTTATCTCAACCTCACGCTAACTAGGTTATACTATATAAAGCGATATTCAATACGATCGCTATAACTATAAAGCTTCAAATATTTGTTTATTTGGTACTTATTTTGTGGTATGATGTGTAAATGAAAAAAAGACCACCAAGGTCGTTTTATAATTAGGCACGTGGTGTTAGAGCATGCTGGAGTTTCACTGGGCCGTTTATTGAAAGAATATTTTACAAGGAAATTTAAGCCAAACTGCTTCAATAAACCATGTTGAAGCGAAAATAACCAAAACAATAGATAGTGTCATCAAGATACCAACATAGCACACAATAGCAGTGATGCTCTGCAGGATCTGCTTAGGGAATTATATAGGTACCACACATTTGCCAGTTATGTATACTAACAGCAGAAATTAGTAAACATAGCTGGTTTCAGTATGATTGACATTGTAACTTTGGGAAATTAAATCACAGGACTGATAGATCAATCACATATCTTACAAGTTACAAAATAAATGCTAGAGCTTAGCTCTTAGTTATAAATAAATAAATATTGGTGAACAATTCACACGCAACACCATCTGACCCCAAACTAACCGAAGCTTGTAATATGGTAGCCAGATGGCTGACATAATACTTAATTATTAAAAAAATGAATAATTGTAAATACATACTTACGATACATAGAAACACCCAGGCACAATGCAAATTTTTGAATTCATCACACAAATATTTGCATTGGGTGGGAATCGAACCCACAACCCTCGGCTACGCAGGCAGAGTTACTGCCCACTATGCCACGAGGCCAGTTACTAATGTCATTGATTTCGGAATGTATCTGTTCTTTCATTAGTTACAGCCCAAAAGGGGTTGACGACAAACAAAAGACAAATTAACTTTGTACAAGAAGGCTCAACTTCAAACTCTATGAACAAGCTTTACTCAATCCTGGGTACAGCACCTGACTGGACTATTTTAATGAACACGTATGAAAAGCACTACAAAATCCCTGAGGATGTGGGTGTTTCATCATCCAGACTGGACATTTTCCTTTTTTTCTTGAGCTACAAAACGCATAGTCCTTGTAGAACTTACTCTACCATGGGAAACTAATATACCTAAAGACCATGCGATGAAACAAAATAAGTATTACAACCTCAGAATTAACAAAAAATGTCTATGTAGTTAGTTTATTAGCTGTAGAAGTGGGAGCGAGAGGTATAGCAGTCTTTCAGCAGGTCATTCAAACCTGCTGAAAGACCTTGGCTTATCGAGAAGTGCAGTGAGTTCTATACTAGAACGAGTATCTAAAGCTGCACTAGTAGGCTCTTATCAGATTTGGCTGGGGAGGGAGAGAAAAACGAGTTGGGAAGGTGAGTGTTGATATACGTCAGAAAGGGACCCCCCTTAAACCTACGCCCGAGTCACAAGTCTCGGGATCTACTCGGGTTTTCTGTCTCTGCCACATGATGGACCCGGCACCCGCACGGTGAATAGATAGTCAATTTGTATAATTCAATATTCTTTTTACACAGAGCTTTAATAATGCTATAAATTTTTATTGCAGAGTTCAATGGGGGCGGCGGTCGCGGCGGTGGGCGCGGTGGCTTCAGAGGCGGGCGCGGCGGTGACCGCGGCGGCCGCGGAGGCTTCGGTGGCGGCGGCGGCCGCGGGGGGCTTCGGCGGCGGCGGCGGCCGCGGAGGGTTCGAGAAACGAGGCGGCGGGAGAGGGTTCGGAGGCCGGGGTGGAGGAGGTGAGATGATGTTATCAATCTAGATGTCACTGTAAAGTTGTAGATGCTACTGTAAAGTTGTAGATGCTGTTAGTAATAAAGTGTAATATAAAGCTTGAGTAAGTTAGGTTTGTTTATAATCGAATGTCATTGAATTGTAAACTATTAACCTTTTCATAGAGTTAAAATTAAAAGTTGTTGTCCTTTTTTTTTTTAATACTGTAGTCTAAGATTGTCTCAAGCATCATTGTTGCTTTGTCTGAAATACAAATGTATCTTAGATTAAAAAAAAACAATATCTGTAACTTCTGAATTATTCTAAAAATCAAACTACATCTCATAAAAAAGAAAAAGCCCAGAAAAAATCCATGTTTGTAAAAGAAGTATCAGAAAAGCTACGCTTGCTTTTTTTTATTGCAAATAAAATCCTGTAATGTAGGTACCTAACCAATAAATTAACTGTGAAAAATTAGTGATTCTAATTATATTAGAAATTTTGAATATGTACACATGAAAAAGTTTTTTTTTAAATAATTTTGTGTACGGTTGCAGTAGCTGTAATTAATTATATTTCTATGTGTTAATTATTATACAGATAACCAGAATCTTACAGAAATTAAGTAGTTTTAGACATGCGTTCAAATTATTATTTAGTAAATTTATGTAACATGATGAAAACATGGTCCCTCTAATCTCGACCTATTCGTGAAGACTATGATACCACATACCCACTACTGATGCTAAAACCACACACCCTCTAACAACACATTGTTTCAAGGCTGGACTATAATTGATGAAATTTTTCAGGTCGCGGTGGTGGCAGAGGCCGTGGGGGCGGCGGCAGAGGAGGCGGCGGAGGGTTCAAGGGGGGAAAGCAAGTCATTCTTGAGCCACACAGGTTTGTAAATTAATTAGTCTCAACTATTCTATCCAAAATAATTACAAGTTATAAGGGTGCCAATTCCCAATCCCAACACTTGCCAGTATAGCCAGTATATTTACCTACTAGCAGCTCTACCAGCTGTAACCGCGCTTTCTGTTTCTTTGCCGTGATAAAAAGCAGCTTTGTTTCTGTCACAGACTGTAATTTAACTGTTCCGAATTACAACCTGTTCAGATATTCCGACGTAATTGAGCAACAAACCTTCGCATTTATAATACTAGCAGCTCCTGCCAATTTTATTCGTATAGTTCCTGTTATTTTCCCAGGATAAAAAATAGTCTTGTGTTATTCCACAAATAATCTATGTTCCAAATTTCAACCTTTTATTAGGTTACGATGGGGCTGGCATAGACTTGTAGTCTAAAAGCCCCTATAAAAATAATGAAAAAAAAAATTTTTTCAACCTGATCCTTTCAGATGTTTTGGCATGATGGAGCAACAAAAATATCCAAATATTGATAAAAAATAAATTAGTAATGTGTAAATTGGTTGTATAAATTATTATAAACTCGTAAAAACTTGAAATGATGTTATTAACCATAACTTTCGTTCTTCTGAAAGCGAACGCTTGAAGCCAACTTATGTTACTGATCACAGAACTGCACAATCCCTTTACATGTATCATTTCCACTTCCCTCACTCACCGCATGTGTGTATTTCAGACATCCTGGCGTGTTCATTGCTAGGGGTAAGGAAGATGCACTGGTGACTAGGAACCTAGTGCCTGGGTCTGAAGTTTACGGAGAGAAGAGGATATCTGTTGAGGTGTGTATTACATCATGAAACAAGACCGGCAGGCTAATTAATAAATTACAATGATTGAAAACGACTACTTTGTGTATAATTAGCAGTTAAAAGGTTTCCATATAGCTGACCAAACTTAACTCGATTATAGCAGAAGAGAGACTAGTTTTTAGTAGATTCTCCTTTTAGGCTATGAAATGTGTTACCTAAGTGGGCATTCCCGATGTTACGATCTTGGTGTCATAAACTCTGAGAGTGAATCGGTTTCTAACCACTATGCTACCACGGTTTCGTCGCAACTACGAGAACTATTGTTATAAACTTTACATTCTTGCGAGACAAGGCCTATGAGAACTTTTAGTGAGCTGCTTATTCACGATGCTTATTCTAGGTAAATGCGCGGCAACGTAGACCGGCGAGAGCTGTTAGTTAAAACCTATAATAGTTTTGAATTAATCATTTTGACAATTACCTATAATTAGTTATTTCAACAATGAGATATAGGCATATCAGCTGAAGCTGCTCGCCTATTAATAAATAAAAATAATAAATTTTAACAGTTTTCTCTCCTCCTAGTCTTGTATAGAAACACTATTACAGAGAAAATTTTAGATGCACGCTGAAATATTGTATTTTGTAAATCACGTACTTGGTTTCAATTTGCAAACTGTAATATATTTTTACATGATGAATTGTGGTCCCTCTAATCTTGACCTATTCGTGAAGACTATATCCACATACCCACTTCTGATGTGAACCTCAAGTTAGCATCTCAATCGAAATTCTATGAAGCATTAGTACAAAAAAAGCATGTTTTTTCGTTCACAGAATGAAGGAGAGAAGGTAGAATACAGAGTATGGAATCCGTTCAGGTGAGATTATTTATTTATTTTATTGTTATCTAAAGCATGTTTATCATTAGCCTGTATTCATCCACTGCTGGACAGTGCTCTCCCACAAAAAATCTATTAACTATTGTAGGTTTGAGGATGTTTCCAGAGCAATTACAGTGAGATAAATTGAGACGATTTTCTTAGCATTCCATGGATTCACCGTGCGGGTGCCGGGTCCATCGTGTGGCAGAGAGAGAAAAACTCGAGTAGTTCCCGAGACTTGTGACTCGGGCGTAGGTTTAAGGGGCCCCTTTCTGACGTACATCAACACTCACCTTCACCACTCGTTTTTCTCTCCCTGCCCAGCCAAATCTGATATGAGCCTACTAGTGCAGCTTTAGATACACGTTCTAGTATAGAACCTACTGCACTTCTGGATAAGCCAAGGTCTTTCAGTAGGTTATAGAGAGATTTTGCTGGTATACCTCTCGCTCCCACTTCTACAGCGTATAAACTAACTACATAGCCGTTTTTTGTTAATTCGTTTAGGAGGTCGTAATACTTATTTTGTTTCATCGCGTGGTCTTTAGGTATATTAGTTTCCCACGGTACGGTAAGTTCTACAAGGACTATGCGTTTCGTAGCTCTAGAAAAAAAGGAAAATGTCCGGTCTGGATGACGAAACACCCACATCCTCTGGGATTTTGTAGTGCTTTTCATACGTGTCCATTAAAATAGTCCAATCAGGTGCTGTACCCAGGATTGAGGATTGAGATTAATATCTTTGGATGACGAGCGCAGTACAGTGCTCTAGGTAATACATTGGCCCAATAGTTGTGTGGCACTGCTGTTATGTGTTGCTTACTATCAAGCATATTTCCTGCTTGTCCCATGATCCATTCTGTAATTATTAATAATAATAAATAAACAATAAACATTGCAATTTCGACACTTATAACAAGTTGGATTTTTTTGCACAGATCGAAGCTAGCGGCAGCCATAATGGGCGGAGTGGACGCCATCCACATGCCGCCCGGCTCGCGGGTGCTCTACCTCGGCGCCGCCAGCGGTACCACCGTCAGCCATGTCTCCGATATCGTAGGACCGGTGAGTTATTGCAGCTGTCTATTGCATTTTTGGAACAAAATCAAATTCCTCCTGAATTCCAGAAGACACTTCTGCCCCTTTTTCAAAGAGAAGTAATGATAAACTCCAAATGATGAAAAATAATGCACCTGACCTATTCATGACGACTATACAATCATCACCCACTATTCTGATCAATTCTCTCTAAAAAATTGTGGCATTCTTTTTCAAAAACGCAAATTTAATGTTACACATCTCTTTCACAGGAAGGATTAGTTTACGCAGTGGAATTCTCACACAGATCGGGCAGAGATTTAATAAACGTAGCCAAGAAACGGACCAATATTATACCTATCATAGAAGACGCCAGACATCCATTGAAATACAGGTAATACTCATTCTAAACCAGATTGATTAAATCAAGCATTGCTAATTTTCTCAGTACATCTAGTAACTCGTTTATTATACACTAGCAACCCTTACAAGCAATCTTACCCGCACAGTTTCTGATCCTGTTATTTTCCCGGGATAATAAGTAGCCTATGTGCTCTATCCTGTGTTTCAAACTTTATCCCAACCATTCAGCTGTTCCGATGTGGTTGAGGAACAAACATTCAATCTTTCGAATTTAAAATATTAGTAGAATAACTACCACTAGTCCTAGTAAGTAATATTATAAATGTGAAACTTGAATGTTTGACTGAATAATGGCTGGATAAAATGGATTGAAATTTGGAACTTAATTTATAGTCTGGGATACCACATACCACCATGTTTTACCATTAGGAAATTACAGGAATAGGAAGTGTGGATAAAAAAACCTTGCACTCTATGATGACAAAAAACGGCTAAATCTTTCATGTTGAAACTTTGAACTCTCTCTCTCTGAGAACTTTCACTGTAATACCACAAATGATACCAAGCATAGTGCCCGCTAACTTGCTCTAATATTACAGAATGCTAGTCGGTATGGTGGACACGATATTCGCGGACGTAGCGCAACCTGACCAGGCCAGAATCGTCAGTCTAAACGCCCAGCACTTCCTCAAGAATGGCGGTCACTTCGTTATATCAATTAAGGTAAGAATTGTCCATTACTGTGTAGTGTAGCGATTCTGAACACAGTTGGATTAATCCGAACACAGAATCAAACCTCTTGATATATGTCTTAAACATTTAGAACGATATAGACAAGAATTCTCATTCTTAATTTAAGTCGTCGAAGTCAGAGTCGGCATTCAGACGAGCAGCACAGTAGCACATAGCTATTGGAACATGAAGAGTCTCAATAATTATCTATAACTAACACTGTACTGCGCTCATCATCTAGACATAACTGGATCCAGAGATGATCTCTATGCCCTGTTATTGTTCTCTGGAAACATTGCCCTTCTAACTGGGATACAAGATGTACCTATCTACCTATGATGTAAACAAAACAAGCTAAATATTTCATGTTGAAAATGAACTCTCTCACTGAGGTACCTAACCTCCACACAAACTTGTAACGTCACATACTACCCACATTAACACTGACCTATCTCCACAGGCATCGTGTATAGACTCAACGGCGCAACCAGAGGCAGTATTCGCGGCTGAAGTGAAGAAACTACAAGCAGACAAGCTCAAGCCTCAGGAACAGCTAACCTTAGAACCTTACGAGAGGGACCATGCAGTCGTTGTTGGTATTTTCAGACCACCGAAGAAGTAATCGATTTAAATTTGGTTATAATTATAATCTTCTATACAGTCCTGTATGACAGTTTGTTTTGATTTCCTAAGAAAGTAAGGTTAACTTGTCTTGTGATTACTGTAACCTGAAAATAACTTTTAAAACATTTTACATAAATACACGGGTAACTCACGTTTAATGTAGTCAGTCCAGTCCGACTCAAGTTTCGATCGCGTCCGGCGATCTTTTTCAAGGAGAGTGCGCGCGCGGGTTCGCAGCTCGTTTAGCACTCATTTTTGAGTGCTAAACCACCACGTTAGTTTTCAAACTTGTAAAACCTTACATAAATGTAGTTACAGAATCTTTATAAATAATAGTATATCTTTCAATGTGTAAATAGCAGTTACTTTTATAAACAATATCCACAAATATCTATTATTAACAAGATTTGTTGCTAATATGGATTTCTATGTTAGGAAAAGTTACAAACACAATAAATCTCCATACTTTATACAGCATTTATTTGTAATTCAATACAATGTAGAAAACTGGTTTTCTTAACAGAGTAAGCATTATTGTATCAATTCAAGTCTGAATTACTATGATTGTTATTTTGTTAGGTACAATTCTAAATTTGGAAAGCTAATCATTGCTGCCTTTCTCACTAGTAAGTAGCAAAACCAAGCAAATTTCTTAGCTTTCCAAAAATATATTTTGTATGCAAATATGCTTTAAAATTATATACTTTAGCAATTGAGAGAATGAAAATGCCTACATTTCTACAAATCACAAACCATGTTCAAACATGTCATGGAGGGCTTGTATAACAAAAATCTATTCACTTTCATCTGTTATAAAGCATAAACAACATGGCGTCGCGTATGTGTGCCAAATCACTACTA
This sequence comes from Ectropis grisescens, assembly GCA_017562165.1. NCBI lineage: Eukaryota > Metazoa > Arthropoda > Insecta > Lepidoptera > Geometridae > Ectropis > Ectropis grisescens. Next base: position 14,648,084 of record CM029797.1, read on the forward strand.
ATTTTGTGTAATTTTACCGAGGTTCTGTGAAATGATTTCCCGATATTTTGGTTCATGTTCATGGGTAAAATCACCATTCGTAATTTTGATGTCTTACGACGTGAGCTTTGTCCGCCGATTAGCCATTTTGATTATCTTCATGTCGGATGATGTGAAATAGGTTTTATAGTATAAAGTTATTTTTTTAAGTCTGGATGTGAATGTTGCTGTAAAATTATTTTCCAAAATGGCGAGCCATTTTTAAAAAAATCAGCACAATTCCGACGAAGCCTTAACTTAATTTTAAGTATTGACATACATGTTAAGTGAGAGATGTTGTGGATGTATGTTGTTAGATGTAAGAAAGAATGAAATATATGAGGTGCGCTATTATAATATGTTTGTTTAATTTTTGTGAAATCCCCTTATTTTTGTAATATTCCCTAAAATTATCTGGCAACGGTTGCCTGGTAGAGTTGGCTCTAAGTGATAAGGCATATTAACCCAATATCTCAGGGCAATAAAAAATATTTGCTGAGTGCTGATGTTAAAACTACTTCTCCAATATGTTCAATGTCTGAGGTTAGGTTTAAAACACAGCCTTTATCCCAAACGCTTTTTTAACCCCCGACAAAAAAAGGGGTGTTATAAGTTTGACGTCGATGTCTGTCTGTGTGTGTGTCTGTCTGTGGCACCGTAGAGCTCAAACGGATGGGCCGATTTCGATGCGGTTTTTTTTATTTGAAAGTTAATATCCGTGCGGGTGTTCTTAGCTATGTTTGGTTAATATCGATTCAAAATGGCCGCCTCCACAAAATGGCGGACAAAATATTTCTTCACAACCTACCTCAATATGGGTATCAAATGAAAGGGCTTGACTAGCAGAGTACTAAACGCTATAACAAATTTCAAATATGGGTATCAAATGAAAGGGCTTGACTAGTAGAATGTTGTACAGATAACAAATCTAAGGTAGTCGGGGGTTAATCAAAATTTTTAATTTTGTTCTTGTTAAAAATGAGTGTCTTTGAGTGTGTGAAATCTTTTGACTTGAACGGATGGAAATACACTCTATAGATTTCATGGCAGTTTATTCGAAGTCTGTTTTCTTTTTTTTGGTTTCCACTCAGGTATTTATTTCGCTTTTAATCAAACTAAATAAAATCTAATTAATCATAAATGAGCGAAATAATATTCGTTTCATTTTGAGTGCTCTTAAAATCACCATGGACTCTGTAAATTTGATTGAACGGCTTTGGGCAACTTTTAAATGTCCCGTCGCTAAAAAATTCTTTCATTCGATTTTCATTAATTTCTTTAGCTTTTTGTATGCAAAATACTATTATGCGATTACCGACATGTATAAGTATAGTCTGCTAATAGAATATTTTTGAATTGTTCAGGCACTTCAATTTCTTCCAAATTTTTAAACCGCATTTTTGATCCACCCGGCGATTTATTTCTACTTCCATATAGTCATGACTTTATGTCGTTTACTGCAGATAATTTTTCTATCAAACCCATCCCAGAATCTTTAAGTGTACTGATACTGCCCCACCAATATTGGCATTATTTTTTCAACACTCTTGCTCATAAAGTGGCTCTAATTTCCCCAATCAGGTAGGTATTTAATTGCACCTGTAGGTAATCAAAATATGACTTTTTTATTGGTTGAGTTGCTTTGTTCTTAAAAAGTTTCGGTAGAATAAGAGAGATCGTGTTCAATTATAAACACCTACATTTTCATTATAGATACATTTTAGTTACATTGACAAAACACTGAAAATAAATATTATTTTTAATGTCCCAACGTCCGCCACTGTTGGACGTTGGGACAAAAAATAATGCACTGTTCCAACGTCCCCCACTGGGGCCGGTTTTAGTGGTGGACGTTGGGAGTATACCAAACACCAACTCGACAAACCACTGTACATTGCTCACTTATGAATAATAATATATATTCACTCATGAATAATAGCAATGAAAAAGCCACAGATTAATTACAGGTGTCATTTTTGCCTTGTTGGGGTGAAATTAGAGCCACTATCATCAATCCGCAATCGGAGGAGCAAAAGTACGCGGTTATTATTATTTCACACCAAGCGCGCTCAAGTTAATAACCAAAGCTATGCTCATACAAAAATAAAACTACAAATTCTAAAAACTTTGTTTTCAACGTGATAAGAGTCGCGTCTCTCGCGTCTCCGAGCCGGTCTGTGTGGACGGACCCTTAGTAGAAACGGTCACATAGTTTTCGAGCTTAAAGGCTTTGCTAAATTTAGGCGACTGAATTCAGTCGGTAACCATCCTTGCTCCTGAATGTATGTAATAAATTCTATCACATTTCACTAAATTCAGTAGCTATTAAATTTAGCCAAAATGTATGTACCTAAGCCTTTTAGCTTTCGTATCCTAGTAAATTAGCTGTAGAGTAGGTACATATCTGATGGAAGAGCAGCGAAACGCGTCTTATTTCAGATTAGTATAGATATTCCGAGCAACAACTCTATAAAAAATAATAATTGGCAGTCATAGGAAATGCCGATAGAAGTGAAAACTTATAACCCAGAATTTGATAGCTTACTTTGAAAACTACGCGGGTGAAACCGGAAGGCGTGGCCATGGTCCCGAGTTTACCCGAAGATTTCCTGCTGTCAGCATTACCAGGCTAAATGCCAAGATTTATTTGATTAGGCATTTTATGATAGGATGAAAATGTTAAGCGATAGGTTCTATCTTACAGTAGGTACAAGTGTCGAATAAAAATGCGAATTTAGATAGATTTTTTTATTTTACCTTTTCGATTCTTCAATTTGTTACAAAACATCGAAATGTTTACATAATTAACCGCATTATCGTGAACTATCTATAGGAATGTTGTAACTAAACGACTAACGCAACTTAACACTAACTAATCTTAAGTTAACAAATAAAAATACTAACTAAATCATTCATTTTAAATGATAAATCAGGTATTTTCAGAATAAGATAGGCATTTGAGTGATAAATGAGTCAAAATACCTATAATTCATGCCAAATTATTGTCATTTTTTTATATAGATACCAACCTAGTGAATGGAAAATATTTAAAAAAATCAACTCCCGTTGCAGACTAAACCCTCTACACACGAGCCCTAAAATCAGAGGAAATTACATAAAGTAGTGGGGAGGAGCCTACATCGCACCATATGATTGGTTATTCATGGTGCGATGTAGGGTCCTCTCCACTACTTTTACGTAATTTTCTCTGATTTTAGGGCTCGTGTGTGGTTTAAGTACCTATGTACAGATAAAAACCATCGATCACGTCAGCGATCAACAAAAAGACAGTATACATTTATATCGATGTTAAACAAACCCCTATTTTTACGTCAGAAGTTAAAAATAAAGCTAAATTCTAACACATTTAATGAATTTCAAGTTACTGTCGTCCTAAGACAGTTTGATTTGGAAGCAAGCGCAGGTCTACCGCCTAGCTCTCCTGCTATCTGCTTGCTTTGATTTGTGACGTCGTCGGCCGATTTGATCACGCCGCTGAAAGCAGACAACTACATCTGCTTTACGTTTGCAGCGGAAATTAAAGCAGGTGTAGTTATCTGCTTTCAGTTACGTCACAAACCAAAGCATAGCAGAAAGCAGGAGAGGCGGCAGACCTGCCGACCGAAGTTGAACGAACGACTGAACACAAAACTATCTTTTTACAATATCTTGATATTAAATAAACTTTATCTCTCTCTAAATCTCTAGATTCATAATAAAAATCATTTCTCATATATCCTGATATTACCGAGGCACATGTATGCTTGAGCTCTATAAATTTATGTACAACGTGTGGTGGAAAGGTTCAACAATATTTTTTGTAGTTCATCTATACTAGGTATCGAATCACATATGTGAATATTGGACACGAAAGCACATTTTTTTTCCATACAAAGTTAAAAATTCGTTGTTTATTATTTTATTTGACAACCCTAATCACCGGCGGCGCGGCGCGGTCACTGACCGCCGGCTGCCGCGCGCCGCCGCGCATTAGGGTTGAAGCTGGTCAATTTTACATCAAACTTTGACTCGTATTATCTCGCGATCTAAAGTGCTTAGGGGAAAGAGACCTTCGGAGATGAAGTCCACATCACAGTTGGAATGACCTGTTCAAATATTGTTGGACCTTTCCGCCACACGTTGTATATCCCTATATCCAAAGTTGAGCTTATTTGTTTTTCACATCCGCCGTATTTAATTTAATCCTATTAATGTTATAAATGTGATTCAAGCATTGGTTTGGATGTTTGTTGCTCAATCACGTAACGTATGAACGGATAGGGCTGAAATTTGAACAGATTATAATCTGGAAGACACATAGAGGACTTTATATCTCGGCAAAATAACTACGCGAGTAAAACCGCGGGGGACTGCTAGTTAATATATAAATATATACTTATATAATTTAAGTGAACTCTCCACCAGTTACAAAAATACAACAATTTTCAATACATCTATCATATCACAAGTTCTTACTTATAGCCTAGATACCTAACGACCATTCTTTTTCCAAGTTTTTAATCTAAACAGAATGTTGATTTTCCCCTAAAAATATTTCTTCAGAACCGATTATATAACTATAATTATAAGATGGTGCTGAGTATACAAAAGAAATAGTAGATACTTTTGTCTAGTACGAAAAAAATAAATGATGATCAGTTCGACATTCAAAAGTGTATCTATAAATTCATAATATGTGAAACGAATTGATTCCACGACCTATGGCTTCTCAGCCCGACTTACTACCAACTAAGCCATGAGGCCAGTAATTAATTATTTATTAAATATGTCATTTTCCTCTGCAGTGAAATGATATCTTCTAGACAAGCGTATTTTATAGACCGTATCATCGCTTCATATTTTTTTTTATATCAAAGGTAGACTTGGACTTAAAACGACGGCGCATACGAAGGCAACGCCAACAAGCATAAACCTCCGGCGAGATGGCGGTCAAGTGTAAACCTATAAAAGTTAAAAAAAAATGTACTTAGTTGAAATTTATTTGTGCAACTCCCAACTTTCGCCAAGTTTTTCGGGCACTTCATCACGTAATTTGCTAAAAAACGGTAATTATAATGATATTTTGATATAAACAAGGATATTATATTTTACATTGTTTTTTGTCTTGTTATTTTTTAACAAACCTCTCATCTTTATGATTTTAATGGATTTTCGTAAACTTTATGATAGTTCTAGCACAGCGAGCTACGAGTATATCCTGATGGCTACGCCAAGAAGCGCCACTCGATCCACGTGAACACAATAGAGTGTTTTATGATAAATAATTAAGCAACGGTTGTTGACATAAAGCATGTGAAGGGTTAAACAGATTTTGAAAACCAACATTCTGTGTAAAGGTAACATGTTTACCAAAATATGTCTGCGTAAATTGTAAACCCGTCAGATTATAATCTAACTACATTATTTTATAAACTAACGAGAGTGAGATTATTATAATGCGTTATATTGTAAGCTGGCGATGATTCCAATTTGACGGCGACATACACACAAACAAATGGAACACATGGTCCCGGTCAATCACGATCAACTTTTTTTCAATTGGACCAACTTTATCGCGAAAAACAGTCCTATTCCGTCGTCGATACTTTTACATCATCGAAGTGAATGTTTGCAGAGTTCAAACTTAGTTTTTTAAACTTTTGCAATTGTAACTCATATTGTGAACATAATACAGGACTTCTTAATCACGATCTAAATTATTATTTAGTTACAAACAAACTTACTTTCGCGTTCCTAAACGCGTACTTTCGCCGAGTATCATAAGATTACCTCGACGTTTCGGCATCGTTACAACGTCGAGTAGAGATGTCGACATAACGTCGAGTAGAGTTGTCGACATAACGTCGAGTAGAGTTGTCGACATAACGTCGAGGTAGCGTCGACGCAGCATCACAACTCTACTCGACGTTGTAAACGCTGCCGAAACGTCGACGTAATCCTATAATACTCGGCGAAAGTAAGTTTGTTTGTTACGTTCTCACGTGAAAACTACTTAACCGATCATCATGAATCGTTGTACATTTCACGTGGGTACGTATTAGAAGTAATAAAGCCGTTTTTTCTTGAGAAAATAACGGGATCGGATTCTACGCGCGTGAAACCGCGGGGTACTGTTTGTTAAATTATAATTTAGACCGTGACTAGACCCGACCTTCTACCGCCTAACTAAATCGGCTTTGACTTCGTTATTGCCATCTCTATCATTTTAAACGAAAAAAAAAGAGTGAGAAACATAAAAGCTAAGACAGTTTCCGTTCGGCGGTAGATCCCATCTTATGTTTACAAAATAAAAATACATTTAAAACTAGACTTCTACGTTACTTATATGCTACAATGGTATATATTACGATATGGACAGGAGTTATGTATTCGTGGTACTTTGTTCGGTAGTAGTGTGCTCTGTTGGGACGGGAACTGGCGGTAAGGCGGGGGCGAACTCCGTACGGGCGAGGTTATACATCTGAAATGAAAAATATATTTAGTATCTATACATACAAGAGAGCTAGAAGCAGGAGCGGTCCCAGCTTCGAATTTTGGAGGGGGTCACCAGTACGCAGCCTCAGGTTTTGGGGGGTCACAAGTAGAAATACAATAAATCGAGCAAAAAATACTTTACTAGTAGTCCCCCAAGATTTTACCCGCGTAGTTCCCGTTCTAGTTGTTTTCCCGCGTTAAAAAAATAGTCTATGTACTATCAGATATTTTTAATTTTCTTAGATTTTTTGTTCAACGTATACGATTTTGTCCCTCTGTGACACCCCCCCCCCCCTCGGACCGCGCATGGCTAGAAGTTACGGCTGGTCTAGTCGGGAGAACGGCGACTGCCGTTCTGGAGCCCCCGGGTTAAAAATGCAAATCCCACGGGCACCACTATCTTTTCAAAGTCATGTGCGTAATGCCGCTAACTTAAAAACTTAAAAATGGTGAAGAATACATCGTGAGGAAACCGACATGTTCCTAGAACCCTCGATGTCACGGGTCATCATCCGTCATCCACCAACACGCACTGGTTCAGCGTGGTGGATTATTGTCTGGACTCTCCTTGCGAGAGAAGGCGGCGAGTCCTAGCAGTGGGAACATTTAATATCATATATAAATAACATTTAATAAGTCATATATATTTTAGTATTAATATGAACGTGGTTGTTACACATATTTAATTGGATAACGTGACACTCACGTATATATGGTCGTTCAAACCGACTCAAGTTTCGGCCGCAGCCCGCAGTGCCAAACGGGCAGCCATCGCGCGCGCGCACTCTCCTAGAAAAAGGCAGCCGGACGCGGCCGAAACTGGAGTCGGTTTGAACGACCATATATACGTGAGTGTCCCGTTATCCAATTAAATAAGTAAGTACCTGGATGACCGAGCTTTGCTCCGTTTAAATGCGTTTATAAAGGGCTCTAAGTAAAAAAAAAATCTGAGAAAAAAAAATAACAAAAACAAAAGGCCCGAGTGTAACCATCAGGATTCGAACCGGGGCCTGTTGACTCCGAGAGCGAGCATCCGACTGAGCCATTTAGACTTAGAGAACAGTGGCGAAATAAGTTATCGTATTCTAATGACATTGTAGGAGTTTTTCATTGTCTAAAAACGCGCATAAAATGATGTGTTTAAAAAATAAAACCTAGCTAGATCGATTTATCGTCCCCGAAACCTCCTGTATACATAATTTCATGAAAATCGTTCGAGCCGTTTCCGAGATTCAGATTCTATATATATATACCTATATACCTACAAGAATTGGTCGTTTAAAGGTATAAGATATATACCTTCATGAAGACGGGCGCTGATAGCTGGTCCACACTGGTGGCCTTGATGAGAGGGTCATCCACGTCAGGAGAGGCCTCCGCGGCGAGCGGCATGGGAGAGGCCTTCAACTTCGGCCGGCGGTTCTTGGGGGCCTCCTCATCGGAGTCCGATGGTGGGGGGCGGATCTACAAATTATAAATTATGATTTTACCTGCTTGAAACTGTTCTGCCATTGTCGCGATAAAACTGCCTCAACTTTTAGGTAATTTCGAAGTACTAATACAAGACACATAGAGGTACAAGAATGTCTTTGAAACTGCAATAATTTATTTCATCCGAAAAATAAAAAAAACCGACTTCAATTTAAAATCAAATTCAGACACAGGACCAAATTTCATAAAGAATCTCACTACGTCGTATCACTATAAATACATAAATAAATAAATATTGGTGGACAATTCACACACTAAGCAAAACTTGTGCTATGGCGACCAGCTAGCTGATATAATACTTATATAGTTTTATACTTACATACTTACTATAAATAGAAACACCCAGACACAGTACAAACATTTGAATTCATGACACAAATATTTGCACTGGGGTGGGAATCGAACCCTCGGCTTCGCAGGCAGAGCTACTACCCACTAAGCCACGACGACATGAAAGCAAATTTTAGTTTTTTGTTCATATTTCAGAAACCGCCACACCGATTCCGATAAAATGCATACGGGATCACCTCTGAACTATGATCTACCAAACGAAAACATAATCATCAAAATCGATGCATAACTGGCGGAGCTATCGCGTAACATACATACACGAAAATACATACAACCTAATTGACAACATCCTCCTTTATAGCAGTCGATTAAAAAGTACATTTTCATCCCACCAGCTCGGAAATAGTACTTTTGCTCCTCGATATCAGGGCGCAAAAGTCGTTTTTACCCTCTAGAGGTTAAAGTAAATTTGAATTTAGAACATCGTGTGTACTGAGTGTGTATTTATTTCTACCTTCTTGGTGCCGAATGCATTATAATTTTTTTTTAATATGTTAAAAACTCAGACTCGGAACCTCCTTGGTGTACTTACTTTTTTTTAATTTGCTTAGCGCGAAAACATTTAAAAATTTGCATTTAGTAATTTCCTCGCTGAGGTGGAATGAAAAGTTACGTGTTGCACTCGAGTGCAAAGATTTTTCACCTTGTGCTCTTTTGATTCCCCTTGCTACGCTCAGGATTCTAATTTTAGAATCCTTCGCTTGCTCGGTCATCAAAATTGAGCACGCGGTTAAAAATCAATTTTGCACTCTTGTATAACAAATATCTAACTATTTTACCTTTCTGGGACGACCGGGTCCTCTCTTTTTCGTTGGCATTGGGAGAGGCGAAGGTGAACGGATCTGAAAATAAGAAAAACACTTTTAAGTGCGAAAATAAACCATACCGTTTCATGATTCACGTCTATACGTATTATTCAAGTTTATTTTTGTATGTTTTTCCTTTTCTAGACTAAAGGAACCCGTTCTTTATAAAGTAAACAAATATATTTTGACGTATGAAATGTATTCGATGTATGAAACTAGTTTCGATATTTTTTTAGTTAATTCAGTTCAATTCTAAATATTAATTAGGTCAAATGGCGGACAGGCCTACGCGCATTAATTACTTTAAAAAAAAGAGTGTGTGTGTGTGTGTATGTGTGTTATGATCGCGCGCAAGAAGTTAATACGTCTTCTCTATAATCCTCGTACTCTCAACTTCAAGCGTATTTTTTACAGTATAGAGTGCCTGATGGTAAGCAACATGTCTGCCACATAACAGCACAGTGACACGCAGCTATTGGAACATGGAACGTGAAGAGAACTTCAAATCATTACCTAGCACTGTACTGCGCTGATCACCCAGAGATTTCTTTCATTTACGAACGTGACGCTTGAGGTCAGTTCACAGCCCACGGGAAATCTGTATGTGGTGCGCCAGAAGATGTTTTCTCTTCAAAAATCGTCGTCAGTCGTCAGGATCTCGCTCATAGTGACGCTTATACAAATGGCTTGCTCTTTGCGAAGAATTGATACCATTTTTATGACGAATGCCGTTAGACTGTGGGTGGAACGCCCTCTTACACAGATGTACATGTACTTGTATCATGAGAATAAAATACAACATAAATTCTTAAAATTTTTAAATTAAACTTTATTTGTTGAGCACTTTTTTTGTCAGTGGGGAAATCTTGAAGGTTCGCGTCACTAAAATCATGAGCTCCATCCTAGACCGCAAAGTCGTTTAACATCAACCGAGTTTAACACCGAAATTAGGATTGGCTGACTGACTGGAGTGTGTGGAGAAGCAAATTTAAATTTTAAAAAAAGTCATTAGGAGTACCGATAACAGGATAACACCTGTGTTAAAATCGGTTGATGTTAAACGACGATTATGAGAGATTCTCTCTCGATATGAAAACACCCAGACTAAATACATCAAGAACTGAATACGCAATTATATAAAAAAACAGAGGATTTCAGGTCAGTCGCTAAGAAAAATCATCACTCAATGACGGACAAGATGTCAGCGAGTGGGTATAGTTACGTTATACGTATTTTATTCCTACGTCGACGCACTCAGACAACGAATTCCATAGTTTATTCAAGTCTTTTCAATTATTCAGACCAAAGGATTCATAAGAATACAGTTATTCTTTGGAGGCTAAACGGCGGTCAACCGTTAACCTATTATCGATAAATAAATGGTATCGGATCAGTGGATGGACATATAGATCAAACTCAAAAACACAAGACAATATCCTGATGAAACACAAGACGTTGGCGAAATTGTGCTCACCAAACATTTATCTCACACAAATATATATCACAACCAAATAGAAGCCAGAAATTAATCTAAGATGAAGAATCAGATGACATAAATAAAAACCAGAAATTAATAGAAGATGAGGAAGAAGAAGACTTTAATCAGCTGACTATTATTTAATTTTATTTTTATTTATAAATTACTAACAAATTGTCTTGCCAGACATATTGCATGCCTCTCGCAGAGGCCAGTTTGTATGGGGCAACTTTTAAAATGTTTTGTATCATCTTATCTTACCTACAAACAGCAATAAAGATTTTTGTATTTGTATTTGTATTTGTCAGTAGTAATACAATAAATCGAGTAAAAAGACTTTACTAGAATATTAGTTGTATTGACATAAAGAAACATCTGAGTATTTGAGCATTTTGTGAGTGAGTTTTTGGTTTTATATTGATCCTATTAAAAAATGTGCATTAAGAATAATAATTGATATGCAGTTGTTGTATACCTAAAACGGTAAAACCTTTTCATTAGAGTAACCTAAAAGTATCCAAAGCAGTTCAAAAATCACCTAAAAGGTAACATTCTGGCAAGACTGATTTTTTTACCCGCTTAGTTGCCGTCCCAGTGTTTTCCCGCCCAAAATAGTCTATGAACTATTAGATATTTTGATTTTTTAAAGATTTTTAATTTAACGTATACGATTTATATGGGTCATGTCCCCTGTGACCTCCCCCCTTCCCTTCGGACCGCGCCTGGCTAATCACAGATAATAACTTCGACGTAACAAGTATTGACCTAAAGTTAATTACAGTGTTTACTAAATTGTTGTCTAGCTAATTTCAGAATGTCGGTTTTTCCTGACGGTATGCGGGCGCATGAAAATTACTCTAATATTTTAACCTTAACGCGCCAAATGAAGTAATTTTAAATCTCGTCATGGCCTCTCGCTCGCACTACATAATAATCAAGCAAGAGGCAATAAAACAATAAAAATCAGTTAAGTACTTACAATTAATTTTTAATTTCATTGCTTTATACGATAAAATTAAAAATTTAAATAAAGATTTTTGTATTCGCTTAATCTACAGCAATGCTATTATTATTACATTTACGCAAGATGGCGCCTGAGTAAAACGATATGTCTAATATCTATGTTACACAGGGTTTCTGGTAATCAGCTTGCATCCGTTTAAGGGTTTATGTTCTGTATATATAAGTATAAGTTATAGAACAAACTATTAGTGTATATAAGTTGTAGAACAAACCGCTTTTGTTCTATAACTGTTGTTAAAATTCAATCCATACCACAAAATAGAACATTTTTTGTTGCCCTCTCTGGCACAGTCTAGCAGCTCCCAGTCACCAGAGGTCACCAGTACGCAGCCTCAGATTAAATTTGGTTTGGTTTGGGGGGAGGGGGGGGGGGGGGGAATACAAAAATTTAGTAAAAAATACTTTACTAATCGCTATTAGTTTCCCGCCCCACGATTTTAGTTCCCGTGCCAGTTGTTTTGACTATTACATATTTTTAATTTTCATTTTCTTATTATCATGTCCCCTCTGTGACCCCCTTTTCGGGTAAACTCGGGATGTTAGAGCGAGAAACAAAATACAGTGAACAAGCACGTCAGAGCGAGAAAGATAATATAGTCCCTGTGTACCTGTGTTTATTATATTTATATCTTTTTATAGCGACATTAACTTCTAGTATACCTACTCGTATTACTGTTTTATCACAGCACTTACACTACGTAAACACAAAACACACAAAATGATACCTATTTTTATCACAGCACTTACACATACACTTTCAACACAACGTATAATATATGCATTTTTAGCGAAATACCTACAAAATAAATAGCAAATATTAAAAAATTTGCTAGTCAAACCCTATTTCCGAACCGCGTATTTTTTATTTATTTATTTATTCTTGGCCATAGATACTAATCATTTCGCCACATGTTATTTATTCTCTTAGTTAGTTAGTTGCTGTGCTTACTAGGTATATACTAATTTTCAATTTGTAAATACTTTTATTTTTAATTATTAAAATTATTTAGTGGTCTTTAAATTATAAGTATTTCTTATTTTAGTTTTCACTTCTGCCGTGCGGCCTTAAGCGCACACATTTTTTTAGTACGGAGTAACAAAACAAGCAGGTCAGGCTCCTGATAGTAAGCAACGCCTGCCTAAAGTAGCGTAACGCCACGCAGTGATTTGAACACGATAAATTCAAATCCAGATCCAGATAATTTGACAGAATACTAGTCACACCATTTTTCTAAATCCGTAAAAACAATTATTGTCCGACAAACTCAAATTCCTTGATTACACTAAATATAAAAAAGTATTAATTAATAACTATATATATGGGCCTTGCACCGGGTTGCCAACTCGATTCCACGGTAAGGTCATGTAAGGTGCTAAACGGCTTTTATAAAAGTGCTAGGTTATTATTTATTTATTATTAGGTTGCTGTGGATTTCTAAAAATAGTGCTAAATTTATTGATTTTGAAAATTTGCCCTACAACATTTTTGTATATTCTTTTAAAACAAGTCATAGTCACTATCTGTGTATATGCTGCCCTGCTTTCATCACTTTGTTCAATCGCCGTTCACTTGAAGTTTTTACTGAGTTTTTTTTTTTCACGTGTACTATATCTTTCTTTCCTATTTTTTTAAGAGTATGTAGGGAATATCAAACGTGTAGCATGCTTCTTATTTAGTGCTTAGATTAGGTGCTAGTTGCTGAATGTAAAATTTCATTGCTTTTCTTATGAAAATAGTGCTAAATCTAGCACCGAAAGTGGTAAGTTGGCAACGCCGCTTGAACCTTCAGCATTTGAGGTTATGTGCTCTCTCTCTCTCTTAATCTTCTCAACCACACACACCACATTATCCATTCTATACCGCAACTAAACATATACTTACAATTCTTTAAGCTGGAAGGAATTTTAACATCCGAAATACAGTTACTAGCCCGTTGGCTGGCACCAAATTTTGAGTATACTAGCGACCTGCCCCAGCTTCGCACGGGTGCAATGCTGATACTAAATATAAGTACCTACTAATAAAATTCCGGTCCGGCGGCAAGACGTTTCGTTTTACGTAGTCACGTAAGTCACAGTTTTTTGTGATGGATACTTTTTTGGTGCGATGAACGCACGCAATGTGTTGATTGATGGAACGAAACGTGCTTCACACCAAAGATGGCGACAGCGGTTTGTTTGTCAGTGCCATCAAACGAAACGAGACGAGAATTTAACGAAAATCTCCATAATCCGAATTTTGTGGACACATGTTGTCGACTCAAAATCAATATTATTTTATGTTTTGTTATTCATATAAGGTTTCGATCAAGTCTACCGTACCCCTTGACGAAATTATTAATATAGATATTTGAGGCACGCTGAATACTTGACACATTGAATGATAGGAGAGGCTATATTCCAACACGGAGCTACCTGCCCTTCTTCCGCCTAACTAACTACGGCTTTGCTTTTTTTTTTACCTTTTATAGGCTCACACTTGACCGCCATCTCGCCTGATGTTAAGCGACGATGCGGTCCACGATGGAGCGTGTTTACCTAGAAGAAACCGATTCACTCTCGATTGCTATTGCTGTCTCTATCATATCAAGCGAAAAGAAAACAGACAGCAACATCAAAGCTAAGATAGTATTAGATTATTAGATTAGCGGCAGACACCCTGGCTGGTGAGTGGTGAGGAGCGGGGCAAAAAGAATTCTTTGTTGTGATAAGTTTTCAGTTTGCCTGAAATAAATCGCTTTTTTAACAACTTTTTTTTTTAACCCCCGACCAAAAAAAGGGGTGTTATAAGTTTGACGTCGATGTCTGTCTGTCTCTCTGTGTGTGTGTCTGTCTGTGGCACCGTAGAGCTCAAACGGATGGACCGATTTCAATGCGGTTTTTTTTATTCGAAGGTTGATATCCGTGCGGATGTTCTTAGCTATGTTTGGTTAATATCGATTCAAGATGGCCGCCTCCACAAAATGGCAGACAAAATATTTCTTCACAACCTACCTCAATATGGGTATCAAATGAAGAGCCAATGAGGAGGGATCAGATTAAAATTTTGATTCACACTGTTTAGTAAAAGATTTTGTATTAAGCAGTAGGTACTTAAATTAGGGCTCTGCAACTACTGCGCAAACTTTGAGTCCGCTAGGTAATAAAGATAAGATAAAGATAATTTACTGAACAGAAAACAAATACAATGAATTATGTAGGTCTGCCTTTTGCTTTAGTATAAATACTGTGGTGCAAAAGGCAGCGTCTTCCATTTGATCATTTAATTATGATGTTCAACAACATACAATTTAGCAACAAAAACAAACTTATAACTATGTAATTTGCAAATCAATAATACTGTAAAAAAAGCAACAAAATTGAACGTAATTATTAACTACACGTAATTATTTTATTATTAACATAAACCCATTTCAAGAAGTAATGAATTCCAAAAAGATTTAAAAGAAATTAAATTTACCAAGCATATAATGAAAGCAATAAATTTTTATTGTATTTTATAACACTTTTTTCATTAGTCTTTCAGCATCAGCATAATCAAAGCCTGTTAACCAATTGAGAGTGACGTTCTTCAGTTAATATGAGAGTAAATTTCGTATATCTTGCAAACTATTAATTTTATTTTATTTAATTTTAATTTTAGTGTGTGAATTGTCCACCAATATTTATTTATTATTTATTATAAAACTAGATATCCGCCCCGGCTTCGCGCGTGGTACATTATATAGCACTCATCGGGATCCCGTATATATCCAACGGTGAAAGAATGACTGAAATCGGTTCAGACATTCCTGAGAATATCGCTTTCAAACAAAAAAACATCTTCGGCTACCTGCTACGCGACCTTCGGAAATTGGTCGTACCAATTCAGATTTAGAAACAAAGATTAGCAAAGGTTCTTCAACTTCAACATTTTCTTTTGGCTTCCATTCGGTGATGTCACCGTTGACATGACGACGATGAAATGACGTTTAGCCGTCGGTTACGTCTTATGTCACGTCACACGTGAACGCGATCGAACGGGATATTCGTCGTTTGTCGTTTTTTGACGTCCCACGGGAACGTGATAAAAATTATCCTATGTCCTTTTCCTGGTCCTGAGCTACCTCCTCACAAATTTTCGAGTCAAATCGGTTCAGCCGTTCTTGAGTTATAAATGGTGTAACTAACACGACTTTCTTTTATATATATAAGATATGGGTGCCATATGGAGGTAAAGTCTCCATGCCACTTCACTATTGTTATTATTATTATAATATCTATCTTTTCTGTCAAATTTATATTTCTGTAGACAAATGTTGTTGTCATACAATTTTATTTTATAAAAATATTTTTCATGTCTATCATTGCTTATATTATTTTATCTTGGTTTATTTTATGTAGGTAATGTAGGTATACTAATTTATTTGTCGTATTCATATTCATATCATATATTAGTATATTTTACAACTATCGTAAGTATTAGTATGTATCTGTATTCGTATGTATTAATATTTTTAGTGTATGTATCTGTAATTGCTGAAAATTTAGATAAAAATTTTAGAAACACACCCCCGCATTTTAATATATTCTTGCTAACCATTTCCATCCTAAGGTTGCCTGGAAGAGATCGCTTTTAGCGATAAGGCCGGCGATTGTAACACTAGTATTTATTGTTCTTCTCTCCTGTATAAGTGTTTTTTGTTTTGTTTTTGGTGTTTACAAAAAAGAGTATCTATCTATCTATTGTAAAACCGGTAGACAAAATCTATAAGTAATTTTCCTTTTATCAGTCTTAAGATTGTTGGGAACTGTATCTCTATGATATCCAAGAACGCCAATGACAAATAAAAAGCTTCCTCTTTGCACTTTTAATATAATGTTGCAGAAATAAAAAAATCAAGTTGAACTCACCCGTCTTTTCCTAATCGGCCTGCTGCCATCGGCTGACCTCGTCGTCATATTCAGCTTGGAATCACTCCTCATGTCAGACGATTTCTTCTCGATGACCTCTTCTTTCAAGATCCCACTAAACCTTTCTTTAAAAGAACTGTCTTCTGCAACTCTTAATGCCTCGAAACTCTTGTGCCCTTTCAACGCGTATCTTATGGTCTTCAACACTTCGATTCTACAAAGTAATCTTGTATCGTCATTCATTTTTTTAAACAAAGGTATCAGAGAATTCATGAAAAGTCTATCGTCGTCAAAATGGTCGTCTGGCAGTATTGTGTTGGCATCAATCTTGATTTCCAACGACTGTTTGTCAAGGCACACTTGGCTACCTTTGTCCATAGTCTTTGAAGGAACTGTGCATACCTTTGGAGGCCAGGCTTGGCTGATATTTGACATGTCCAAAGGTTTGTCGTACGATGTGTCGAAAGACCTTTCTGAACATTTCTCGAATGACATGCTCATTGTTTTGTCAAATGACTTATCGACTGATTTGTCGAATGGTTTGTCAATGAACTTGTCGAAAGGTTCAGCCTTGATCCTTGGGAGTTCTTTTTCGTCCGGTGGCGGGTGTTGGGGCGAGTTGGATATTTCTGAATGTGACTCGTATTTTTCTTGGGATGGTCGCGATTTTCTGTGGAACAATTTGATTAATAAGTTTCATTTTCCGTTGGAAATACAACAATGTTCTGTTAGTTAGTGTAGATAAGTCAAACAACACTAAACGCGATGTCGAGCAATACACACATTGGCTTCGGTTTCAGGCACAAGATCTCAGACCAATTGAGAACAGTGAATAGACAATTCGTCTTGTGATGTTTTTGGGAAAAAATTAAGCAACAAAACTGTTCATATGGTGTTTAATTCTGGTTTTGTGTGACTTTGTAATAGGTACGAGTATAACAATGACGGTAAAATTGAATTATTTTAGTATTTTTTTGTTTCCATTTTTCCTGCTTTATTCTCACCAATAAATCCATCAAACAACTACATAGATATGAGTGCCATTACCATGATGGCTTTTTCGCATTTTAAGCCAGAATTGACAACCCTAGCGTAGGTGTATGAAATACAACATTCATAATCTTGACTTATGTACTGTTTCTTGGATGGACACTACGTTGACTAGATATTTATCTGACTTGTTCATATCTGTACTTGTTCGTGTACATGAGTGTAGAGACTGATTTGTTCATGTTCACGGACTGTAGTGAACGACATGACCATGTTCGAAAGTGTAGCGACTGCTTTGTTTAGGGTGACGGCGCTGTTTATATTTAATAATCTTAGCGACTGCTTTATTAATAATAAAGGGTGTGTGGAATGCCTTGTTCATGTTCAATTAGTGTTTGGACTGACTTGTTCAAGTTCACATAGTGTGTGTGTGCTGACTTGTTCATGTAGAAAGAGTGTGTGGACTAACTTGTTCATATTCAAAGAGTGTATAGACTGACTTGTTCATATTTAAATAGTGTATTGACTGACTTGTTCATATTTAAATAGTGTGTAGACTGACTTGTTCATATTTAAATAGTGTCTAGACTGACTTGTTCATATTTAAATAGTGTGTAGACTGACTTGTTCATATTTAAACAGTGTATGTACTGACTTGTTCATGAGCGCCTGCTTGAGGAAGGCCAGCTCGCGGTGGTAGTTGGAGCGGCGCGAGCCGGGCGCGCACTGCTCGGCCGACACGCACTTGCCCTGGCGGTACATCTTCGTGTACGAGTCCCGGATCGAGCGCCATCGCTTCTGGACCTCCTTGCCTGAGGACAAGGACACTCATTTTATCACCATATATTTGCATTTTTTTTTCTGAAAATCAAAAACGACTGTAATTTAAAATTAAACTCAGATATTCGACTAAATTTCATAATCATAATCATAATAAATTTCATATTTTTTTTGCTATCAACTAACTAAACACCAAATTCTTCAAATTCATACTTCCAATGAAACAGAAACATGGTGCGAATACGTCGTTAAGGTAAAAGCTAAAAGCAGTTCTTTTTTTAAATCATTTAAAAATGAAGAAAAAAAATATTCGCGTTTTTATCGGCTCCACCCTGCGGTTTGCGTTTTTTTAAATATTTTTTTTCCAAAATTCGTTTTACGTGACTGAATCATCTGTAATTTTAGTCTGTAGTCTCTTAATAAATGAAGGAAAAATCACAATTTTAACAAAGATTGCGTGGACGGAGGAGTCTTTAGTTTTGCACTTATACTTATGCTTAGTTTATAACTAACGACTTTATAAACAAGCAGTAGTTACAATTTTACGGTAACGTAATACATACACATATCGTACAGACACTAACGAAACCCACACAAACATTTTTTTATGTACCATAACAAAAAAAAACGATTGAAGTGCTAAAATAATAACCAAAATCTAAAACGCAATGGCAAGAATGCGCAACCAATATTTTTAATACAATGTAGGGAGAAAAAACGATTGCAGCGCACTCAACAAGCTACATGCGTAAGTATGTGATAGTACAAGATAGTCAAAATCGAAAACGAAGTCGACGAAACCCGCAAACTATTTTTTTCAATTAAATGCATAGAGTAAAACGATAGCTGCGCTCTCTGGAAGTTACAAACGTAAGTATGTGATAGTACCATATTTATTTACAAAGATTTAGCGAAACGTCTTTGTGATGCAACTCGTGACCAAAATGCTGGCCTTTATTTTGCTCAGCGCATAAGTATTGCCATTCAACGTGGCAATGGGGCTAGCATTTTGGGCACGATTCCTGCTGGCATCGGTCTTGTAGACTAATATCGTGTACATTATGTAAATAAATATATCTATATTGTGATTCTAATTTGGGAAATAAATCAATTACATTCATTTTTATTTGTTGTAAATATTGTTAGTTTGTAAATTTTATTTATTACTAGCGGCCCGCCCCGGCTTCGCTCGTGGTACATATATATAACCTACACCGTTCAAGGATTACGAACATATGAAAGAACGGTGAACATTTTTTTAAATCGGTCCAGTAGTTCCCGTGATTAGCGTGTTCAAACTATATATATCCTATAGGCTACTTTTGATCCCCAAATTATCGTGCTGTCTACTGGGTCAGAAGTGACACCTGTAGACAACTGGCGGGGATAACTAATTAAATGACGATTGGTCAGTTAACGACCGGGGATGAAAAATGATTAAATTACTAAAATGATTATTATAAAATAAGGGTTGATCGTAGAAGGGTGAAAATTGAGGATTGTATGTATTTTTGTACGTTGCATCATAAAAAAATAGAAATTAAAAATTTTGTCTAAAAAATAAAAAAATAAATTTAGGGGTGGACTACCCCTGACATTTACGGGGATGAAAAATAGATGTTGGCCGATTCTCATAGATACCGGATAAGCACAAAAAATTTCATCAAAATCGGTCAAGCCGTTTCGGAGGAGTATGGCAACGAAAACTGTGACACGAGAATTTTATATATTAGATCTGCAATATTATCCAATACTCTTTTACAAATTATTTTTTTATTATCTAAGAAAAGACTTAACTAAAGAGATTACATGTCGTAATAACAAAAAAAAAAAAAAAAAGTACCATATTATAGCCAAAAATTTAAAACTCAGTTGACGAAACGCATATAAACTATTTTTTTCAATTAAATGCATAGAGTAATACGATAGCTGCGCTCTCTGCAAGTTACTACCATAAGTATGTGATAGTACCATACCAAGATCGAAAACAAAGCCGAGGAAATGAGCTAACTATTTTTTTTTCAATGAATGTTTTGTCTTTCGAATGGTGGTATGCTAAGCTTATCTCTTATCTTGTATTTTTCTTGCTATTTATTTATTACGATTTAGTGTTTCTTGAATTTTTTTATATGTTTCGATTTTAACCAAATAATGTTTAATAACAACTTTTTCAAACTAGTAAGTATTTATTCACAAAAATATGTACCTACAATGTTCAATTACTATACTAACTCTACAAAGAAAAAAAAATACAAATGAAATAAGGTCAAAGAGACCATTTTTCAATTAAATGTATTAAGTAAATCGAAGGTATCGTCACAGTAATTACTGTGGTATCGTTTTCAATAAGCTACCTACATTACATCGAGTCTGTGATCAGTGTGATCGTACAAGGCAGCGGAGGTCGAAAAATACGAGTCAAGTTGAAGGACGGCAAACAGGCGAAACTACTCGCGAAGATATTCACATATTTTTATTATCGATACAGCGCGATACGGATATTATACAACGGATCGTTTTGCGTGGTTTTATCGAGATTTAATTGGGAAAATATTGTTGTTCTAGATAAATAAAAAAATAGAATCAATGCACGAACATATCATCTGATAAAAATAATTGTTATATGATTATCCAAATATACCTCTAAAGCAGAGGTTCCCAAACATATGTCTGCTGCTCGCATTGAGAATACCTACATTATGTTTTAGCACCCCCTTTTTTCTCATACTTAAAAACCACTATAACTTCATAGCAGATTAATTAATTATTGTGAGCTATATTAACGGAGATACATTTATTCTAAACGAGACTTAATATAACCCGCTAGACTTTACTAGAGACCTGAGCCCATATATTGTGCTGTATATGGATGCACGAGTCAAAAAACAAAGAATTATCATTTTTTCCTAGTTGTACAAAATATACCATTATTTTTTATATTTTTCTGCTAACCGTACAAAAAGTACGGGACATTATAAAATAGCTTGTAATCGAAGCTGGTTGTATGTATTAGTGTAGGTAAGTACATTAAAATATGTTACATATTTATCAAACAACATTTAGACGATCAAGTAGAATAAAAACAGTCAAAGTATATTTTTATTGTTTTAATTTCAATGTGTCCGACACTATGTTACGGCCTCTTCTAGCTGTCTTGCGCGTTACGAAGTAAATAACTAAAATATATAATCTGAGCTACAATGCTGACTACCTACATAACGAAAGGTTCATTTAATTTTTTATTAGATAATATGTCGACAACCCTTTCGATGCGCATCATTCCGCGCCAGACAGCGACAGAGTTACGCGTTAGAAGAGAGCGCAAATGTTTAGGTTAAAAATTGCGATAGGCATTGAGCGCTAATGCGTGCTGAATTGCACTTTGTTGCGTCCTAGCAAGAGCCGCTATTTATATAAAAAATTTCGCTAAGTGAGGGTTCTGTAGTAATATCTATTCTGTGCCTGAGCCCAGTAGGTAGTACACAACGGACTCCAAGCCTCTATACAACGCCCTCAATTATTTTCTGAGTCTCTTACCGCCCCTCTTTAGGGCTGCAGCGTTCACAAGGGGGCGTTACCGCCCACTTTGGGAAAGGCTGCTCTAGGGAAAGACAAAAATAATTCTTGTATATACACATAGGGCCAGGCACTGCAAAACTAAAAAAAATACCCAAATTAATGTTCGTAATTATTATACGAACGTAAGGTCTGAAACCTACTTAACTAAAAATATTTCTCAAAATATAATAGTCTGAAAATTACAAAATTAAAATATTTACTCAAAAATGTTGGTAATATCCCGAACATGGTCTGAAAATGACTAAAACTAAAAAAATACACTTAAACTATGCACGTAATTAAACGAACAAAGAGTCTGGCAATGAAAAATAGAAACAAGTACAAAATTAAAAATTTTGATTAACCCCCGACTACTTCAGATTTGTTATCTGTACAACATTCTACTAGTCAAGCCCTACAACAAATGAGGTGATAAATCAAGACGACTTAGTTACTTATAGTTTGTTTGAAATTTGGTCGAGTATCTGAATTTAATTTTTTAATTTTATATTGAAGTCAGTTTCTGTTTTTCAGGGAAAAATAATTTATTTGTACAAAATTTGAAAAATCTGTTATTTGTTTATAATAACATTTCATATAAACATACAAAAATTTCATGCGAACAACAGGTTGTTCCATCACTTCGCCATGTTTATGCGAGGAATAATGATGCGTATAAACAAATGGAGAATCAAAAACAACGCCAAAGACCCAGAGACTCCATAAAATGTGTTTGACGTACATGTAATTTGTGAAAATATACGTCAATTAACCCAATTAACATTGATATAACCTTAGATTTCAACGAAATATGTGCAAATCATGTTAGGTTTAGGTAGATGCCATATTAATAATATACCTAGGCGCTATATTTATAATCTATCTATATTATACTAGCTGTCCGTCCCGGCTTCACCCGTGGTACATAATATGTATATGACCTATCAGCACTCAGGGATCAGATACATTACCTAGCACCGCACAGACCGCACTGCGCTCATCACCCGAAGATATAAGGTGTTTTATCTCTTAGCCAAGTAATTTATCTGGAAACTTTGCCGTTCAAACCGAACACCGTTTGCACTCTACTGCTTGGCGGCAGAACAACAGAAAAGGTGTGGTACTTCCCAAGGCGGACTGCGTAAAGAGCCCTACTAGCAAAGATGACATGAGATATAACCATATAGAGCACCTTAGGCATTATTTTACTCCATCGCACAACCCACGTAGGTACTTAATAGACGTGGAACGTTTACAAGGCCCTACGTAGGTTGGGTCTAAAGATGCGGACGAATTCACGATCATCAAAAAACCAAAACATTTTTAACCGACTTCAAACAAGGAGGAGGTTCTCAATTACTATTTATAAAAAAGAAGTGTGGCACTCGGGGACTGCCGCGGTAAAGCTATTGCATGTTGCATGCATTTTTATCAACATAAACCATAGGGATGTTAACAATTTTTCGGAATTGCTTTTATTTTGAAGAGTGACATTTGTTTACCTTAAAAAATATCACGGGAAATCCGTTAAGTTGGCAATACTACTAAGAGCATTTAGTCTGTATAAAGCTAATACAAATAAGATTCAAAGTCGAATGACCGAGTGGGGAGGACGGCGTTACGGTCTTCCATCCCTCTTTCTTGTGAACATAAGAAAGAGATGCACGATCACTAAAATTCGGTCCCCAGGCCCGCGATAAAAGCTATGCAATAGCTTAATAAGTATGTATTTACAACTATATAAGTATTATATCAGCTATCTGGCTGCCATCACACAAGCTTTGCTTAGTTTGGGGTCAGATGGTGTTGTGTGAATTGTCCACCAATATTTTTTATTTAATTCACTTGTTTTTTTTGTATGTACGTTACACGATAGCTTCGCCAGTTGTGAATCAATATTCATAGTTCTTTTTTTTTGTTTGATAGAACATAGTAGGTTCATAGTTAGTTCAGAGGTGATATAGGTAAATATACATTTTATCGAAATCTGTGTTGGTCTTTTTTTTTAAATTAGCCACTCCACAGACTCCGGGGTCCGTGATCTTTGTCATTACAATTATCTATTTTTTACACATTTCTTGGATAAGGAGAAGAAGAGGAAAATAGGAGGGATTTGGGTACATTTAAAATCTAATTCTAGTGCTCGTCTGTAGAGCCGATCACTACCGGTTGGGAAAATTTTACTAATTTAAATCTGTGTTGGTCGAAAATGGTTTTACCTATGTGGTTTTTGAAATATCAAAAAACACAAAAAACTTTTTCGCTTTCATTTATCTTGACGAAGTAGTTACAGCTTGTTTTGAAATTTAGTGCGCGTCGGAATTTAATTTTAAAATATAGTCGGTTATCGTATTTTCGGAAAAAAAAAATCCATACAAACTACAGTGCATAGAGATAAATTATCTTATATCTATTGCAGTAGCACTGCGCTCGTTACCCAGAATGTACTCACCAGGTAATGATTTGGACTCTTCATGTTACAATATCTGCGTGATACTGTGCTATCATGGGCTAGCGCATTGCTTACTATGTCCTGATCGTCTCTTAAATCTTTATTGAAACAAGAACAAAATTAAAAATTTTGACTAACCCCCGACTACCTCGGTTTTGTTATCTGTACAACATTCTACTAGTAAAGCCCTTTCATTTGATACCCATATTAAGGGAGTTGTGAAAAAATAAATGTATTTCACCATTTTTTTGTTAGCGGCCATCTTGGATTTGAAATTTGTCATAGTGCAAAGTATTCTACTAGTCAAGCCCTTTCGTTTGATACCCATGTTGAGGTAGTAGTGAAAAAAATAATATAATTCGCCATTTTGTGGTGGCGGCCATCTTGGATTTGATTTTTTTTATAGTGTACAGTGTTCTACTAGTCAAGACCTTTCATTTGATACCCATATTGAGGTAAGTTGTGAAGAAATATTTCGTCCGCCATTTTGTGGAGGCGGCCATCTTGAATCGATATTAACCAAACATAGCTAAGAACACCCGCACGGATATTAATTTTTAAATAAAAAAAACCGCATCGAAATCGGCCCATCCGTTTTAGCTCTACGGTGCCACAGACAGACACATAGACAGACAGACAGACAGACAGACAGACATCGACGTCAAACTTATAACACCCCTTTTTTTGGTCGGGGGTTAAAAAGACATCATTAAGTAACTAGAAAATTACACAATTTTCAAGATAGATACTTTTGCAAATGATGACATTTCCATAAAAAACTTTCATCCCCTTTTCAACCCTTTTTCGCATTAAAGCCTTTACCAGAGTTCCTTTCTCCTTTCTCATAGTTTTTTTTCAGCCAAATTTCAGATAGAAATACAGACTAAGTTACTTTAGCATTTCCAATACTAGAAGAGAAGTAGGGATTGGCCGGTAATGGTCGACATGTGGTATCATACAGGTATGTGGTGTTTGGTTATTGTATAAAATACATCGCCACGGTATTATTGACACTGGTCACTCATCGCTTTAGGAACAATGCGATGTATAAGCAGCGCTGAGTAAACAAACAACACCAGAATTAAAATATTTTAAGTGACCGCCTTCAATTTAAAACAGATTTTAATAACAACAGAGAAGGCTCTTGTACGCTTCAGCTTTTAAAAAAAAGTTGTGGTGTCGTATGGGCCTACAGCTAGGAACGGTCATTATATGATTAAATTAGATTAGTTCTTGTAAGGACTCCTAGCAGAGTCCACCTGGGGAAGTACCACACCTTTGCCAGTTATTCTACCGCCAAGCAGTAATGTGAACATTACAGTGTTCCGGTTTGAAGGGCAATGTTTCCAGAGAAATTACAGGGCTTAGAGATATAACATCTTAGATCTCTTGGTGATAAGCGCAGTGCAGAGGTAATGATTTGGACTTTTCATGTTCCAATACCTGCATGTCACTGTGCTGTAATGTGGCAGGCATGTTGCTTACCATCAGGCACATGTCCTGCTCGTCTCGTCACTCTTTATTTAAAAAATAAAAAATATATCAACAATTTTACTTTAATTATAATCAAAATTTATAAACAATTTTAATTTAATTTTGATTAAAATTTATAAACAATCTTAATTTAATAATTAAAATTTATAAACTATTTTAATTTAATTATAATTAAAATATAATTATAATTTTTAAAAACCCCGCATAATCAATTATTTGAATTTTTAGTTCAACACAAGTATAGGATGTTTGCAAGTAGAGCAAAAAATACCAATTAGTTATGCGTCTAAGATTCCCACCGTAGCTAACTAAAGCTACATCAGCTGATAACTTTGAAATGACTGAACCGATCGTAGTGAAACAGCTAATGATGATGATTGATTTATCTCTATGCCCTGTAATTTTACTAGAAACATTACCCTTCATATCTGAACACAGTGATGTGTGCACATTACTTCTTGGCGGTAGAATAGCTCGCAAATATGTTTTTTTTAAATAATAATTGACGAAACGAGCATTACATGTGCCTGATGGTAAGCAACATGCCTGCCACATAACAGCACAGTGACACGCAGCTATTGGAACATGAAGAGTCCAAATCATTACCTAGCACTGCACTGCGCTCATCACCCAGAGATCTAATATCTCTAAGCCCTGTAATTTATATGGAAACATTGCCCTTCAAACCGGAACACAGTAATGTTTTCACATTAAGTACTGTTTGGCGGTAGAACAACTGGCAAAGCTGTGGTGGCTCCACAGCCGGACTCTGCAAACAGTGCTACCACTACACATAGGTGGACTACAATGGTAGTTTGAATATCTCCGTGTCAAAGAAGGCTCATAGTCCCAGTCCCAGCAGTGGGAATTTAGTATGGGTTGCTTATGCCTTGTAAATGATTGTTTGTTACAATGGAGAATATTATTTATACATTACTGCTACTTATAATTGATTTTAAATTAAGCATTCTGTGCAATTGACTGATCCAATGAAATTACTAATTAATAATTATGACATGTACAACAATTATGAATAAATGAGTATGAATATGAAATACCACAATGGAGATTGTTCACTAATTTTGAATGTTAGCTTTCTGTATTCTTCGTTCAAAATAATAAATAGTGACAGAATTATTTCAATACGTCAATTAGTTTCCTAGATATAGAATTTTAAAGTTAGCGGTGCGCGTGACGTCATACCACAACAGTCGCTAAGTTCGTTCACAACTCTGGAAACGATGAAACAAAAGAAAACATTGCACAACCGACTTGCGCCTAAGCGGAGTGGACCGTTGTGTAATGACGTCACACGCGGTAGATATTTGTGCGTATTTTGAATGCTTGTATAATTATAACTACTTGGTATTTTTAACCGACTTCCAAAAAAAGGAGGAGGTTATCAATTCGACCCCTATGTTTTTTTTTTTTTTTTTTTTTTTTTTTATGTATGTTACCTGATTTCTCGAGAACCTCTGAACCGATTTTAAAATTTCTTTTTGTGTTCGAATGGGTATGCTTCCCGAATGGTCCCATATAAATCTTTTCGAAATCGGTCAAGTAGTTTTTGAAATATGAACCAAAAACTGAAAATTTTCGTACATTTACCTGGATGACGTAGTTGTAGATTTCACAAAAGTTATGAATCTCGACCCTGTCAATACAAAATTGTGTAAATGCTTTAATAAAAACTTGTTTTTAACCCCCGACCAAAAAAAAGGGGTGTTATAAGTGACGTCGATGTCTGTCTGTGTGTCTGTCTGTCTGCTGTGGCACCGTAGTAGAACTCAAACAGATGAGCCGATTTCGATGCGGTTTCTTTTATTTCAAGGTTAATACCATAGCAAATGTTCTTAGCTATGTCTGGTTAATGTCGATTCAAGATGGCCGCCTCCACAAAATGGCGGACAAAATATTTCTTCACAACCTACCTCAATTTGGGTATCAAATGAAAGGGCTTGACTAGTAGAATACTATGTACTATAACAAATTTCAAATGCAAAATGGCCGCCACGACAAAATGGCGAATTATATTATATTTTCATTACTACCTCAATTTGGGTATCAAACGAAAGAGCTTGACTAGTAGAATACTTTGCACTATGAAAAAATTCAAATCCAAGATGGCCGCTTCCACAAAATGCCGAAATACATTTCTTTTTTCACAACTCCCTTTATATGCGTATCAAATGAAAGGGCTTGGCTAGTAGAATGTTGTACAGATAACAAATCCAAGGTAGTCGGGGGTTAATCAAAATTTTTAATTTTGTTCTTGTACACTAAAAAGAGTAAAATAAACTATTTTCGTACAAAAAATTAAACCGACTTCAAAACCACAAATAGGCACTCAAAAGCGAAAAATAAACTAAAATCATTATTATAAGCGCTACTCACTCATCTATTTGAAGTCGGTGCCAGTCAGGTCAAAAAGTTAATAGATTGATGCTATGTAGGCACAGGTACGTAGTATCTATCCTATACCTGTTAGATTTGGCACCGACTTCAAATAGGTGAGTGAGTAGCGCTTATAATAATGATTTTAGTTTATTTTTCGCTTTTGAGTGCCTATTTGTGGTTTTGAAGTCGGTTTAATTTTTTGTACGAAAATAGTTTATTTAACAAAACAAAAACTAGTGTATCTGTATTGAAAAGAAGCTTAACTGTAACAAAGTTTCTAGTGATTTTACATACCTATTACCATTCCCCATTACTATTAGGATTCGTATTACAAAGTGAAAATATTTATTTCATATCGTATAACAACAACAGAGTCTCATTGAAATTTCAATCCTATTACGTCATGGTAACACTGAATTTAGCTTTCAATGTTTCTCCGAATTTCGTCATACCTTGCTCGTTGGTACGGTATACAAGATATCACAAAATGGTCGACAAAAAGATGTAATTCTTACAATAATTTCAAATATTGTTTTTTTTTTTTTTTCAGGAACACGACCCAACCGATTTTAAATTAAAAATTAAAGTCACAAAATTCTCTAATTTTAAATACATGAACAATCATAATCATTAAGGTATTTCATAAAGCCAATTTACAGAACTGTAAACATACACAAATTAAGAAATAAAATTCGGTATAACAATGCACAATAATACAATTAATCATAAACAAATTTATCTTCGACATAGATATGAAAATTTTAGCTTTTTGCTTACTTTCAAAAACGATTAAACCAATTTCAATAAAATGTAAATGGGCGATCCCATTTTTTTACTACCATTTGTTAATTTATTTATTTATCACCAGAAACGCCAGCTTTCAAATAAATAATAAATAAATAATAAATAGCTATGATAACGTCGTCTAAGATAAATTAAATTAAATTTAAAAAAATCTATGGAACTAAATTAAAAAATTAACTAAATTAGAAAATCAGCTATAGCAGTGAAAGCCCCGTCATAATCAGTCCAGCCGTTTCGGAGATTGGCCGGAAAAAAGAGACAGATACAAATTGAAAACAAAAAAAATTGTATTGTGTACCGTCTATGCATTCATATGCATGTAGTAAAAAGCGGTTATTATAATATTACAAAAAATCACTTCAAATTTCATTTATTTGTTGGTATGTATATATATATATATTACCACTAGCAGCGTCCTGTGGTTTTACCCGCTTAGTTCCCGCTGCCTTTATTTTCTCGAGATGAAAATAACCTATCATAGGATTCATAGGTACTCTGTATTCCAAATTTCAATCCGATCTGTTCAGCTTTTTTGACATGATAGAGCAAAGAACATCTAAACTTTAGAATTTACAAAATTAGTACAAATAAAATAATATTAAATTCGTTTATTCCTAACATAGGTATAAAATGTGACCAAAAATATTGAGAGAAATAAAAACTTATCTTATTTAAAAATTATTTAAAATTAAAACCTGTTTTGTTACCGCAACCAAATTAACATACTTCTATGTGAAACATTTTAAAACATAAATTTAAACAATTACCACTCACCTATTTTATTTTTCATTGTCACTGTAATACCAGCGGTAAATCCAACAATAACACAACGCTTAATAATATTTTAATAACATACATTTAGTGCGAAGGCAGACAATGTAATACATCTGCTGTTAAAGCAAATAGGTACAAATACTAATATGAAAAACGTATTTCAAAACGGAGACGTAACAAGGAAATTATGGTAATAATATTCTTCAAACACACAATTTTAGCGAACTGAAACGTTAAAAACAAAAATAATAAAATAATACAAGACTATTACGAGTATGTGCCCTTGCATACGTAATGCGCTATCCTTGCGATTTTTATTTATTGTATTTTATTATATTTCTATTGGTAATTATTTTATTATAATTTACGGATTATTTGTTCACGATTTTTTGGTTAATTTATTAATGATTTATCGATAAATGCGGGGTAATTAACACATTTTGCAGCAATATCGGCAGAGTAATGTTTCAAAACACGCGTCGCGTTGAAGTTCAGCCACTGGACTGATCTTATTCTCGGACGGTGTTGCCACGGACGAGAGAGAATTCTCGCTACATTTATGAATAAAATAGCAAACTATTGACTGGTTTAGTGGCTTACTAGTACTTAGTAAGTCTGCCTGCGAAGGCATAGATCGTATATTCGATTACCACTTAGTGCATTTGTGCGCTGAATGCAATTTTTATTTCTGTGTCTGGGTGTTTCGATGTATAGTATGTATTCACAATTATATTAGTTATTATATAGTTTGGGGCTAGATGGTGTTGTGTGAGAAATGCCACCAATATTTATGTATTGATTTATTCACTATAGCATTTTTTTTTACCAATTTTAGACATTATGACATGTGTCCCACAAGGGTACGATTCTCACATGTGACAAATACATTTATGTGACGAATAGGGATGTTTCTTGTGTCTTGATGTTTTTATATTTACCTGATGTATGTTTTGAGATGCAAATTGTGACAGATGGGTGAAACAAATGCAGAAAACTAGCAGAACCTCACGGATTTACCCGCGTAGTCCCGTTCCCGTCATTTTCACGGGATAAAAGTAACCTATGTGTTATTCCAGACAATAAACTATTTATTTCAACAAGAACCGTTCAGCCGTCGAGACGTTCTTAAGCAACAAACATCCTAAACTTTTACACTCATAATATTAGATTAGGAATTCAATTTTATAAAATGATGATAAATAATAATTAATCTATACTAATATTAAAAAGCTGAAGAGTTTGTTTGTTTGTTTGCTTGAACGCTAGGATCTCGGGAAGTACTGGTCCGAATTGAAAGATTCTTTTTCTATTGGATAGTCCATTTATCGAGGAAGGCTTTAGGCTATAGAAAATAACTCTACTATTAATTGAAGCGGAGCATGAAACAAGAATATAACAAAATCGGAAAAAATATTCCCCTTTTGAGAGTTTTCGTACGTTTCGTGCTTTGACATGACACATGACAGCATGTGTCAAAGATTGCGTCATTGAATTTCAGTAATCTGTGCCTTGAATATAAACCTTTGCTAATTTTTTTTTCTAAATCTGAGTTGGTACGACCAATTTCCCACAGGTGGCGTAGCAGGTTGCTGAAGAGGTTTTTTGTTTGAAATCGATATTCTCAAGAATGAGTGAACCAATTTCAGTCATTCTTTCACGGGATCCCGATGAGTGCTATATAATATACCACGGGCGAAGCCGGGGCGGGCATCTAGTTGAATAAATAAAATAATAGTTATTTTTAATTATAAAAACTCCAAGTGTCTAAAGCGACATTATAAGTCTTCTAATGGATGTAACCAGTTTATCCGTCAATGTCAAATGTAATCTATAAAATAACTGTGCTACGAAAGTACATAATAAAGTAATCGTTTTTGTGAATGATAAGATGATTACCGAACTATTAACTAGCCAGATAAATAATGTAATAATTAACTAAATTATCAATGATTCGTCTATTATCCTAGTAACTATTTCGATAATTTATTTGTATCGTTATTTACTAAAAATATTAATGTATCCGTTAAATTTGACACTGAAAGATAATATATTTAACCTGGTAGTTCCATCTCATTTATTAATTTGTAAAACAATACTATGACGTTTGTGAGTTTATAAAGAAAATTGTTTGGAGTTAAATTCTGTGTTTTTTTTGTTTCGTTATTATCATAAAGTTGTAGAGTTTATTTGATTAAGCGCGCTAATCTCAGGACTTCGCAACTAGCACGAACTACTGGACAGATTTCAAAATTCTTTCATTGTTCCTACAATCATCTACGTAATTTTGAATGCTATAATCTATAAGTCTATATACATTATAATATTTGTATTTTTTATATAAAGAGTGACAAGACGAGCGGGACATGTGCCTGATGGTAAGCAACATGCCTGTCACATAACATCACAGTGACAGGCAGCTATTGGAACATGAAGAGTCCAAATCCTTAGCATTGCACTACGCTCGTCACCCAGAGATCTAAGATGTTACATATCTAATCCCTGTAATTTCTCTGTAAACATTGCCCTTCAAACCGGAACACAGTAATGTTTGCGCAATGCATCACGGGCGGATCGCTTGTTTAACATATTTTTACAATTATTAAAGGAAAAAGAACTTATTACCTAATACTGTGATTGTTTATGTCACATCCGTTTTATTTGTCCAGCATGGTAGACACTGGCCTTGGCTCTCTACTCGTGCAAGAAAGCCCCGAGTCCCAGCGATGGGGACACAAAGTGGGTTAATCATGGCGATACAGGCAACACAGCCGACGACTTGAGTCAATCCACTTACAATGTAGATATAGAATAGCATTACAAGCCGACTTGCTCAATATGACTCACAAAACATAGATATACCGTGCTCCAAATTTGTTTTGTTTTAAGATACGAGTATTATGAGTGTACTGTGTTACGCGGAAAAACGGGAACTAAACGAAAAGACTATTATTGACCAAATTGAAAAGACTATACTTGACGGACTTTGACTATAATAAATGAACAGCTTTAATAAAATAAACAACTTTTTAAATTTCAACAATTTTCATTATAGAAACAACTTTTACTATATGAACAACTTTAACTATTTATCTTTAGATATGCAGTGGTTTTTTAAAATTAATAAAGCTATTTATAACTAAATATTCTGTGAATATTTTAAGCGTCTGTCTATTGCCATTTTCAATGCATAGAGATATATGTATATCAATAGATAGAGAGAAACGAAAAAAGCAATAAAATAACGTTTGGTGTATAGGATCAGAAAATATAAGCCAATTAAAAGGGCACTGGGCCCTTCACCTTACAAATAAAAATGTATCAACACTGTACATTGATATATTTAGTTTTTAAGAGTTCAATGACACTAGTATACTTTCTGGGTTAATTAATTTGTTTAGTAGGGGTTTGAAAGCATTAATGTCCTGCTTACGTATCCAGGACATACAAAATACTGGGGTATTTTGTTGTATATAATAAACTATTTTCGTACAAAAAATTAAATCGACTTCAAAACTACAAATATGCACTCAAAAGCGAAAAATAAATTAATATCATTAGAAGCGCTACTCGCTTATCTATTTGAAGTCGGTGCAGAGGTTTAGACAGACAGAAAGACGAACGGACGGACAGCGGAGTCTTAGTAATAGAGTCTCATTTTAGCCTTCGTGTACGGAACCCTACATACGCTCATTCAATTAAATAAATATTGGTGGACATTTCACACACAACACCATCTGACCCCAAACTAAGCAAGGCTTGTACTGTTGTAGGTACTACGGCTGCCAAATAGCTATATAATACAAATACAGTTGCAAATACATACATATTATACATAGAAACACCCAGACACAGGACAAATATTTGAATTTATCACACAGACAGCACTGGGTGGGAATCGAACCGACGACCCTTGGCTTCGCAGACAGAGTTACTTCCAACTACCAACTAAGCCATGGGGCCAGTCAAGTTAATTAGTTAAGTACAACTGATTATCTTCGGCGTAATAATAATTTAAAAAATGACACAAAGTTAGCTCTACCTACATGACTATTATAATGATTTTCCCCAATACATTGTCTCTGAAGTACAAAAATAACTCTCGCATATATGTATAATTGTTTTGCCCTGCCTGCGAGTACTGAAAACAAATGGGTCAATCAACTATGAGTATTTTACCTCGGCATCGCGACCGCGGCGTGTCTCTCGACTCATAATATTATTTAGAGTAGATGAGAGATGTAAATTTATTTTGAAAGATCAAATACTTTGTGGTGGTAGGACTCCTAGCAGAGTCCGCCTGGGGAAGTACCACACCTTTGCCAGTTATTCTACCGCCAAACAGTAATGTGAAAATATTACTGTGTTCCGGTTTGAAGGGCAATGTTTCCAGATAAATTTCAGGACCTAGAGATATAACATCTTAGATATCTGGGTGATGAGCGCAGTGCAGTGCTAGGTAATGATTTGGACTCTACATGTTCCAATAGCTGCGTGTCACTGTGCTGTTATGTGGCAGGCATGTTGCTTACCATCAGGAACATGGCCTGCTTGTCTCGTCACTTCATATTTTAAAAAAATACAAATTCAAAAATCTTTATTCCTGTTGTAGGTAAGATAAGATGATACAAAACATTTTAAAAGTTGACCCATACGAACTAGCCTCTGCGAGAGGCATCCAATATGTCTGGGAAGACAATTTGTTCTAGTCTTAATTTTTACAATGAAAAAAAACTAAATAATATTCAACTGATCTTCTTTTCATTTCTGGTTTTTATTTAGTTGTGTTGTATGTCATCTGATTCTTCATCTTCTATTCATTCATGGATTGATTTTGAAAACGCATTCAAAACTCATTAGATGATCAACCAGTGGTCAAAATTCGGCCGTAAAGCAAAATTGATGACCAAAAAAAAAATGACCAAAGGCCTATATCTATAATAGACAATAAATATAGTAATTCAAGTAACTCAAATTTATTTCTGAATTTATAAGGGAAACAATATTGTAATTTATTTTCAATACTCAATCATTTATTGCTTCATTATGTTACAGTAATAAATAAGTACATTTAAAACAAAATTGGTACAAAATTAGTCGTAACACAACGTACCCCAACCGGGCATTGCAATTTAAGTGTAATTTTGGAGCAAAGCGTTTCATTTCACAGTCAAATAGGTACTTGGTTTTCTTCCTCGAAGGTTCTTAGGTCATCGGTTAAAAACTCGGATAGGCTATAATTTCATTGCATTTCATTCAATGTAAATACCATTAATTATTTATTATTAATCAAATTAAACAATAGTTGCGCATATAAAAATTTAAGCATTGATCTGGATATAGGCTTTTTTAATTTAAATTAGAATATATTACTATTATATTCTAATTTAAATTAAAAAAGCTAAGCTAACAAAACAACGGGAAGGGAAATACGCGGGTAACACCGCGGGGCGCCGCTAGTATGCCATATTACCTAGCCTACAGGCTATATCCTAACCGTGTTCCAAATTTCTACCCGATCCGTTCAGATGTTCCGACGTGACTCAGCAATAATATACTGCAGGCCCGTGAACAAAATTTATGGGTCATCTGATACAGCAGGAGACCTATGTAGGATGATAGAAGGGTATAAAGTAATAAGATTGAGCACTATGCCGTCACTTGTAAGCCTATATACCTCTTCTAATCTATTATTCCGCAACGCCGTATAAAAATCATGCGACAAGGAGAAATGATCGAGGTTTAGAACCCCCCCTCTTCAACTGCACTCAGTTGGACAGCTTACAAGTGACGGCATAGTGCTCAATCTTATTACTTTATACCCTTCTATCATCCTACATAGGTCTCCTGCTGTATCAGATGACCCATACATTTTGTTCACGGGCCTGCAGTCTATAAACGTCCAAACTTTCGTAGGATGAGTGTGCGAAATTTCAAACAGCCACAGTAATCCTCCGTCTGCTCAATTTTAGTAAAAAAGGGTGCAAAGTTATTTCACGAACTAATACCTACTGAAAATTTACACATTTAAAAGAACTAATGTTAATGTAAACTAATGTAAACTATGTTATATTATATACATATTGAATTATTATTTTTTGATTTTTCTATACATAATGACATTCTTTGACATTGCTCACACGGCTGAACTGCAAGAGCTACTACTGCAAGACCTTAGATTCTACATGAAACCACACACTTGTCAAAGTCCATAACAGCATCCTGCTGAAGCACAAGACGTTGGCGTAATTGTGCTCACCAAACATATCACACTAACATAGCACAACGGGATAGAAGCCAGAAATTAATAGACGATGAATCAGATGACATATATGATATAACCGATTAAAAGTTAAAAATGAAAAAAGAAGAAGACTTTATCAGCTGACTATTATTATTATTGTATAAATTCAGACCAATGGAAACTGCGTTGTCAGACATATTGCATGCCACTAGAAGAAGAGGCCAGTTTGTATGGGTCAATTATTTAAATGTTTTGTATCATCTTATCTTACCTGCAAACAGCAATAAAGATTTTTGTAATTGTATTTTGTATTTGTATAATTATTTAAATCAATTTGTATAATATACGAATAATACAGAAACGATAAAACAAAATGACAAAAAAATCTCCCGCCCGAAAAATACCTTTTGTTTTCTATAGAGCGTGAGAGGCCCGCACGCCCCGATTTTTGGCCATTGTCCTCTTGATCGGTGTTGCCAGCGGGGTAGCGAGAAAAACTTTTCAAGATGAAATAGTTTGGTTGGAAATGGTCGAGAGTCAGTGAAATACCAGTGAATGTGACGATGAGGTCTAGACGGGGCGAGACGCGGAAAGCGCGCTCCCAAGTTGCGAACTCGACAATGTTAGTATTTTGGGAGCGTGGGGCAGGGCTGACGTTTGACGTAATATGTGTTTATTTTATTCAGAATTAATGTTAGATATTAAGAATTGTTTTAATTAATGAATATGTTTCTAATAATTTTGCTAACACTTACTTGACTATGTTGATAACAAATAAATACAAAACTAGTAACCTTTTTATTTGTCATAGCCCTCCACGCGTTGTCGGCATTTCTCGCAAGTTCAAAGGTTTCGTTCTACTGGTAGTTTTTTATACTGTGGCATTACCCTCCTGCCGACGCGACGCGACGCCGACGCGCGAACTCTGTATATTAAAACATCGACTTATTAAAACTCTGACCGAAATATTTACACTTGTATTCATGAAGCGACATCTATTGTATACCTGTCAATACTAAAAACAAAATAGCAATAGCAATTTAGCTAAAAATAAAAATATAGATTATGGTTTCACAACTGAAAAAACTTGAGCTTACTATGAATGATATTTGTCGTGATTAAAGATAATAAAGCCTATGTTTGTCGCTCATTCACGTCGTAACGTATGAACGGATCGGGCTGGAATCTGGAACACAATTAGATTATAGTTTGGAAGATATATGCTACTTTTCTCCCGGGAAAATAGCAGGAACGTGATCTACGCGGGTAAAACCACAGGGCACTGCCAGTTATGCTTACAAATGATTTACGTATTCAAAATCACAAATAGGCACTCAAACGCGAAAAATAAATTAATATTAATCTATAAACATACTAGCGGCCCGCCCCGGCTTCGCCCGTGGTACATATATATAACCTACATCATTCAAGGATTACGTACATATGAAAGAACGGTGAATGATTTTTTTAAATCGGTCCGATAGTTCCCGAGATTACCGTGTACTAACTATATATATGCTATAGACTACTTTTGATCCCCAAATTATCGTGCTGTTTACTGGGTCAGAAGTGACACCTGTAGACAACTGGCGGGGATGACTAATTAAATGACGATTGATCAGTTTTCGACCGGAGAGGAAAAATGATTAAATTACTAAAATGGCTATTAAAAAATAAGGGTTGATCGTAGAATGGTAAAAATTGAGCATTGTATGTATTTTTGTATGTTGTATCATAAAATAATAGAAATTAAAAATTTTGTCTAAAAAATAAAATAAAAAATTTAGGGGTGGACTACCCCTAACATTTAGGGGGATGAAAAATAGATGTTGGCCGATTCTCATAGATACCGGATAAGTACAAAAAAAATTCATCAAAATCGGTCAAGCCGTTTCGGAGGAGTATGGCAACAAAAACTGTGACACGAGAATTTTATATATCTATAAACATATATATAAAAGCCACGAAATCTCAGAAACTACAAACGCTAGGAGTCTGAAATTTTGCATGGCTTTTAGCACGTAGGCACTCGCTAAAGGTACAAACAAGTTCGCGCTGAGACCGCGCCACGACACCGAGTGTCTCGATACGACGTTTCATCTTCAACGATTACGAAATTACGAACTTCCATATAAACTTTCATTCCCCATTTGAACCCCATCAACCCTTTTCTCGCATCAAAAAGTAGCCAATGTCCTTTCTTGGTATCTAGTCTATCCGTGTACCAAATTTCATTAAAGTCGGTACAGTAGATTTCATGCCTATAACTTTGTAAACGACGGAATTTTCATACAACGGTCCATCTCTTGTTTCGCCCTCTTAACGTAGCGACTATAGGCTATATTATATGGTATATTATATGGTATTATGGTAGCGGTTCGCCATGTTGATGTTCCAAAAAACACGAACGAAGAGATTTGACTCCACGAGAGCGTCTAAGTTTGTGGAATTCGTTGCCCGAGTGGGTTTTCTCCGATAGTTACAATCTTGGTGTCTTCAAATCGAGAGTGAATCGGTTTCTTCTAGGTAAGCACGCTCCATCGTAGACCGCATCGTCGCTTAACATCAGGCGAGACGGTGGTCAAGTGCGAACCACTAATTGTTAAAAAAAAAGAAGTGTGGCACTCGGGGACTGCCGCGGTAAAGCTATTGCATGTTGCATGCATTTTTATTAACATAAGCAATAGGGATGTTAACAATTTTTCGGAATTGCTTTTATTTTGAAGAGTGACATTTGTTTACCATAAAAAATATCACGGGAAATCCGTTAA
Source organism: Ectropis grisescens (assembly GCA_017562165.1). Lineage (NCBI taxonomy): Eukaryota > Metazoa > Arthropoda > Insecta > Lepidoptera > Geometridae > Ectropis > Ectropis grisescens. The sequence continues at coordinate 14,686,899 of CM029797.1, forward strand.
GTTGGCAACACTGCTAAGAGCATTTAGTCTGTAAAGCTAATACAAATAAGATTCAAAGTCGAATGACCGAGTGGGGAGGACGGCGTTACGGTCTTCCATCCCTCTTTCTTGTGAACATAAGAAAGAGATGCACGATCACTAAAATTCGGTCCCCAGGCCCGCGATAAAAGCTATGCAATAGCTTAAAAAAATATTATCCGAGCGAAGCCGGAACGGGCCGCCAGTAAATTATGTTGTATCAATATTGTAATTCTCCACAAATATTTTAATTGACTCGTGGCTCGTGGCCGCCAGGTGATCGGACACGGGCATCATACAATAGGGATGTTAACAATTTTTCGGAACTCTTTTTATTTTGAAGATTGACGCATTTTTACCGTAAAAAATTATATTTTATTTCAATATATTAATATTTTCGATGAGTAAATATTATACACTATTTGACTAATTTTGAATGTTCCCGGTAAAACACTAACGTCTGACATGACGCCACTAGTCGCAAAACATCGTCAACAAAACATTGGTCGCGATTCATGTCTGTTTGTCCAGTTTGTGTGTTTTTTGTTTGTGTGTCGTCGCTAAGATCGCAAACTATACTAAAAATGCAGAAAAGTAAACAGTTTAGTCAGTTTTCTACAGCTTGTTTTGCGACTAGTGACGTAATAAGTCAAATTGGTGTGTCCAGTCACGTGACAACAGATTAAAAATATAGCATTTTAAATCATTTATAATAAATTTACTACGTAGTATTAAATAATAATAATGTGATTTTCGATATTCTATTAATTGGTTACCATTAGGCACATGTCCTGATCGTCTCGTCACTCTTTATTAAAAAAAAAACATAAAATTAACAATAAACATTAATTTGTGATTAGTATTAACATCCCTATTGCCCAAGTTCGGAAGGGTGAATGTTACAGTCGGCACGTTTGGTACAACGTGTACTAGACTTCGCACCATATCTCATTATCATCTATGAATGGCACCACTTTCGCACTCTACTAGGTTAAACGAAAACCTTTGTATAGAAGTAAATGTAGTTCTACAATTTCGCCGCAGGACTTCAGTGATGGCGTCGATCTACAATATTCGTGAAAAGCGGTGCGGCAGCGCCGCTGTCGTATTTTCCAATGACAAACGAAAGTCGTTGTATAAAAGTAACGTAGTTCTACAATTTCGCCACATACTTTCAGTGGTTGTTTTCATGTCCCACACAGTCATGAGGGTTGATGACTGGCGCCACTGTCGCAGTCAACAAGGACAAATAGAAGCTGTTGTATAAAATTAATTTAGTTCAACAATTTTCCCAGAGTACTGCAATGATGGTACGAACTCTACGTTGAGGTTTATTAGTGGAGAACTCAGTTTAAATGATTAGTACCTGGTTGACCGAGCTTTGCTCGGTTTAAATGCGTTTATAAAGGGCTCTAAGTAAAAAAAAATCTCATAATAAAAAGAACAAAAAGAAAAGACCCGAATGTAACCATCAGGATTCGAACCAGGGCATGTTGACTCCGAGGGCGCGCATATTCCGTCAGACTTCATTTAGACTTAAAGAACAGTGGCGAAACAAGTTATCGTATTCTAACGACATTGTAGGAGTTTTTCATTGTCTAAAAACGCACATAAAATTATGTTTAAAAAAAAATAAAACCTAGCTAGATCGATTTATCATCCCCAAAACCCCCTGTATTCATTCTGTATGTAATTTCATGAAAATCGTTCGAGCCGTTTCCAAGATTCAGATTCTATATACCTATATATATACCTTCAAGAATTGGTCGTTTAAAGGTATAAGATATATACCTATATATGTACCTACAAGAATTGGTCGTTTAAAGGTATAAGATAAGATTACAATATTTACTAGAGACAATTTATTTAAAATTATGAAGTTTACATCTTGAAGTATTCCTGGTAAAGTACAGTTTGGGAAATAATATGGCATCCAGTTTAAAGGGCAACGTTTCCAGATAAAGAGATAAAGCATCTCGTGGATCAGTCGGTAGCGAGTCTACTCACTGGGTCATCGGTTTGATTTCCATCTAGGACATACGAATGTTTGTGCCCATGTATCAAAACATGTACTTAGGTAGGTATTTATGTACGTATTATATCAGCTATCTCTCTTCCCCAGTAAATGCTTTGCTTTGTTTGACCCAAAATTGTATTGTGTTACAAGAACAAAATTAAAAATTTTGATTAACCCCCGACTACCTTAGATTTGTTATCTGTACAACATTCTACTAGTCAAGCCCTTTCATTTGATACCCATATTAAGGAAGTTGTGAAAAAAGAAATATAATTCGCCATTTTGTGGTGGCAGCCATCTTGGATTTGAAATTTGTTATAGCGTATAGTACTCTGCTAGTCAAGCCCTTTCATTTGATACCCATATTGAGGTAGGTTGTGAAGAAATATTTTGTCCGCCATTTTGTGGAGGCGGCCATTTTGAATCGATATTAACCAAACATAGCTAAGAACACCCTTTTTTTGGTCGGGGGTTAAAAAATAAGTCGATCAAATTTATTTATTATCTAAGTAAATTTCCAGGCGACAACCGCAATGCAACGTTACGCTGTGATAAGAACTCTTCATGTTCAAATTCAATGATACAATGATTTATTGGCCTGTGAAGACTAGGTTCTGAACAGATTAAGTTTTGCACGTAGTTAGTACCACTAGCTTCTGCCATATATGGCATACAGACATAGTTATTTATTTAAAGATGAATTAGTACCTTTTACTTATCTATCATCAAGTCAAAATTCAGCATTTAAAACAAAACATTCCACTGTGTGGAATTAATGTAGTTCAACTATAAATTAAGCGCTATTGTTAAGGATACGGTGTGATTTTCTCTCCATTTCATAATAAACGCATCAATTAAATATTCAGTCTCGTGTTTATAAGATACTTTTATCGCGACAAACGCGATAGAGACAAGTCGATAGCCGAGTCCCGCAATAAGAATATTATTCATAAATCACATTTCTTAGTATATCACCCATTGCTGCCTTTACCCCTCGTCTGTAGTATTTGAATTCATTCGAGCATCGATGCATTCGGAATACATTTTCAACTGCCACTTCGTCAGTTCAACTATTTACGGCAAAATTAAAAACGACGCAAACCATTCCCGCATTCGTTCAGTAACAGTGTAATTAAAGTGCGACGAAGCGAGCAATGTCTATGGATTTTATTGTAACCTTCACTTCGCTACTTATGTAGAGGGATATCGGACTGCGGGGTCGGTTTCTGAAGCTTCGTTCTCGCGCGTTCGATATAATCTTGGCCAATTACTTTCAAGCGACATAAATGTATAGAAAGACAGTGACAGAGACGATGTCGATTGAGTGAGAATAGTGCATTTGAGTCACGAAGCCGCATTTCCCACTGCATCATCACTCTAATATTATAAATCCGATCCATTTTACATAACTACCGCAGTGTTTACAAGAAAAATGTCTACGGCGAATAATGAAAACTAAATTTGAGCGAACAGTACTTATAATTTACCCTTTAAGGGCGACTTTTTTTTGTGCATAGGACTCAAATGGCGTCATTAACTTCATTCGCTTTTTAAAGAGTATCGTAGAAAAAAATAACGTTCTAAATTCGGTTTACATTTCAAAAATGGAAGTTGCCATGTTACGTAATTTCCCCGCCTAATCGGCGATTTATACGACTTAGTATTTGTATAACTTGGCCTGTTTATATTTCTTGATGTCACAAAGAGGTTTGTTATAAGTTTGACGTGCCTACATATTCGTTTTTTTTTCACTATTATAAGATTACACCTTACCACCATCTCGCCTAATGTTACGCGACGATGGAGCGTGCTTGATTAGCAAAAAATGATTCACTCATGATTTTAAGGCACCAAGATTGTAACCATCGGGGAAAACCCACTCATGCAACGCATTCCACAGCCTAGACGTTCTTATCACAGATGTACAGATAAATCTCTTTGGTGGGACGAACAGTTAAATGAAGACGATCCCAATTTGTCGATTTTTTTAAAGTACATGTGTTTGCCTATTAGGTAGGAACCTTGAAGACGTTTAAAAAACCGATTTTTTCGTTTCAAGAAATAATTTATGTATACTTCCCAGGTGGTTGTCACTTAAATTAGGTACTTATATCAAAATAAATAGAGCAATTTTTGTTAACGATTAAGTATGTCAAAATTGTTTATCAAATACAAAATTTGCTGATTTTATTAAATTAAATTAATTACTAAACTAATTTAATATTAATATTATGAAGAGGTTTTTTGTTTGAACACGCTATTCACAGGAACTACTGTATCGTTGAAAAAAATTCTTCCACCGTTAGATTTGTATATGTACATGATTTATCATGACTTACTATAGAATAAGTTATGTACCACGAGCGAAGCCGGGACGTACCGCTAGTATTAAAATATAGATGTGTGAGTTTATATTTGAAATATTTGAATTTTCAAATATTATACGTACGCGAGCCCTGAATGCTATAGGACTATAGGCAATTTATTATGTACCACGGGCGAACCCGGGGTGGATCGCTAGTCAAAGATAAAGACGAGTGCAGACTGACATGGCCAGTTGTAGATAAATACATTTTCGGTGGCTAATAAAATAAAAAAGAAATAGATGATGAAATATACAAGTAACCGTAGAGGCGTAAGATGAATCACGGAATAACTTGAACTTGACTAATTCGGAATTGGTAGGTAAAGGCCGAACCTGTTTAACAAACATTTCCTCAAGGAAATATAGCTTTTTAAAAACTTTCGCAATTAGAAAACATTATACAGGACTTAACCAGAAAAACGCCTTACAAGTTCCATGTTCTGTAGTGGTAGGACTCTTTGCAGAGACCGCCTGGGGAATTGGGAAGTACCGCACATTTGTCAGTTATTCTACCGCCAAGCAGTAATCTGCATGTTTTAGTGTGTTCCGGTTTGAAGGGCAATGTTTCCAGATAAATTACAGTGCTTAGAGATATAACATCTTAGACCTCTGCGTGACGAGCGTAGTGCAGTGCAGTGCTAGGTTATGATTTGGACTCTTCATACTCCAACAGCTGTATGTCACTGCACTGTTATGTGGCAGGCATGTTGCGTACCATCAGGCATACTCGTATGTCCTGCTCATCTCGTCACTCTATATTTAAAAAAACGGTAAAATTAAAAAAAATAACAGTGAATAGCACTTGTACATTCAATTAATTTATTCGAACCATTAATTCAGAAGAACACTTGGTGACGTCATTTACAAAAAGGCAAAGAACCTGTGTACATTACACCACGGGGTGCCAAACTTATGTTGTATGCTGCTCACTTTTAGAATAAATTATTTTATAGTCCCCATTTTTTCACATAGGTTGTACTTAAAAACCACTACCTAGAACTAAATAATTAATTAATTATTGTGAGTCATATTAGCGGAGATTAGACAATTCTAAACCAGAATTTTATTACAACCTGCAAAAGTTAACTTGAGACCTGAGCCCAGTAGGTAGTTACACAACGGACTCCAAACCTCTACACAACGCCCCTATTTTTTTCTAGGTCTCTTACCGCCCCCTTTAGATCTGCAGCGCCCACAAGGGGGCGTTATCGCCCACTTTGGGAAAGGCAGATCTACACTAATATTATAAAGCTGAAGAGGTTTTCTCTTTCAACGCACTAATATCAGGAACTACTGAAACGATTTCAAAAATTCTTTAATCGTTGGATATGTTCGTCATCTCTTTGTGCTATAGGCTATATATTATGTACCACGGGCGAAGCCGGGGTGGACCGCTAGTAACAAGATAAAACAACAATGTTACATAGGAAATAGACACTTTATTGACACAAGAATTTAATTATTTTACAGAAATTTAAAAAAATTATATACTTAGTAATCGAACGAAGGAACGAAGTTGCTTGAGATAATATTGCATCAACACTATTTGCAAAAAAAAAATGTATGGTAAAATCAATATCTATCAAGTATGATAATCTGAAAAATCATGCTGGCAACACTGGTCAAGGGCAGTTTTTACGCGTCACTTCCGTTACATAATTTTCTTACGGCTTTGGCCACACATTTGTTTCAGCTCAGTCGTCCAGCAAAATCCCTATCTCCTCCTCCCGTTAGGAACTTCGTTTCAGAAATTCGAGGCCATAAAAATGCCGAGATAAAAATGGCCAAGAATCACGTATGCTTGTGAAAATAACAGGAACTAACACCTTTGCCAGTTATTCTACCGCCAAGCAGTAATGTGCTTAATATTAGTGTGTTCCGGTATGAAGGGCAATGTTCCAGATAAATTACAGGGTTTAGAGATATAAAATCTTAGATCTCTGGGTGACGAGCACAGTACTAGGTAATGATTTGGACTCTTCACGTTCCAATAGCTGCGTGTCTCTGTGCTGTTATGTGGCAGGCATGTTGCTTACCATCAGGCACATGTATTGCTCGTCTCGTCACTCTTTATTTAAAAAAAAAACATAATTAAGGGTAGGGCAAGCTGCCACGTGTAAGCTTTTTTTATCCATTTTTATAAATAAACATGGAATTATCAAAGCTGTTGATAACGAGCGTTACGGTGTCGCCGCGTTGTTTGCCCGATTTTACGTTATTATGAGCTGATAACGGAGTAATTACTTATCAGGCAAGTTCACGACGTGTACTGGGGTTAGGGTCGGGTCACATCTATTTAAAGTTTTTTGAAGTGAAATATTCTTTTTATACAGATTTTCCGTGGGCTGTGAATTGAGCTGAAGCGTCACGTTCGTAAATTAAAGAAATCTTCGGGTAAACTCGGATGATCTAGATGGATGATGGTCATGGCCGCGCCCTCCGGTTTCACCCGTGTAGTTTCCAAAGTGAGCTATCAAATTCTGAGTTATAAGTTGTCACTTCTATCGGCAGTTCCTATATGCCAATTTTTTTTAATGAATTCGTTATAACTAGCGGCTGGTTCCGGCTTCGCTCGGATATTGTCATATTAAGAGTATTAATTGAAATAATAACTATTCTATGTTTCAAGTGTGTGTAAATTTGATTAAAATCGGTTAAGTAGGGTAGGAATCACACAACGTGCCGTGTAATTTATATTTATTAAGATTAGCAGTGCTCCGCGATTTAACCCGCGCAGTTTCCATTGTCGTTGTTTTGCTGTCGTAAAAAGTAGCCTATGTGTTATTCCAGACTTAATCTAACTGTGTTTTACCCGATCCACTGTCCTCCCCCGCAAGATTATGAGTCCCCAGCTGAAGAGCTGGCCCCAGGTAGCAACCTAGCGTGGCCCACGTGGAAGTCACTAAACCGACTCCGGACCCAAGTGGGCCGCTGCAAAGTAAACATGGCGAAATGGGGATACTCTGACGCAAATAACACCCTGTGCGACTGTGGCGCCACTCAGACCATGCAGCACCTGCGGTCATGCCCGCGGTGTCCAACCAGCTGCATCAGAATCGACCTAATGGAGGCCTCGATACCAGGAGTCACAGTTGCGGAATACTGGGCAGCAAAAATTTAAAAGACTCACACAAACAAGAAAACAAAAAAAAGACAACATTTTCGACACGAAGAAGAAGAAGACCCGATCCGCTCAGACGTTTCGACATGATTGAGCAACAAACCCCGAAATTCTCCCAATTAAGTAGAAATTAGGAAGTATTAGTAGATAAATATACTCTTTATTGGCACACCAAATAAAATTAAACACAGAAAAAAAAGAACAATAGATTTTAAAGTAGTGCGACAATGGGCGTAATTAGTAGTAAGAAGTAGGATTGAGACAAATAATCGAAATTAAAACTATTTTAACAGCCTCGTTGGACCAAATATCAACACAAATGTCAACTTTTCTGAATATCAGTTGCCTTGGTGAAAAGTTTACTAGAAGCAATCATCATGACACTGGATTTTAATTAGTTAAGACTACCCGCACTCCGCTGTTTTACCCGCGTAGATCAAGTTCTTGACATTTTTCCGGAAAAATCATCAAAATTGGTTCATCCATTCAAGAGCTACAACACCACAGATAAACACACGTAAAACTTTCAACAACCCCTTTTTTACGTATATTAAAAATCAAGAAATAAATTGAAACTAGCGACAAAAGGCTAAGAACTCATGGAGCGATTTCAGTTTCATGTGAGTTGTGCTTTCGTTTTGTGCATACATATTATATTATATTTGCATTCTACCCGCCCGCGACCGCGGCGGGCGCGGGTGAAAATCGCTCCGTGAGTTCTTAGTTCTTAGCCTACCTAACACTACGGAGCCCGCGCCGCCGTCAGTGTGACCAGACCTTTACATTACGTACATCTGCTGATACCGTCCTATCAATTGTACTCGCACCTAATCTGTGTACACTCTATTATTTACTATCTTCTATTCTACGTACTTATCAGTGATAAGCCCTTTTGTGCATATTTCACTGTTGGGAACATACGCAGCCGCTGTTTTGAGATCGAAATTAAATCGTACTCTGTCTTATTTTTATATTTATGAAAAAAAGAACTAAATTTACCTTTAAGTATTCGAGATAAAAAATTAAAACGAGAAACCCCATTTCTCGTGACGACTCAGTCGTTTTAGTGTAAATTTAGTTACTTACTACAATTTTTTTTTCTTAAAAACATTTATTGGCTATTTTTATTAAGTATGACTATTTTTTTTAAATCTTCAGCAGGTTCACATTAATATATATATTATACATTATTAATTATTAAAAATTAAATTTTAATAAATTAACTATTTACAGACCTTATTCAAATTTTGTCATCTTTCACCTTATCATCATTCTAATAAGAATTTTGCGAGTCGGTTCGTCGGTTGATCGCGGAGTGAGGGCACAGTAAAAATAAACAACCGAATTGAGCCTCCTACTTTTTAGAAGTCGGTTAAAAAAGACTGCGATCCGATTGACAAAATAGTGTTTGTAATGGCTTGGTAAACAATACAAAGTAGCATGATAATGTCCGCCGCCATCTTATTCGAACGCGACGCGGCCACAGATTATGCAACAGTTACTATCGTTTAGACGCAGGGGTACAAGACCGTTGTACCGCGAGACGCGAGAGCCAGAGAGTGTCCGGCCGTTTAAGGGTCAATTTATAGTCGTTCGAATACAAGTAATTTGCTTACTTTAAGTAATAAAGTATCTTAGTAATTATTTATTAAAAAAAAAAAAATTGGTTGCCTGTAAAGCCGGTATACGGGCGAAAGTTTTACGTGACAACGACTTTGAGTGGTAAAATAATTTTACGGAAGGGACGCGTGCCTTTCACTTTTTATGTCTGTCTCTCTCGCTCTTAGGCGGGCTAACCATGCCCGAGTGGAAGGGACGCGTGCCTCTCACTCGCTCTCGTTGTGAGCGCATAACGTGAGCGGAGCGTAACGCAGTTTCTTGAAGTGTCACCCGGCAAACCAATTTATAAGACGTTGTCACGTCAAAAGACCAAGAAAGAGTTTAATTTAAATTCCGATAATAGACAAACTTATTTTTTTAAATTAACTAAACACTGTTCTAATGAGACAGCGAAATTTTCGGAGTAAACGATTATTTAATCGTTTTATAATTTACTTTTCTCCGAAAAAAACAAAAATCGTCCTCAATTTAAAGTTTAAATCAGACACTCGACAAAATTACGTCGTCTAGATAAACGTAAACAAATTTTACTTTTTTTATTCAAATAAACACTCACACAATGAAACCGTACAAAGACGTCGTCAAAGTTATCGAATTTTAAGAATTTTGTTGATATTTCAAAAACCTACACCGATATCGATAAAATTTGATAAACCTCTGAAATATTGTTTACCATTGAAAAAATTTACACAGATAAGGTCCCATTTGAAGTATTTTCCGGTTTGAAGGCATGCGCGGTCCGAGGGGGGGGTCACGGGGAACATGACCCCCCCCAAAATCGTATACGTCGAACAAAAATCTAAGAAAATTAAAATATCTAATAGTACGTACATAGACTATTTTTAACGGGAAAACAACTAGAACAGGAACTACGAGGGTAAAACCTTGGGGGACTACTAGTAAAGTATTTTTTTGCTCGATTTATTGTATGTCTACTTGTGACCCCCCCCAAAACCTGAGGCTGCGTACTGGTGACCCCCTCCAAAATTCGAGGCTGGGACCGCGCCTGTTTAAAGGGCAATGTTACCGGAGAAATTACAGGGCTTAGAGATATAATATCTTAGATCTCTGGGTGACGAGCGCAGTGCAGTACTAGGTAATGATTTGGACTCTTCATGTTCCAATAGCTGCGTGTTGCTGTGTTGTTATGTGGCTGGCATGTTGCTTACCATCAGGCACATGTCCAGCTCGTCTGGTCACTCTAAATTATTAAAAAATAAAATTATCGAAATCATTCATCGGTGTAATGGTTATTGAAATGTCAACACATATCCAAAATTTGATAACTTGGACGACGTATTCGCATTCGCTGTTCCATTGGAACAATATGTGTAGTTGATTTAAAAAAAAAATTACGAGTTTTCTGGTTTAATTTGAAGTCGTTTTTTTAACCCCCGACCAAAAAAAGGGGTGTTATAAGTTTGACGTCGATGTCTGTCTGTCTGTCTGTCTGTCTATCTGTCTGTCTGTCTGTCTGTGTGTGTGTCTGTCTGTGGCACCGTAGAGGTCAAACGGATGGGCCGATTTCGATGCGGTTTTTTTTATTTGAAGGTTAATATCCGTGCGGATGTTCTTAGCTATGTTTGGTTAATATCGATTCAAAATGGCCGCCTCCACAAAATGGCGGACAAAATATTTCTTCACAACCTACCTCAATATGGGTATCAAATGAAAGAGCTTGACTAGTAGAACACTATACATTATAACAAATTTCAAATCCAAGATGGCCGCCACCACAAAATGCCGAATCGTAGTATTTTTTTCACTACTACCTCAATATGGGTATCAAATGAAAGGGCTTGACTAGTAGAGCACTTTGCACTATGACAAATTTAAATCCAAGATGGCCGCTACCACAAAATGGCGAAATACATTTCTTTTTTCACAACTCCCTTAATATGGGTATCAAATGAAAGGGCTTGACTAGTAGAACGTTATACAGATGATGCGAGATCCGAGGTAGTCGGGGGTGAATCAAAATTTTTAATTTTGTTCTTGTTTATGACGACATTTCGTGCGACAATTCGCAGAAACGAATAATTTAATTTTACTCCGAATAAAACAAACAGCGACTTTTGAATTAAGTTTAATTTAGTCTCGTTTCGCGTCGTCGGCCAAACTCGACCGGTTCTACGCATTCAACCTATGCATATTGCATCTGTAAAATAGAACAAATTATGGAACTAAGAATTGTATAGACAAACATTATTTTAATTCAGCCATTTCGACTGTGGCGCTGCTTCAAACCAAATGTCGAGTGTGTAATAAAGGTCGACGAGTGCATTGAAATGGCGGGTGTCTGGGGCGTCATTTCTGAAAACCACACGCTTGCAGTCACATTTAATTTCGCATAACTAGAGGTTTAATCTATTTCGCCTTTCCAAGCATTTCTTTCTTTTATTTTGGTCGCCACGACGAGTGACCAATATGCCGGTGGTTATTTGGCCTAATGTATAAGCATTACCATTTACCGTGGCAATCTGACAATGCCGCCAACATGCTGGGTACGCTTCCGAATGGTAGTGGGCCTAGTGTAGTTTTTATTGTAATTAATATATAGCTTTGTTAATAAAAGCTCTGCCAGATAACATTATGATATCTAGTAAAAAAACCAAAAACACTTTAAAAATGTCCAATGTGAAAACGCCCAACGGTGGGGTTGCATAACTATAACAACGACGGGGAGGGATAAAAAATCACGAAAGTAGTGTGAAGTTAATAAAAAAAAAAAAAAAATTTGACGAAATTATTGCCGACTCCCAGGATTACTGAGACAGTCATAGATAGCAAACCACGGGTGATCAATCGAGTGACTTCAAAAATGAGTCTCCCTTTACAATGTAATCAAAAATATTCCTTGAATCTATATTGTGACTGGATTTCTATCTCACCGTTTACGGAATGCTTTTTATGAGTGTGTATTAAGCGAGATACTAGATTTTTGAAGTAGTATCTTCATCAGTCTTTGCAGGGTCCACCTGGTGAAGTACCGCATCTTTACCGGTTATACCAGCCGCCAAGCAAAATGTTGTAACAACTAATAAAGTAGGTGTAATAAGGACTTTATGAAGTTTTCACTTTTGCCGTGCCTGCACACACATTTTTTTAAATTTATTCTTCGCCATGGATATTAGTCGTTCAGCCGCATCTGTCACTGTCGTGTCGCTGTGTTTCGTTACTACGTTCAATTTATATGTACCTAATGGTTATTTATTAAAATTATTCCAGTGTTTGAGCTATTTCTTATTTTAGTTTTCACTTCTGCGTGCTGTCTTAAGCACACACATTTTTAAAGCCATTCTATCGCTCACTCATTGATGAAGCGAGATAAATATTTGGGATAATACGCGAGTCTGATTTAGATCGTAATCGTAACTACGTTTGGGAAATTCCATCGGACAAATTATTCGCAATACATCATAATAGTATTTATTTAATTTGTCCTTCTAATGTTTTCTATATTTTCTACACTAACTGAGTCGGCAAATACAGTTTTGCCATATTGGGATGATGCAAAAATATACCATTCTAATTGGTCTACTTATCTATTAGATTTATGGGAAAATATGGGATGCGTATTTTGTTAAATATGTATAAAAATCTAAATATATATATATGTATATATATATATAGAAGTAATATACATACAGACAGGCCTTTTATGTCTATTCCTTTTTTGGGGCACGCTAAATCTCGGTAATAAATTGTGAGTGTAATTTAATTTATTGGAGAACTCTGTGTGCCACCGGCGCATCTTTGGCGTCTGTGTGCCCCCACAAAAAAGCCCTGCATATAGCTCTACAAACTTCCAGAGTGCGATGTTGTATTTGATATTGCTACTATGATGATGATGATGTCCTCCTTGACGTATCCGTCAATGGCGAACCTGGCTAATTTCTATTGTGAGCTCTTTTGACCAAAACCAAATTTAGTTTCGAAAGTTCTATTGCAAGGCGTGCAGTGCAATAGACCCTCAGCATTATAATTGCTACTATACAACGTGTTTGGTCTCGTATGGCAAATATTTTAGGGGGGTTGTGTTTGGAGTTTGTGTAATCTAATTCAAATACTTTCAGCCAATAGACACGTAGGATCAATATACCCACTTATACACTTTCGGCTTTATAATATAATATTAAAAGAATTTGGCACATAATTTTTGGGAGCACGTAAATCCTCGAAAGTTCTAAGTCGGATAATTTCTTGGAGAACTCGGTGTGCCACCGGTGCGTTTATGGGGGCACTGAGTGACCCGCGTGCCAAAATAAAAAAAAGCCCTGATACAATGTATAGAAAATTGGTATAATCTACAGAAATATAACCTGTGAAACTAAGAGTCGATAATCTTCAAAATTAGCTAATTCCAATTGTTTCCTATGTCAAACAAAATATCTTTTCTTCTTACTAATTTTAGAAATTTTGTGTATTTTTGAATTTGTCATCGATAACTTCACATTCGCTTCCATTTTCCGCGCCTATATCAGTAGTTCGAGAAAAAAAGTGGAAAACTGCTCTAAAACTAACTAGAGAAATACTAAATTTTAAAACAATTCTCAGAAAAAACAAAAACCAACTTAAAATTCTAAAACTCTCGACTTAATTCCATATTTTTTTAAAATCAACCAAACACATCGTACAATGAAACAGTAAGTTAGTACGGATACGTCGTCCAAGTAACCATGTACTTTAGATTTTCGTTGATATTTCAAAAACCACTACACGGAGTTCGATAAAATTTACCTATGTGGGACCACATCTGAAGTATAATCATAAAAAAAAAATACAACTGAATTGAGAACATTCTCCTTTTTTAAAGTCGGTTAAAAATAGTATTGTTATAAGTCCAGAGCTTCACAAATAATAATCACATTAGCAATGACACGTCTCTCACGTTTTCCGAGTCCAAACCGAGAGAGCACACTTCCAATATACGTATTTTTCTATCTTAACCTTGAACAAGACTATTCATATTTCGACGGTTGGTCGTGATTTGTCAGAAAAACTACTGGATCGTTCTTTTATATAGCGAGAATTTTAAAGCAATTACCGCGTTTAAAATTCTAGTTTTTAACAGGTTGGGTACGCTTCGTCGCTTGCGTGTCAAGACGGTTGTTACTCGGGGTAGTTGTCGAGTTGTTTCTTCGAGGTACCTAAGTACGCTACATTGTAGACCGCATCGTCGCTTAACATCAGGTGGTGGTCAAGTGCAAACTTATCAATAACTAGCGGTCCGCCCCCGGCTTCGCTCGTGGTACATTTTTAGTCTATAGCACTGAGGTATCAAGGTACTTGACCAACGATGAAGGATTGTTTTGAAATCGGTCCACTAGTTCCTGCGATTAGCGCATTCAAAGAAATAACCCCTTCAGCTTTATAATATTAGTAAAGATTATTAATAATTAAGAAAAAAAATTGTGTCAATTTTTTTTTCTCACTTTCATCATTACTCATACAACACACGCTAGCCCTCAAAAGTAAGCAAAACTTGTACTACTACATTGTTTGTAATATGAAATTAGTATAATATTAATAAAAAAGTACAACAGTCTTCGTGGAATATGCCTGAAAAAACAAATATTCAGCCAAAATCAGGTTTTGTTTACGGCAATGAGATTTGAGCTAACAAAATTCAAACTTAGCATTCGCTCAGCGATAATACTAAAATAATATAGTATGACCAATGTTATTGACTCTTCAGAGCACACTACTAAGCGTATATCAAGTGTACATATAATATATACCTATGTATATTAAAATGGACGCGGCCGAGACTGTAGACGCGCCGCTAAAATGGACGTGAGCATTGACATGCACGGCTTAGGTACTACGTACATCGTCCATACGTACAAGATAGTGTTTATTACGCATATTTTATTGTATTCTTTTAACTATAGTTTTTTATCTCTTATTTTCGGACGAGAAAGACCCAAGCGTTGCACCAAAACACATATGTCACTTTTATGAATATAATTTGTTAACCCTTCAATTAGTCAAATTGACATCTGATAGAAGTCTTTACATATTTTTTAAACCAATTACTTATTTGACTTGTCTGTAAATGTCGCATCGTTTCGGGGGCTATGAAATAGTTTTTTTTTAATATATAAGTAGGTACCTATTTTATTTGTTTAATTCTAAGGCGTTAATAGTTATTTGTTATACAAGAGTGCAAAGTTGATTTTTAACCGCGTGCTCAATTTTGATGACCGAGCAAGCGAAGGATTCTAAAATTGAATCACGAGCGCAGCGAGTGATTCAAAATTAGAATCCTGAGGGTAGCAAGGGAATCAAAAGAGCACAAGGTGAAAAATCTTTGCACTCGAGTGCAACACGTAACTTTTCATTCCACCTCAGCGAGGAAATTACTAAATGCAAATTTTTTATGTTTTCGCGCTAAGCAAATTAAAAAAAAGTAAGTACACCAAGGAGGTTCCGAGTCTGAGTTTTTAACATATTAAAAAAAAATGTATGATGCACTCGGCACCAAGGAGGTAGAAATAAATAGGTTGAATTATGTTTTGAATTCAAAACCTCAGTACACACGATGTTCTAAATTCAAATTTACTTTAACCTCTAGAGGGTAAAAACGACTTTTGCGCCCTGATATCGAGGAGCAAAAGTACTCTTTCCGAGCTGGTGGGATGAAAAATATTATATTGTACCTATGTGGTTAATTTTTTATTATTATTTTTAGATCCAAAATCGCATTAAATATACAATTAATGAATAAAATGCTTCACAGATATAAGTAATTTTCGACTTTTTACTTAATCGTTAATATGTATAAACATTCATTGTAATAAATTATAATAATAACTATGGTTACCGTCATATTATACGAACGAAGCATAAAAATACAATTTAAATTACGTTAAAATGTAAAAACCGAGATAAAATCAATCAGAGACTACCCACGCAGTTACCACACCTACCAAGTACCTACCTACCTATAACGTCTGGCGTACAACAAAACGAAAGTACAATTAATTTCTTTCATTAGAATAACCATGATTCATACTAAAAAGTACCTACTTAAATATTTCAACCAAATACACAAAGCATTTTATTGACCCCAATACGATTGGATTGCGCATACTGAAGAAAAACTGTTCCGCTCGCTAATCTTAATTATTAACAAATTGCATTTTCAAGATTTTTTTTCAATGCTATGTATTTTTATTACGTAACAAAAAAATATTAAGTACACGATTTCTGATAGAAACATTTGCAATTTTAATAATTGGTAACTTACTGGTATGTTTATATATTATGACAAATGTTCAAATAATGTATGTTTTAGATATTAAAATCCAATAGTTATCATCGCTCTAACACGTAAGTATCGAAACACACTTTTATCGATGATGCAATTGCCCACCGTACAATACACGCCCTATTTTGCCTTCGATTAACTAAATTAAATAACTGCCTATTGAGAATGAAAAACCAAAATCAGAATTCAAAAATTATCCCCAATACGTAGACGAAATGTAAATTATATTTGCAATTACGAATTAGACAATTATAAAAGTATTCAATTTATTAATTGCCCAGACAATGCTATAATGGCCGCAATGTTATGTTTAATTTATGATATTTCATCGTAGAATTGTCGCTGCAGTTAGCATCACGTGACGCATCGGTGTTAAAAATAAAATTAACAAAACAACAATTGCGATATAACAAACCCGTTGAAAAACTTACGAAAACTGGTTATAAGATAGGTAATAATATAAAGCCTAAAAACATTTTAAGAAAAATATATTAATAAAATATGCATGTGTTTTAATCGTTCCAAAATGGCCGACACGCAAATATAATAACACGATAATAAAACAAACGTGTCTTCGTAAAATTGGTCTGAAGCTGAACGCGAATTTCAATTTCGAAAGCAACTATGAACAAAGAACACGCAATAGTATCGCGACAATTGCAGTCCGGCCGAATAGAGTGGACCATGTGTCTAGTGAATTATGTCAGGTGAAGTATGGGTTTATAATTTAGCCGGATCACGTACCAGCGGCAAACTTCTCGGTCGGTGTGAGCGCGCTCCCAACCGGGCACGACGCTGTCGCACACTTCCTCCCAACACCGCGACTTCTCGCCGCGGTCGCTGTAGTTACTATCGTTCGTATCAAACAAGCAAGGTCGCTTTTTTACTTCAGAAATTATCATACTCGATTTAAATCCATCCCCGTCTTTGGTTCGGACCATTTTGGAAATAAATAAAAAAAATAGTTTTTAAAAATGTTCAGCGTTTGAGTTTGGAACGTGCGGATGGATTTTCCCGCGCGCGGTTGTAGCGATAGGCGCGTATCAACGCCCGCGTCAAACTGGCGGGTTGCGGCCGGCGAGCGACGGCGGGCAACATGGCGGCGGCGAAACAAATACGGCCCACGCCCACTTATAACAGCCACGCGACGGAAACTGGAACTAAACTATTTGTACTACACAACTTAAGATACGTTATAGTGGCGCCTCTTGTGTGCGGCGTCGAGTCGTGGCGCAAGGACTAGGTGCGACAGGCCGCGATATCGCCTTCCCCGCGCTAATAAATAAATAAGATGCACCAGCAATTTTATCTGTTCACCGCTCGATTTTGTATCTAATCGAAATACAATTGTTTTTTCCTGTCTGACAAATATTTCTTAATTTTGTTGGCTCGGTGTGGTGTCTAACAACGTTAAATTGCAACGCTCTTCATGGGTACGGTGCTATTGCATTCATGGACGTATGAAAAAACATGTTATTCATACGTCCATGATTGCATTATTGTAGGTTGAAAATCTAGTTTTGTAGATAAATAATTTGAGAGCAATAAATAAATAAATTCAAGATATTGCTCGGCCAAACCTACTGGAAATTAATGACACCACGACCTTCGAAAAGTTCCATCGAAAGTTGCCGTTGTTATAACAATTATTTCAGTTCTGTGGACAACGATAGATTAGTAACATTACCACTTATATTACCATTTAAATTTAACTAATACTATCAATGTGTCAGTATCGAATCGAAAAAGTATGTTTTTTATTGTCCATGACAAATATTAAATTCGATGTGAATTGAATAAAATTATATTTATGGTGTTTCGGTATCGACAAATTAATTTGAAATATCACCATAATATTATAAATATCGTTTAAGTTTCGAAGATAAAGGACGTTACACTAATAATTAATCTTTAAATCTATACTAAATAAAAAATACTACGCATTATCGCATATAATCATTGAATGATATGAGATATTAAAAAATAGCAGGCATGTTACGACGTTTGAGAAATACCCCAGAATGTTAACTTGAAACGAAACTGAAAGATATAATAGGTACTTAACCGATTAGAAACAAAAAGTGTTTTTATACTTTCGGCAAAAATTTTTTTTTGCAGGAAGATTTTTTTTTCTTTATAAATCTACCTGAAATATAACCATCTACGCGAAAACATAAATATGTCCGTTACAGCGGACATAGTCAATTCCACAAGAAGCAACCACCTACAATTTGTATTATTTGTATATGTGCCCGGTGAACCGGACATTGCCAAATAAGGGGGGACAACAGCCAAAAATATTAATCTATAATATTGCAAAAAGCATTTGAGCAAAGAACAGGATTTTTTACTGCGGTGTCCGCTACAGCGGACTTTGCCACATTAAGGGTTAAAAATATTTACGACTACACATTTTTGGACACGTAAAATAATATAATATTAATAACATAATATTTAGAGTCTTTCTCAAATTTCAAAAACACGCCTAAATCTAACGCCAAGTAATCATCATCATCATCAGCCCGAATTCGTCCACAGCTGGACGAATTATGGGCATACCCCGAGCACAAAAAGTACAAAATCCAAATACTTAATGGCGGGTTTTCGAGTAGATGCATGATAATTACAATTCTTCTATTTTTTATGGTTTCGTTGTGAGGAGATTATATTTAAACAAAAAAAACTTGAGAGGTGTCAAGGGACACCCGGATGGAACGAAGTTCCTTTCGATTGATTAGTGAAGGAATTATTTTTATTATTTACAAAAAACCTGTATACACTCAACAAAAATAATCGTCGCGACACCACACTGTTCAATGCGAAATAGAAATGAAAATATCTGGCTTGCTTTCTATAAGAGAGAGAGAGACAGATAGAGAAACATGCGACGCCGCACAGCTTACAATAGCAAAAAGTGTCGTGACAACTTTTCGTAAGAATTTTTTCCGTCTAGCCCCCTTTCACAACGCGCGATAAGGAACTTCGTTCCAATAAATTCATTTACAAAAAAGAAGAAACTACCATTTCGAAGCCAAGAAATTGTAGAAATTTTATGTATTTTCTACTAGTTGATATTTGTTTTGGCTAACGAGTAGATAGCTCTCAAAACTGTACAAAAAAACTCGTTTTGCTGGGGGACGCACCTTAAACAAGTCAGCTCCAAATCACTCCGAACTTCGCCCGATGATATGAGATGATACATTTCTTAGCCCGTAATTTCAATGGCCCCTTGCTCTTTAAGTCAGAACACCAGTCTAGTTTATCAATTCCTGTTCACAATCTTGGGTGTCTTTGACGCCGTAAAATTGTACAACTCGTCAGATTATAAACTAACCTAACCTACCGTAACATTAAAATTCAATTTAGATCAACCTACAAATCCTTCGCTTTTCAGGCTGTTCAATTGTGGAACGATCTACTCGTACCAGTCTATATTCCTATCGTTACCTGTTTTTAAAGATCGCGTAAAACAGTTATATTTGTCGAAACTATAATCTGTTCTTTACATTCATACTTTTATGTATAGTCTATACATAAAAGTATGAATACATACTAAATAGCTGTATAAATTTGAAATTGGTATTTCTAACCAAAGCGGAGATATTTGAGATCAAAGTAGACAGTACGGCAAAACACTAATTTGATGTGTCAGGCTAAGAACTCATGGAGCGGTTTCCAACCGCGCCCATAGCTTCTGTAGAATGCAGATTTATAATGTAAAAATTGAAATCAGAACTCACGAGGCGGTTTACGCCCGCGGCGCGGGCGGTTGCCACGCGGCTCCTGCGCGGTGGCCGCCCGCCCGTCACCCGCCACCGCCACGTTTGCGGGGGAAAATCTCACCCGCGGTGGCTGCGAAACCGCGAAAATCAGCGGTCTCGTGAGTTTTGAAATAAAACCGTCGCCCGTCGCGGTTCCCGCCCGCTGTTGGAACTCGCTCCATGAGTTCTTAGCCTAAAGACCCAATATGTCAATTTTATATGAAAGCCTGTTGTATATATACATATATACAAAATATGTGACATAAACATTCTACACTTATCACAATAATCAATCTAAATGTTTAAATGAGACCCGATGTTGGAGCAGAAGCAGTAAAGAGCTTCATATCATCAGATACAACATACCATCGGACCCAGCTTGATTGATAGCCTTTGATATATTTTATATCCTGGAACTCTGGCCAATTGTGAATCAATATCGATGTTGTTTTTTAGGTATAAATACATATTTTCATCCCACCACGTCGGAAAGAGTACTTTTACTCCTCGATATCAGGGCGCAAAAGTCGTTTTGCGCCCTGAACATCATGACATCACTTAATTACTATTTTGAGAAAACTTGTAGGTAGATCATCGATATAATTAAAGAAACGAAGATGAGGTATGCTATAATCTAAAGACAACATAACGTGGCGAAAATTTGTTTGAAAAATTTGAAAATTGAATTGTCAGCGAACGTACACAACTCCTTGTTGCGACTGAGACTAAATCAGGAGACGTCACCTGATTTTGCATCGCCATACTAGAAGCGCGTTTGCCGCTTCTGCCGTTTTTAAGAGTTCGATGAGGTAGATATAATATTTTTCATTAATTCTATCTAGAACGTTTATTTATTTTCATACCTCCTGCTCGACAAAGTCCAATTATATGTCATGAAACGTCAAAACAAAGCAAGTGATTGTGACCTTTCAAAATGCAGAGGTAAGTAATATTGAGAACATTCCCTAGGGATTGAAATGATTTGAATTTGGAACGTTAAAATTCGTATGAAAATTCTTACCCATTGTACCATTGTAAAAAGACTTTATTAAAAACTCGAACTTTTTTTCCAGACGTAGGGTAGACGAAATACCAAATATACGTCTTACGATCCGGGACTCTCCATAAGTGGCCAAGGAGTTGCCACAATTGCAGAGGCAGTGCCTTTCAAATTTCTTGGTAGAAAGATAGATCACAAAGGACGTACACCATCATTAGAGGTGGTTGTTGAAAATTTCATGAACAACCTCAATAAGGTAGACCAGCAGCCTATCAGCAATATCAAAAAAGCATGGATATATGACAACTACCTCACATCACGTCTCACTTGGCCTTTCCTAGTATATGACATCGGTAAAACTCTCCTGGCAAAGCTAGATGCCAATGTCATAAAGATATTGAAGTCATGGTTAGGATTGGCACATCCGGCTGATCCCCTCTACTCTTTTTAGGGATCACAATAGTTTTGGGCTGAAACTAAAGAAACCGTCTGAACTTTACAAACACCTAAGAGTTACAAAAACGCATGTTTTGGGAAAGTCGCAAGACGACTTAATTACATCTCTCCCAAAAGACAAAACTGCTTCAGACCTGGAATCTAGACTTCAATTCCATAAACAATTTATGGCAGGTGCACAAGTAAATACTGCTGGGTTGGGTGCGAGAAGGAAAAGGGAAGACCGAGACATGGTAAAAACCTTTTTACAACAAGACGAAAATAACGGTTACAAAGTGCACGCTATGAATTTAGAAATGCAAAGTGAGTGGTTAACCATAGGTGAGTTCTGTATCCCATTAGCTCTAAAGTGGCGCACCTATGACTGGTCTCCTGCCTTATTAAAATTTTATCTAAATGCATTCCAAATGCCCTGACCAGAGTAACTTGGTAAGGTGGGGAAAAGCCTCTGAAAAATGTTGCTATACTTGTGGAGAGGCGATATGTACAGCAAGGCACATATTGGTGGGATGCAAGGTGCTCCTTAATGGGGGGTCATTACTCACGGCGTCATGACAGAGTACTTGAAATCATACGTGAAGCCATGAGCCTTCCAGTAGCTAGAGCCCAAAAGGGATTGACGACAAACAAAAGACAAATTAACTTTGTAAAAGCAGGCTCAACTTCAAACTCCAGGAACAAGCCTTACTCAATCCTGGGTACAGCACCTGATTGGACTATTTTAATGGACACGTATGAAAAGCACTACAAAATCCCAGAGGATGTGGGTGTTTCGTCATCCAGACCGGACATTTTCCTTTTTTCTAGAGCTACGAAACGCATAGTCCTTGTAGAACTTACCGTACCGTGGGAAACTAATATACCTAAAGACCACGCGATGAAACAAAATAAGTATTACGACCTCCTAAACGAATTAACAAAAAACGGCTATGTAGTTAGTTTATACGCTGTAGAAGTGGGAGCGAGAGGTATACCAGCAAAATCTCTCTATAACCTTCTGAAAGACCTTGGCTTATCCAGAAGTGCAGTAAGTTCTATACTAGAACGAGTATCTAAAGCTGCACTAGTAGGCTCATATCAGATTTGGCTGGGCAGGGAGAGAAAAACGAGTGGTGAAGGTGAGTGTTGATGTACGTCAGAAAGGGCCCCTTAAACCTACGCCCGAGTCACAAGTCTCGGGAACTACTCGAGTTTTTCTCTCTCTGCCACACGATGGACCCGGCACCCGCACGGTGAATCCATGGAATGCTAAGAAGATCGTCTCTGGGGTGGCCAGCACGCACAGAAACAAAACACAAAAAAAGAAAATATAAAAAGGCGCCATTGAGTCGAATTTTGTTAGTTTTGAATTGTATCACTTTAATTCTTAAAAAACACCAAAATGTCTTCAAGCGATAGTGAATTGACCCCGGAGTTCATCAAATTGGACGCTTTAGGGATTACTAATTAATAATCTACTTCCGGAAAAATCGAAAGATAAATACCGGAAAAAATATTTTACAGCCTTTTCTTTTAATTGCCTCGCAGAAGATATGAAAAGTATTCACCTCTGAAGTAAAAAACTGTCTTGTGTCATAGGCGGCTGGGATCCCTCGCTGCGCTCAGGATCCAATATGACGCCCATGACACAAGACAGTGCTTTACTCCCTTGGTGAATAATCTACAATTTATTTAAAATTGACCCTGATGCTAATGTGGCGCTACCATAATTTAATCCATTTGGGCCGACACTTTTTCATGTCTACAGATAACACTCCTTACCTCAACCAGTCAACCCTCCATATTTTCACGTCATATTGTTATCGTTAAAACCATGACTAAATAAACTCAAAGTTAAAACCTTAGGATAACAAGAACAAAATTAAAAATTTTGATTAACCCCCGACTACTTACCTCGGATTTGTTATCTGCACAACATTCTACTAGTCAAGCCCTTTCATTTGATAGCCATATTAAGGAAGTTGTGAAAAAAGAAATGTATTTTGCCATTTTGTGGTAGCGACCATCTTGGATTTGAATTTTGTCATATTGCAACGTATTTTATTAGTCAAGCCCTTTCGTTTGATACCCATATTGAGGTAGTAGTGAAAAAAATCATATAATTCGCCATTTTGTGGTGGCGGCCATCTTGGATTTGAAATTTGTTATAATAATATGTAATAATATAATTCTTTATTACTTCTACAATTTCACAATACATTTAACACTAATAAATACAATTTACGATTCAATAATTTGCAGAGCAATGGGCGGCCTTATCGCTTAAAGCGATCTCTTCCAGGCAACCTTAGGAACAACTTGTTTTGAAACATATCGTGTGGTGTAGGTAGTGTTAATATGATAAGTAACACGTACATACATGTATACTATATAAATATAATATAGCTTTATTATAAAAATTAAAATACTAAATATAATAATCTTCAAAAATATATATACCTACAGAGGTACATATATTAAATATTTTTATATATAAAAACACAAAAACATACACAAGTATATACTTAACATAAACAATTAGGTAACATAATAAGCATTCCAATTACGAAGGGGAAAGGTAATGTTCATACACAAGATTATTGAAGATAGGAAGGGACTTGGCCTGTCTTATATTCAGAGGAAGATCATTCCACAGCAGAACGGCCTGCGCAGTGAATGATTTAGTATAGGAAAGGTTAGCGTGAGTAGAAGAAGGAAACTTAAGTTTAAGTGTGCGAGAGGAGCGTAGGGGACAGGATTTAGGTTCAATGAAATTAAACCTCTCCTTTAGGTAAAAAGGAGTGGTAGGATTGAAAAGGATCTTGTAAAGTAAGGAGAGGATGTGAGCATTACGGCGAAGGCGGATAGATAACCACTTGAGCTTTTGGCGAAATTCGGAAATGTGATCATATTTGCGTAAACCAAATATGAACCGAATGAAAAAGTTTTGCAAACGTTCAACCTTGTCCAATTGCTCTTCGGTAAGATCCAGATAGCAAACGTCAGCGTAGTCCAATATTGGGAAAAGAAGAGATTTTACAAGCGCAGTTTTAGTAGTATTCGGGAGAAAATTTCGCAGTCTTCTTAAGGAACCTGCTGAAGCGAATATCTTTCGACTTACTTCTGCTAGCTGTGGCACCATAAGTATACCCAAATTTTTGACCACTTCACTAATCTTGATACTAACACCATCAAAGATCACTTGCGGAAGTTGGAACCAATCTACTTTTGAGATCATTCGGGAACTACCAATTACAATTGTTTGAGTTTTATTTGGATTTACATTGAGGCCGAATGATCTGCTCCAGTTCAGTAAAGTATTTAGTCATCATCATTTAGTTTATCAATGTTAGTGGTATTGATAGCGTCATGCAGTAGTGTATAGTATTATAATAGCCTAGCCCTTTCATATTTGATACCCATATTGAGGAAGGTTGTGAAGAAATATTTTGTCCGCCATTTTGTGGAGGCGGCCATCTTGGATCGATATGAACCAAACATAGCTAAGAATATCCGCACGGATATTAACCTTCAAATAAAAAAAAACGCATTGAAATCGGCGCATCCGTTTGAGTTCTACGGTGCCACAGACAGACACACACAGACAGACAGACAGACAGATATCGACGTCAAACTTATAACACCCCTTTTTTGGTCGGGGGTTAAAATCCGACGTCGTTCGTATCTGATCTAAAGAACTGCACGTCGCTACAATGTTGCGTCAGTTAACCTTTTTTGTTTTTAACCACTAAGGATGTTACTGTAAAATCGAAAGCTGATAAGTTGAATAGAATGCAAGGATTACTTGTGAAGAAATATCACCATAAATTAATGTCCACGTTGTGACTATAATAAAACATACTTATTATTATTTATTATTATTTTATTAACTACTAGCTTTTACCCGCGACTTCTTCCGCGTAAAATAAGTAAGTATTAAGGTAACTGAGGGAGTACATATTTACTTGAACAGTAGTACACCCATACAAATTTACTTTTACTAATATTAAAACATTTTTGTATCTACAATTTCATAAAAATCAGTTAAATGGTTTAGGCGTCAAAACTTAATTGACAGGTAGAGTTACTGTCACATGTATACTATAGTATACATGTGAAAGTAACTCTATATAATAGTATGCATTTTAAGTGTCTAATTTAAATTTTTTACGGTTTTCAACATTGACGAACTTCCATATAAATTTCATCCCCCATTTCAACTTCTATTTCATCCCCGTACGGTTTGAAATTACAAAATTGCTAGAACAACCCTTTATTTTCTCCACTTCAAGTGTTAGATATAAAGTTCCATGGTTTTATCTTCAACAACTACGAATTTCCACACAAAACTTTCATCTCTGTTCAGTTAATGAATAATTAAGAAATCGAAATTACAAAATTGCTACAAACTGCTACGCGAAGCTTATTATATAGCGAAGCGATTGCTTCGCGTCAAGCGTTTAGATACGAAGTCATGGTTTTATCTTCAACAGTAACGAACTTTCATATAAACCTTCCATCCCCCATTTAAGCCCCCATTTCAACCCCGTACAATTCTAAATTACGAAATTGCTAAAACAAACATATATTTGCTTCGCGTTAAATGTCTAGATACGAAGTTTCATGGTTTTGTGTTCAAAAATTACGAATTTTATCCCTCATTTCAACCTTTTTCCGTAATAAAAAGTAACCTATGTCCTTTTTTGAAATTAAGTCTATCTGTGTACCAACTTTCATTAAAATCGGTTATGTGTGGATCTCATGCTTATAACTTTGAAAATTACGATTCATACAACCGTCCATCCCTTGTTTCACCTTCTTAGGGGTTGTATGTCACAAAACCCCGTCTTAACGAGCACCTGCGTGCTAAAATACACCTCCATGCAAAATTTCTGAGTTTTCGTGAAGAGTGATCTATCGCTTTTATATACCAATATAGATAACAAGAAAAAAAATTAAAAATTTTGACTAACCCCCGACTACCTAAGATATGTTATCTGCACAACATTCTACTAGTCAAGCCCTTTCATTTGATACCCATATTAAGGAAGCTGTGAAAAAAGAAATGTAATTCGCCATTTTGTGATATCGGCCATCTTGGATTTGTAATTTGTCATAGTGAAAAGTATTCTACTAATCAAGCCCTTTCGTTTGATTCCCATATTGAGGTAGTAGTGAAAAAAATAATATAATTCGCCATTTTGTGGTGGCGGCCATCTTGGATTTGAAATTTGTTATAGTGTATAGTACTCTACTAGTTAAGCCCTTTCATTTGATACCCATATTGAGGTAGGTTGTGAAGAAATATTTTATCCGCCATTTTGTGGAGGCGGCCAGTTTGAATCGATATTAACCAAACATAGCTAAGAACACCCGCACGGTAATTAACTTTCAAATAAAAAAAACCGCATCGAAATCGGCCCATCCGTTTGAGCTCTACGGTGCCACAGACAGACAGACACACACAGACAGACAGACAGACAGATAGACAGATAGACAGGCAGATAGACAGACAGATAGACAGACAGACAGACAGACAGACAGACATCGACGTCAAACTTA
Organism: Ectropis grisescens; assembly: GCA_017562165.1. Classification (NCBI taxonomy): domain Eukaryota; kingdom Metazoa; phylum Arthropoda; class Insecta; order Lepidoptera; family Geometridae; genus Ectropis; species Ectropis grisescens. Next base: position 14,714,071 of record CM029797.1, read on the forward strand.
TAACACCCCTTTTTTTGGTCGGGGGTGTTAAAAATGCTAAAAATAACCGTGAGAATAGACAATATTATTGAACATAATTAATAATTTCTTTGAGTGCTCACACCAATGATGAAGATGACAATACTGTTTTTCAGATACTGCTTAATAAATACATTTTTTTTGTTAAATTATGCACTTGTCATATATTGCTCCTTAAATTTAGGAAAAAAAAATATTATTATGGGGCAAGGTTTTGCCGGATGATTTTTAAAATTCACATAGGTAGGTATTGGTGTTTCAAGTCCGTATCGATTCATTTCACTTTAATCGAGGTTTGAGCCAGGTCACCTCACTATGACGACATAACTGACAAACGTCAAATGTTACCTTAAAATGACCCGACTATAAATAGGGTAAAATATTCTTTGTATATCACTACATAGTATAAAACAAAGTCGCTTTATCTGTCCCTTTACCCGTACCTATGTATGCTTAAATCTATAAACCTACGCAACGGATTCTGATACGGTTGATTGAAGGGGAAGGTTTATATGCATAATAACACCTATTAATAAATTAATAAATGTCATAACTCTTCCCAACGATAACAAGATTCCGTGCCTCCTGAAGTTTGAACTTCCTGTTCCAATAGCTGCGTGTCACTGTGCTGTTATGTGGCAGGCATGTTGCTTACCATCAGGCACATGTCCTGCTCGTCTCGTCACTCTTTATATTTAAAAAAAGTTTGGGAGGGAACATCTTTGGACTGATATCGTTGGGTACGAATACGTCGTGGAAGTTAGCAGAATTTAGATTTTTGTTGAAATTTCAAAAACTGCTACAGCGATTTCAATAAAGGGTATGTGTGTATGTGGGACCACATCTGCAATATGATCTATTGGGCGGTGACACATCAGACAGTATGTTCTGTCGTGGGTAGGTAAAAATGAAGTTGCACTAGAGATGGATAAGACTGTTAAATAACTATTTAAAAAAATATAGTAAAAAAATATGTATTTTTTCTAAATTTGTTTGACGCGAGGCCCCTGCAAGAGCGAGACTCCGGGCGATAGCCCTGTTCGCCACCCCCTAAGGTCGTCACTGCCTGAGACAGAACGTGAAAACTGACTAGAAAGAAAAAAACATACAATTAAACAGGGACCGACCATAACCTCCTCCTTTTTGGAAGTTGGTTTGCAAAGTTGCAAACATAGATATATGAACATCAGCGCTATTAGCGATATGGCGGAAAAAGCCGCTCATATCTCTCGCAAAAACTCCTAAATTATAGAATTACAAATTTCCCAACTTATTAATTCATAACCACCACAGAACACTATATTCATCAAGATTCCAACTTTAAATGCGTGTTCTATCTAACAACTAGCGCCATCTAGTTTATAATGTCCAAAACAGTTTCCACAATAAAAACGTTACTAGGCCAGGTTACCACAAAAGAAACGTTAACAATAAATTAAACCTTTATATTTATTTTATACTAGCAGCCCGCCCCCGGCTACGCACGGGTATTTATTTATTTATACAATTTAAACATGAGACTAACAGTTTTAAAAACCAACACATTACATGTTTGAGCTAATATAGGCAAGCAAAAATTAATATAGAACTAATAAACAAAGAGAACAGTGTAACATTCGTAACTGAAGTAAATTAGAAACATGAATAAAAGTAGCGCCTGGCTAGACAAACTGTAAACTGTAAAGAAAAATTGAAAAACACCCTGAATTGTATATTTTATAGAATATAAGTTAAGTCAACGATTTTAGAAACTGAACACCCATAATTAAAATACAAGTACTGGATTCGCAAAGAAAGTGAAACTATACTTCCATTTCTTTGCGAAATCAGTCCACTGAACTGCTACTGACAGTAAAACGATTGTTAATAATACACATAAATATGTGAAAAGAATGTAAGACACATAGCAAATTTAAAAATGTTACCAAATAAGTAATAATGTTTAACTTTTAATATATGTATAAGAGTAGAATAAGTAACTAAATAAAACTGTAGTTGACCCTACTCATGTTAGGGACCCCTTAGCTCGCGGGCCCGGTCCTTGCACCGGGACAGGAAAAAAAAAATATAGGCAAGGACTTCGGCCCTGAAATTGCACAATTTGTCAAAGAAAGTATCTAAATCTGGCTTTTGAGTGAGTGTGCCGTTCATAAGTTCAATAAATCGCGGCTCAGGCGCGATAGAGCCGCGCGCGGTCCGCCGCCCCGCCGGCGCGGCGCGAGCGCGCCCGGCCCGCGCCGGTGGGCCGGCGCGGCGGCACCGCCAGCCGCACTTCGCTCAATGTATAAGGATTGAGATCAGGATTATGGGACATAAGTATAAAACAAAATTATTAGACTTATAAATTTTAACACACTCTTACCAGACTTGCCATGCTTAGCATAGAGCATATAAGACCAAGTATGGTTTTGACAAAACAAACAATCCAGATCATGTTTTGAAGGGGTGGCATTTAAAACGGATAATTTGTTTTTCCTAATTTACTTTGTCAGAATGAATGTAGCATGTTTATTATGGTGTCATAACAATGACCTATTTTGTAATATTTCGTGTGTCATAATTTAATTTTTACATAGTTAATCGAATTTTTGGCGTAGGTAATGTGTTTTAAGCATAACGATATGTTATACCTTCTAATTAACTTTATACACAAGCTATCGTATTACAGAAATAATATTTAAAAAAAACGTACATCCGAATTGAGAACCTCCTCTTTTTTTAAGTCGGTTAATAAAAAAACAATATGTACTAACTAAAATAACGAGCCTTTCAAACGAGGAAATAAGTAAATAGTTCGTTCGTGTGTGGACTACTGCTGCCACCTATATGGGACGGATCGGCAAAGTACCAACCAGCCAGGCAAAGCCCCTTGACTCGGTATCGCGGCGAGGTGTTCGGCTAAATTATAGACTTATTAGTATGTATTAGCTAAAAAGATGCTCAGCTTAGAACATCGTCGAAAAAGTGGCTAGTCTGTCAGTTTTTTAGCGAATACATTTCCGAGAGTGTGCAGCTGATTTTCGATTTTTTTTTCTGAAGTTACGTCTGCGGGCCTAAAACGGCCGCTTTAGACGAATCGTCATAGGATCCTATTACGATTCATTTGACAATCCGTAAAATGGTAACAAACTGGCAATTCCTATAGCGAATCATAATAGGAATTGGATTGAATTTGACAGTTTTGTATGGATTTCCGTAAAATGGAACACAAAAGAGGAATTGCTTTGAATTCCTTAGATGAATTGTCAGAAGATACTAGAGATCATCTTTTTGCAGTTCATTTTTTCTGTTTTCGGTGTGTAATCGTTGTTGATATTAGCGTTGTTATTGTTTTTTGTTATTAGCGTTGTTATTACCTATTAAAATGGCTGATCTTGGCCTCTACTCAAATTTTTTGGAACACACACGTATCTTGGAAAATATAAATTATAATCGCCGTAGTGTACTATTGCGAAATGAAGATTTGGCTTTCGATATGCCGGAGTCGGAGTTTGTAGGGCTTTATAGACTCGATAAGAGATTGTGGCGCGACCTTATTGTGGAGTTGGAGCCCTACTTACCCAGTAGTCGAGGAGGTTTAAGTATTACCGCCAAGGTAAGGCAGTATTTTAATATCATATAGGTACATGTACCTACATAAAGACCCTAAACTTGTAATATGTAGGTATCAAGCCATTAGAAATGTAAATTGATTTACCTACATACATTCCAATTTGTATTTACCATAGGCATAGCCTAGGAAGGCCTAGCTATAATATGTATTAATATATGCATATGGGTTGATATTGCCTTCCTTATGTACTATTTTAAACTTTATAGGAAACATTAATTTTTAGAACTTTAACACATTCCTAAACATTCTTGTTCTACTAATATACTTATTTACATTTTATTTATATGATGGGATGATATTAAATATGGGTAGAATAACTTTTATTTGCCTTCCACTTTAGTGCCTGTGTAGGTATATATATACTAGGTACAATGTGTGCAAGTATTCCTAAAACTCCTTCAAATTGAAACAGCAGCAATTTATACAAAAATAGATACAATGCAATAATATGTCTCATATGAACTTCTCATTTCAGATTTTACTAGAAGTTTGGCATGCCTGGTGTGTTGGGATGCATAGATGGCACCCATATTGCTATTGTGAGGCCTTCAGAACACGAAGAGCGATATTTTAACAGAAAACGGTATCATTCTCTGAATGCCCAAATAGTGAGTGTTTGTCAATTCACAAAGAATCCTAGTACTTATTTACATTTAATTCACAATGGTGCACCAAAAAATGTTTGTGCAATTTCAGCTTTGTGCGCCTTAAAAGTTTATTTTGACCCAATTAATATAGAAAGGATAAAAAAAAACAGATTTTTAGCTAGACATAAATTCTTTAATTGCAGTCCAAATAAAATGAAACAACATTTATTATTTCAACCTGACTACGTGCATAAAGAAAGTAAACTACTTGAAATTTAACATAATATAAATTACATTTAAAAAGCCCCAAAACACAATGTCTATTATTATTGATTTAACTACTTTTATAAATAACAAAAACTATATGAATATACAATATAAATTACATTTAAAAAGCCCCAAAAGACATTACAACAAGACTTTATAATCACAGATTTGTAAATCATCAGTCTTCCAGTAACAAGTACTCTTACAATCAACCTCTATTATTATAGATTTGACTTCTTTTATAAACAAGAAAATCTGTATGATATGTAAACAGAACAAATTTATAAGGCCCAAAAGCCTACATACTCGTACAAATATGATCTATTCCTAGCAATAAAGAGATAAAAAACTTACTTCTTTTATAAACAACAAAACTATGAAATGTAACAGAATATAAATTAAATTTAAAAGACCCCAAAATACAACATACAAGTAAGATCTCTTTCTAGTAAGAAAGAAGAGATAATTTAACGTTATAATCACAGATTTGTAAATCATCAGTCTTTGGAACAAAAGAAATTCACTTTACTCATATAACTAACCTATATTATTAATAATAATAATATCAATATTGTAAAAACTTAGGCTTAAGAAAAGAAATAAATACGTAAATAATAATAATATAGTCAGAAAGGGGCCCCTTAAACCTACGCCCGAGTCACAAGTCTCGGGAACTACTCGAGTTTTTTTCTCTCTCTGCCACACGATGGACCCGGCACCCGCACGGTGAATCCATGGAATGCTAAGAAGATCGTCTCATATATGCTAGCTTCGGAGGTTCAAACCATGATACATTCATTTGGAACCAGCATCCATTGAAGGTCCATCTTGACAATCTGCAAAGAGATAATGAAACAGGGTGGTTATTAGGTTGGTTAAATGTATTTATACTAGTGTCCGACCGAAAGTTCGGTTTCGGTTTCGGTTTCGGCCGAGTTTCGGCCAAAAATCAAGTTTCGGCCACAGTTTCGGTTTCGGCCAAAATCGGCCGAAACTTTTGCCGAAACCGAAACTTAACAAGTTCAAGCACGTTCACGATCGCCTAACTTTGTTTTCCGCGGCAACGCTTTGACGGACGCTGTCGGCCCTTTTCGGGAATTATCGTGTGCCATTCGGATAGTTCTGTAGCAACCAGCGATGCCAACTGTACGAGGTTCCTCGTACAAATACGAGATTAGTAGTCTTTCGTACGAGGTACGAGGACACTACTAATTAACCTCGTACAAATAAGTACGAGATTATAATATTGTTATTATAAAATAGTGAAAACTAGAGCCTAGAATCAGAACTTGTAAGGACTAACAAGACTTCTTACTGATTTATTATCTATCCTATTATGATATATATTGTGTTTCCATTTCATGCCCTAATTAAGGCAAAATAATTTTTTTTTTTCATAAATCACCAAATCAATAAATTCACCAAATTTCAGTATTTTAATAAATTATATACTTGACCACGTGAGTTTCGGTTTCGGTTTCGGTTTCAGCCGAAACTGAAGCCACGGCCGAACATTCGGTTTCGGTTTCGGTTTCGGCCGGAAAATCAGTTTCGGTCGGACACTAATTTATACCATGATGTAGCATTTTATATAAATTATTGGTATTAAAAGGACTGTTTTTACAGGAGATTCGGGATATCCTCTCAGAAGCACTGTTATGATGCCCGTTCTAGACACAGCAGACAATTCGCCAGCAAGGTTTTATACCGACCTGCACTGTCAGGTGTGAAATATAGTAGAACGCTGTGTTGGAGTACTAAAATGTCGCTGGCGTTGTTCGTTAGTGGATAGAAAGCTTTCTTTACCACCCTGCCAAGGCTGGTCTAATAACAAACGGGTGTGTGGTGCTGCATAATATTGCAAATGCAGCCAGACTGCCCGAGCCACAGCTGTTGTCACAAGATAGACAACAAGAAGCTAACATGCAGGTAGTAATTAATTCTGAATTTGTACTTCTAACATAATATTATATTCTGTGTGATATTAGATATGACATGTAGATCATGATAATACCATTAATATTTCAGATTGTGCAGAGAAATGTTGAGCAACCTGCACAAAGGAATATCGGCTTAGAAGCTGGGGAACCTACTAGAATGATGCTGATTAATAGGCTTTGGGCAGCAAGGCGATCATAAATAGCAATTTTTTTAAATGCCAGATGGTGCACACAAGCAAACGGGATGTCTGATGGAAAAAGGTCACCGTCGCAAACAGACTTTTGTAATACTAGAGGCATCACAAATGTGTTGCCGACCTATTAGGAATCTATTAACTGCCCCTTTGAGGAACCCAATGTTGTAGCTGCTCAGAAAAATCCCCGGAGGAAGATGTTTTACAAGTGTGAGGCAAAAAAGAACTAGAGAAACGCACATTATATCTTATTAAAATATTTTGTACCTTTTTTATGGTTTTAATTTCTTGTTTCCACTGCCTCAGCAAGGTACCCAATTTTTTCTGCTAGCCGACCAAGATTCTGAGCTATTAAATTGAATGCTGTTTCAGTAGTAGTATCTGCAGCAGCCCTCTTCATCTCCACTTCAGCTAAGATTTGTCTAGCTTCCTCCAATGGCCAAGAGGTCGAACTGCTAAATTTGGATTACGCTCCAAAAAGTCAAGGAGCAGCTCGAACTGTCTCCCTGACACTCTTTGTGAGCGTCTTTCCATCTCTGTAAAATAAGGAAAATATGATTAAACATGATTTCCATAGCTGGTTCTTATTATTTGAACCAAAACATTGATTTTGTAGACTTACTTTTTACAATCGCAGATGCGAATGTGGCCGGTCAGGTAATACGGCGAAAAGACTAAATTTAACTTACACATATCTAAATAACACTTACGAACTCACTATATATATTTACACTACAATTTAACAACAAAATAAAACTGATAACAACATGCATAAAGTCAACGTTACAATGTTTGTTTATTTTGAATATCAATTTTGACAGAAATCCATCTGACGGCTTGCCAGCAGAAAAATAATAACATATAATTATTTTGTTTTACTAATTTTATTACGAATATAGTGTTATAATTTTCACTGTTGCAATTAATTAACTAAAACTTTGTTGGTCCACATAAAATATTAAAAACCTACATCATTTTAAGTGATATAAAAGTTAGGTGAAATAATTAAGGGTTTTTATTGTCACCTGGCAATATTTTCACCTAATCCGATTCCTAATACGAATTGCTAAAAAGCGGAATTGCCAAATGTCATCATCCATTTTACGAAAATTTAGAGGAATCGCTACAATTCCTTATAGGAATTGCCTTTAGAGGAATTGCTTAAAAATGACCATTTTAGGCCCGCTGGTCTAGCTAGTTACGATTGGTCTAGTCGGGAGAACGACGACTGCCGATCCGGAGACTCCGGGTTCAAAACCACGCGAATCCTTGTCTTTTCGAAGTCATGTGCGCTAGATTAAAACGGCGAAGGAAAACATCGTGAGGAAACCGACATGTACCTAGAACCTCACTACGCCAGCGTGGTGGATTATGGCCTTGTCTCTCTCCTAGCGAGAGAAGGCCCCGAGTGTCAGCAGTGGGAACATTTAGTGGGCTGTTTATACAACTGATTTAGATGACCTAATATTGCTTTTCCTTTGCACTACAAGGCAAGTCCTACGTAAGCCTCGGCTCACTACCGCCACCGCCCTCACTGTGTATTCGTACAAAATTGTTTTAACCCTATTTCCTCATATATACAGCTTTAGAGCGGAATATGTTATAGACCTCCTTGTTCCGTGAGAGATTTAAATAATCTAGAAATTCTAGAAATTTTCATAGTCGCGAGAATAACTATTTTCTAGGTCAGTGTGCGCCATCTTTGACCACGGCGTCGCTTACCATCAGACGAGTTGGTGATCAAACGCGTACTAGATGGCGTTTAGGGGTATTTTTAACTCCCGACCAAACAAGAAAAAAGTTAAAAATTTTGATTAACACCCGACTACCTCGGATCTATTACCTGTACAACATTCTACTAGTCAAGCCCTACGCACAATGGCCCAATTGAGAGGCTAAGTGCGGAAAAGGCCCCGTTTAACTAACTAACTAGTCAAGCCCTTTCATTTCATACCTATGTCTGTGGCACCGTAGAAAACGCTTTACACCGAAAGCACGGGTCTGACCGCTCTTGGGTCTTGTGGAAGTCTCATACTTTTACAGTGACATAAACATGCAAGGCCATAACAGCACAGTAGCATGCAGCTATTGGAGCATGAAAAGTCCAAATCATTACCTAGCACTGCACCGAGCCTGTCACTCTGACATATAAGGTGTTTTATCTTTATGCCCTGTGATTTCACAGGAAACATTACCTTTCAAATTAGAACACAGTGATGTTTTCACATTACTGCTTGGCAGTAGAACAACTGGCAAAGGTTTGGTACTTCCCCAGGCAGACTGTGAAGAGTCCTACCACTACAAAAGTTGCAAAAACAAAGTGCTATGCAGCTCTTTGAGTATGAAGTGTTTAATTCAATGGCTGGAACTGCTCTGTACTCATTACTCAGATGTATACTGTACGACTGGCCTCGCGGCTTAGTGGGTAGTAACACTGCCTGGGAAGCGGAGGGTCGTGGGTTCGATTCCCACCCAGTGCAAATATTTGTGTGATGAATTCAAATGTTTGCACTGTATCTGGGTGTTTCTATTTATAATAAGTATGTATTTAAAACTATATAAGTATTATATCAGCTATCTGGCCGCCATATTACAAGCTTTGCTTAGTTTGGGGTCAGATGGTTGTTGTATGTGAATTGTCCACCAATATTTATTTATTATTTATTTATACAATTATTATTAATCAAATAACTCAATTTGTTATTAATATATTAATATTTATAAATATTTCTGAATAAAGTACTTCTTTGACTTTATTAGTAGATAGATAGATATACACTTTATTATACTTAAATTACAATAAGACAGAGGAAACGTCAGGGAAAATGAGTAAGTTGCAACCTTATTGCAAAGAGCGATTCCTTCCAGGCAACCATAGGCTGGTAAAAACAAAATTAATAATACAAGAGAGACGGTCTTCTTAGCATACCATGGATTCACCGTGCGCGTGCCGGGTCCATTGTGTGGCAAAGAGAGAAAACTCTAATAGATCCCGAGACTTGTGACTCGGGCTTAGGTTTAAGGATTTAAGGGGCTTTGTGACGTACATCAACACTCACATTCATGACTCGTTTTTCTCTCTCTGCCCAGCCAAATCTGATATGAGCCTACTAGTGCAGCTTTAGATACTCATTCTAGTACAGAACTTACGCCACTTCTGGATAAGCCAAAGTCTTTTAGCAGGTTATAGAGAGATTTTGCTGGTATACCTCTTGCTCCCACTTCTACAGCGTATAAACTAACTACATAGCCATGTTTTGTTAATAGAAGCACAAAGATACTTCCGAATGATGATCTGATAGTATTTAATATTTCATATTAATGTAGAGATTCATTAATAACAAAATTGCAGGGCACATCTAGTTATTGCCTTACTATGCCTACTTGTACTTTCAACATATAGGTAGTTTTTTTTTATATTAGATCATAGTTAATATGATTTTTTTAATATTTTGATGTTGCTTACCAATATATATTTGCCTATGGTACTTTCCTACGGCCTATTGAACCTTTCTTTCTTTATTTTCTTAAAGAAACTGGTGTAAATAATAATATAGGTCTTTAATCCTTGTGGGTATATTGTTGCTCTTTTTCGGGGTAAATTACAACAGTTGTTAGGTTAATCTGTTGATTTAAAAACAATTCTTTGTTGATCACAGCACAAATACTCAAATTGTTTCTTATAACTTATGGCTAGTGCAAAAAGTACCTAACAACTACAACCAAGAAATACAACCTTATTGCTGAGAGCAGCCTCTTGCAGGAACCAAACGATCTTAAGAAACGTTAAGTAGAAGACGGCGTAAGGGTACAATGTGGAATACTCTAATACTATAGGTAGATATAGTAATCAATAGGACCTATGGAAGTTGGCCTCTGAAGAATTACGCTACCGTAGGCTAGGGTTTAACAGCACACACACGAACATTTCTAAAATCATACTCGAAGCAATTTTAAAAATATTTTAAATATCCAGGTCCCTAACAAAGATTTTTCAGTAACACTTACAAGGTTCGGATGACTTGTTCAATTACTCCAACCTGCAGCGTTTACGTCGAGACAGGGCAACACAGACACAAAAACAGTTTTATTGGTACATTTTTTTATTGAAGACTTAGTTGGTATTTTCATAAAACACACGAAAACATCGAAAATCTCACAAAAACCAACCGACGACGGGTCTGACCATGGACACTTCTCAGAGAGCTATAACGTAGTGATTACTTCCTCTGTGCAGAGAGCATTGAACTTTGTACGTCAAAGTCAAATCAATGTAAACGAAGACGTCAACTCAACGGCCGGCTTACCAAAACAAAAAACTGATTCTAAAATTTTCTACCATATAGTGGTAGAAATAAAATGAAGTAAAATTAATTTCCGGTTTTGCGTTTTGTTCTTAGAACATGTTTATATTTTAGCTCATTCCCATTTTCAACATCAGTATTTAAATAAAATTGTCTAGTAAATAAACCAAAACATTTGTGAAATTAGCGTTTTCCGATACTTAGTTAAAATAATTTACTTTGAAAAATTTTATTGGACTGGTTTTATTACTGATTCAGTACTACAGAACTTTATGAATTACATACAACAGAATTGAACAAGAACGAAACGCACTAACAAATAATAATTTCTCAGTACAGCGTGCACGGTTTCATAAATTCTGTTTTATAACGATATCCTAGCTTCCTAGCTGTGAAACGTACATTTGATATAATAAACATTAGTCTGTTAATTTACACACAAATTAACTTCGTGTAACCATCCATTTGTGTTCGTATTAGTAAAAATGGTTGTAGTTTCGTCGACGTTTTCAGCGCCGGCTACAGGCGTGTTATTCCAAACATCTGCAACAAAACTGCTGGTGAACGATCAGGAGCTTGGCACAGCTACTCTGTACATAACTGAACAGTAAGTATTGCTCTGGAGAAAGTATTTCTTCACAAACGGAAAATGCGTCATGTTCCATTCAGACACGAAGGTATTGTTACGTAGTTTACAAAAAGTTAAATTTACTGTACCTATTCAGTTTAGTGGATCTAAATATATTGCATTCTTTTTCTTCTTCTTCGTGTCGATGATGTTGTCTTTTTTTTGCGTTAAGTTACTACTTAACTTAATATGTTCAGATTTTTATAAAAAGTAAAAAAATAAATAATTTTTAGTAAAAAAACCCTTTTTTATAAAAATCTGAACATATTGTATACATCCATTTACTGATATTTCCATAGAATGTTCACTTTAGGTTTATATATATAATTAAAGTAGTTTGGGCATTATACTAAGCACAAAAGATTTACACTTTCAACAAATGAAATAGATAGAAAACAAATGAAATAAATAGATAGAAGAAGTAGAACAGTTTCTCCAAAGCATATTTATTTAATGCTGGCATTTATGTGACTGTTACGAGGGGTGATCCAAAAGTAATGATAATCAATAATAAACACAATGAATAAAATCAAAAACTAAATTTATTTCTCAACATAGTCTCCTAGCAAGTCTATACATTTAGTCCATCTCTTTTCTAAACCTAAAATTCCCTTAGAAAAAAAATCTTTATCTTGACTCTCAAATAAGTCCTCAACCGCGGCCATCACGTCGCTATCATCGTCAAATTTCTTGCCCGGAGGTGTTCCTTGAGTCGTGGAAAGAGATAGAAGTCACTGGGGGCTAGATCTGGTGAATAGGGGGGGTGTTCCACCAGCTCAAAGCCCGCTTCCTGAATGGCAGCCATGGCAATTGCAGCTTTGTGAACCGGTGCGTTGTCTTGATGGAACAGCACTCCAGCCCGCAGTTTGCCTCGTTTTTCTCCTTAATAGCCTCCCGCAATCTTCTTATTTGTTCTGCATAGTAGGAGCCTGTAATAGTGGCCCCTTTTCCAAGTAGTCCACCATGATTATTCCTTCAGCGTCCCAAAAACAGACGCCATAACCTTCCCTGCTGAGCTTGACACTTTGAATTTCTTCGCGTCGGTTCATCGGATCATTTCCATGTCATCGATTGTTGTTTTGTTTCAGGATCAAAATGGTGGATCCAGGTTTCGTCCATGGTCACAAAACGTGACAAAAATTATCGTTGTCTGCCTGGAACTTTTCGAGATTTGCTCTTGACATGTCGACTCGTTTCTTCTTTTGCTCGTCGTTTAACATTTTCGGTACCCAACGCGCGGAGACCTTTCTCATATGCAATTCGTTCACAAGGATTCTTTGAATGCTGCCATATGAGATCCCTGTGACCTCAGCTACATGCCTGATAGTCACTCTTCGATCTTCCAATACAACTTCTTCAACTTTTTCACATTTTCTCCAGTGAGGGACGTCGATGGGCGCCCTTCGCGGTGTTCGTCTTCCGTCGATGTTCTTCCCAGCTTAAACTCCTTAGCCCAGCGTGCAACTGTGGAATATGGAGGAGAACAGTCCCCTAATGTTTCCACCAAGTCGCTGTGTATGTCTTTGGTAGACATTTTTTTCAAGCAGAGGTATTTAATGACAGCTCTGATTTCGTGTTTTTCCATTTTGATGTTCACTCCTTGACAGTCCGTATTCAAATGAATGTAGCTCCCGGGAATCGTGGCCTATTTATATGATTTTTTTTTCCTGAACTAGTGGGTAATTGAGCAAGTGACTGTAATTTTTTTGCATTTTTGTGTGCACTAGAAATAACTGATTATCATTACTTTTGGATCACCCCTCGTATGTGATATAAGCATTGCCACTTAGATTGGTAATGCTGCCGCCATGCAAGGTACAATTCCAGTTGGTAATGCTGATCTTGATTATCTCTAGGATCATCTCTGATCTATGGATTGTTTATATGGTCATTATGTACAGATTGAGTTAGGTGTAGGTAGTGATTTACACTTGGTCTACAATAAAATTGATAAAATGCCAACGATTAAACATTAGTTAAATAAACCATTGATATGGATATTTGTTTTGCTGACATTTGGATTTTCTAACAATAGGTTAATAAGTCCCGCGCATGATCATTGACAAACACTGCACTTTACATCCTCAGAGACACATGCAGAGTGGTTTACAACTGGAACAGGTTGCCTGAGGATGTTATTTCAGCAGTCATTTAACTCTTTCAAGAACAAACTGGACAAATGGATAGCGAAAGACAATATCATTTTAACAGACATAATGCATGACATAAAAATTTGTTTTTTATTCACTATGCATATTGAGAGGTTCATCATTATCATCCACAGCCTTCTCTACTATCCCACTGCTGGGTATAAGCCTCTCTCTTACTTTGCCATCTGCCTCGGTCCTGTGCCAATCAAGGCCAGGTTTGACCCGCAATATTTATAATATCGACTCATCTTGGTGGTGGACGTCCAACACTCCGCATTGCCTGCCTCGGCCATCATTCATCAAATAAATTAAGAGAAGAAATAACTTAATTAAATAAAATAATCATTAACATGCGGAAAAAGCCCCGTCAATCTAATCAACTACAACTGTAGTGTGGTCCGGCAGGGAGGTGGTGTGGGGCGGCGGCCAGCTCCCGTCCGGCGGCGCGGCGCCCACCGTCACGCTCTCGTACCCGCACATCTCGCTGCACGCCGTGCAGAGAGAGCCCCCTGCCAGCGCTCTACATGGTGCTCAACTATGAACTCAGGTTGGTTGCTCAAGTTTTTGAAGTGAAAACTAGGCACACCAGATACAGATTTTCCGTGAATTGAACTCAAGCGTCACGTTCGTAAATGAAAAAGGTCTTCAGGTAATCTAGATGGTCATGGTTATGGTCACATCCTCCAGTTTCACCCATGTAGTTTCCAAAATGAGCTATCAAATTCTGATTTATTCATTTTCACTTCCATCGGCATTCACTATGAATATGAAAAATATGAAAAGGGAATAGTGTGTTTCTCTTATTCCTCCTTGTCTTTTTTTTATTTGAAGCGTTTATGTTTTGAAGATACTTTTTTTTTTAAATAAAGAAATGACGAGACGAGCAGTACATGTGTCTAATGGTAAACAACATGCCTGCCATATACCAGCACAGTGACACGCAGCTATTGGAATATAAAGAGTCCAAATCATTACCTAGCACTGCACTGCGCTCGTCACCCAGAGATCTAAGATATTATATCTCTAAGCCCTGTAATTTCTGTGGAAACATTGTCCTTCAAACCGGAACACAGTAATGTTTGCACATTACAATGTGCAAACATTACTGCTTGGCGGTAGATTAACTGGCAAAGGTGTACTTCCCCAGGTAGACTCTGCCAAGAGTTCTACCGCTACAAAACTTCTCTTGGGATGGGACAAATGTTGGGATTAAATTTTTACGATGCGCAAACACCGTCACGAAAAACGGACACCCTGAACTGGTCAACATTTAGTAAATATTGTAAGTAACTTCAGGTTAATACTTCTTGCGTTGAAGATAGTCTAGAAAAATATTTGATTTAAGTAAGTCAAGTAATTGAAGTAACCCTAAAACGGTTAACGCCGCCATATTGGCCGACTCTCTGTCAAACGCATTTCGCTTTACCCCTACTCCGCTTCCGACCGTCACCGCGGCGACATGCAATAGAAGAACGAAAAAGTTTGAGGTGATGTGATAAAAGTTTAACTTTTAACAAATGAATTCTGACGTGCAGGGTGCCTCAGCTGACCGGAGCGAGCGGAGACGCGGCTGCTGATGATGATGACGACGACTTCGATGGAGACAACACGCCCGTTACACAGCTCAGGTATTTTTTTTTTACTAAAAAAACAGGATCTAGACTATAATGTAAAAATATTCTCCTGTGTTTTTAATGTTAGCTTTTGTTTTTAAATGGCTTATTTAGAGGGTGTCAATTATGAGGTAATGAGGCATTTTCCAAATGTAAATTGACTTCTCAAAGATAGTTCTAAGTATTGCCTAGTGTGGCGCCACTGTTGGTTTTTGTGAAATTTCTCTAACAAAATAAAACATTGGCGCCACCTACGGTGAAATTGGGTATTGTCTTTGACAGGTCTTTTTGCATCTTGAATGCGCCCCTTTCTTTTTTTTACTTGTATAGGCTTGCACTTGCCCGCCGTCTCGCCTGATGTTAAGCGACGACGCGGTCTACGATGGATCTTGCTTACCTAGAAGAAACCGATTCACTCTTCAATTAAAAACGACAAGACAGTAACCATCGGGAAAAATCCACTCAGGCAACGTATTTCACAATTGAATTGTGTTTTTTTATTTTGTTCACTTTAAAGTCTGCGCCAGTCTTGGCCCCAAGGGAGGCTCACACAGTCATGGTCAAGTCGTAAGACCGTGCGATAAGTACATGCGGTCGACTTAGGTTCTTGAACCCAGACCATGACCATCCCCTTGATTCACTGAAAGTTAGGGAGGGCTCATCGGGAAGAATGCTTAGGTCTTTGGGCATAATGTTACCTTAAACTTGTACTGACAGTCAGTGATGAAGATTGTATATTTTTCAGATTCATCCCCCCCAATGAAGGCGACCTCTCCTCGATGTACCAGGCCATGAACCAGGGTCAGGCACTCCATCCAGACCCTGAGGATGAAGCCTACATGGACGGGGAGGACATCGATGAAGGTATGGAAGGTGAATACATGCTTAAGTATGCAACTTAACTAATATTATTAAAACTAAGAATTTCATGTTAGCATTTAAATACTTCCACAAGGGGTAGTGTGTGTCAACTAGTGGTTAACAAAACTCAAACGCTAAAATGTCCATGTCAACTGGTAGTTAACATCGCGATTCAGTCTACTATGCCTGTGTCAACTAGTTGACATGGCGCGTCGTGCCAAAATGGCCGTGTCAACATGTGGTTAACTTGGCCCCCTCCACTCAGTTAAATTTACTCGTCTTTATCGCTCTAGGGCTTTGTTTGTATTATTTAGCTTGTTTCTATGTTGAATTCCCCGGCATAATAAAAAAATAAAAGATATTACAAAAAAACGTTCCTTGTCAATCTTGTCATTGAGTATTGAGTGTTGAATCAGTGCGGGCTATGTGCGTTAGTTATTCTGATTTTACCATAAAATTTTGTTTCAACAAACAAACAACAAATATAACAAGTAAAATCAAAGATTAAAAACCATATGTCATCGCTTTAATTTTTGAGGTAGGCACCTATGAGCATTTAAAAAGACGGGTTGTATAACGCGCTATCTCCATTTCAGCACAGCGTAACTCTACACCACAGTCGTAATATGAGGAACAAAAGATAACATTGTATAGCTAGTTTCATATTAAATAGAAAAAAATATAACAACACTTGATAATCTTTCACAAGAACAAAATTAAAAATTTTGATTAACCCCCCGACTACCTCAGATTTGTTATCTGTACAACATTCTACTAGTCAAGCCCTTTAATTTGATACCCATATTAAGGGAGTTGTGAAAAAATAAATGTATTTAGCCATTTTGTGGTAGCGGCCATCTTGGACTTGAAAATAGACATATTGCAAGGAATTCTACTAGTCAAGCCCTTTCGTTTGATACCCATATTGTGGTAGTAGTGAAAAAAATAATATAATTTGCCATTTTGTAGTGGCGGCCATCTTGGATTTGATTTTTTTTATAGTGTCTAGTATTTTACTAGTCAAGCCCTTTCATTTGATACCCATATTGAGGTAGGTTGTGAAGAAATATTTTGTCCGCCATTTTGTGGAGGCGGCCATCTTGAATTGATATTAACCAAACATAGCTAAGAACATCCGCACGGATATTAACCTTAAAAAAAAAACTGCCCATCCGTTTGAGCTCTACGGTGCCACAGACAGACACACACACAGACAGACAGACATCGACGTCAAACTTTTTTTTGGTCGGGGGATAAAAAAAGAAAAGATATTACAAACAAGAACAAAATTAAAAATTTTGATTAACCCCCGACTACCTCAGAGTTGTTATCTGTATAACATTCTACTAGTCAAGCCCTTTCATTTGATACCCATATTAAGGGAGTTGTGAAAAAAGAAATGTATTTCGCCATTTTGTGGTAGCGACCATCTTGGATTTGAAATTTGTCATAGTTCAAAGTATTCTACTAGTTAAGCCCTTTCGTTTGATACCCATAATGAGGCAGTAGTGAAAAAAATAATATAATTCGCCATTTTGTGATGGCGGCCATCTTGGATTTGAAATTTGTTATAAAGTATAGTATTCTACTAGTCAAGCCCTTTCATTTGATACCCATATTGGGGTAGGTTGTGAAGAAATATTTTGTCCGCCATTTTGTGGAGGCGGCCATTTTGAATCGATATTAACCAAACATAGCTAAGAACACCCGCACGGATATTTACCTTCAAATAAAAAAAACCGCATCGAAATCGGCCCATCCGTTTGAGCTCTACGGTGCCACAGACAGACACACACAGACAGACAGACATCGACGTCAAACTTATAACACCCCTTTTTTTGGTCGGGGGTTAAAAAAAGAAAAGATATTACAGAAAAACGTTCCTTGTCAATCTTGTCATTGAGTGTTGAATCAGTGCCGGCTGTGCACGTTAGTTAATCTGATTAAACCATAAAATTTAGTTTCAACAAACAAACGACAAATATATCAAACGAAATCAAAGATTAAAAACCATAATATGTCATCACTTTAATTTTTGAGGTAGGTACCTATGAGCATTTAAAAAGACCGGCTTTAAAACGCGCTATCTCCATTTCAGCACAGCGTAACTCTACACCAGAGTCGTAATATGAAGAACAAAAGATAACATTGTATAGCTAGTTTCATATTAAATAGAAAAAAATATAACACTTGATAATCTTTCAAAACAAATTGAGTCACAAGGAATGCGTGAATCCCGACTCGCGCGTAAAAACCGCGGGGCATAGCGAAGTGTGGTAAGGTTTTTATTTGTCTTTTATTTTTTTATTTGTCTTAAAACCATTTTTAACCCCCGACCAAAAAAAGGGGTGTTATAAGTACGTCGATGTCTGTCTGTCTGTGTGTGTGTCTGTCTATGGCACCGTAGAGCTCAAACGGATGGGCCGATTTCAATGCGTTTTTTTTATTTGAAAGTTAATTACCGTGCGGGTGTTCTTAGCTATGTTTGGTTAATATCAATTCAAGATGGCCGCCTCCACAAAATGGCGGACAAAATATTTCTTCACAACCTACCTCAATATG
The DNA here is from genome assembly GCA_017562165.1 of Ectropis grisescens. Classification (NCBI taxonomy): domain Eukaryota; kingdom Metazoa; phylum Arthropoda; class Insecta; order Lepidoptera; family Geometridae; genus Ectropis; species Ectropis grisescens. Next base: position 14,732,808 of record CM029797.1, read on the forward strand.
GGTATCAAATGAAAGGCCTTGACTAGTAAAATACTCGACACTATAAAAAAAAATTCAAAATAAAAATTTTGAATCGCAAAATGGCCGCCTCCACAAAATGGCGGATAAAATATTTCTTCACAACCTACCTCAATATGGGTTTCAAATGAAAAGTCTTAACTAGTAGAGTACTATACGCTATAACAAATTTCAAATCCAAGATGGCCGCCACCACAAAATGGCGAATTATATATTTTTTTCACTACTACCTCAATATTGGTATCAAACGAAAGGGCTTTGATTAGTAGAATACTTTGCACTATGACAAATTTCAAATCCAAGATGGCCGATACCACAAAATGGCGAATTATATATATTTTTTCACAACTCCTTTAATATGGGTATCAAATGAAAGGGCTTGACTAGTAGAATGTTGTACAGATAACAAATCTTAGGTAGTCGGGGGTTAGTCAACATTTTTAATTTTGTTCTTGTTATTTGTCGCCGGGCATTTTGGTTAGTAACGCTGCAGGGGGCGGGGCACGGGTGTCGCGCAGTTTGCCGGGTAGGCCATTTTTAAACAGTTTCCGATACAAACATGGTTTAATTTGTGTTGTTCAGGTGACGAAGACTTCGAGGACGCCGAGGAGAGCGTCTCCCCAGAGGAGGCGGCGGCGCGGCTCCGACACATGAGACTGGAGAACGCCAACGGGACCGAACACGACGAAGGTAACACCAGCTCGACATCTGTATGCTACATTGGAGTCAGGGTGACGACTGGATAAACAATATATACCATTCTTATTACATGCGCCGTCCTGAGAGAGTGGGGGTCGTGGGCTGTGATTTGAACTCTAGCGACGCACGTTTATGATAAGAAATTTTCGGGTAAACTCGGGATGCTAGAGCGATAAAGAAAATGTAGTGAAGAAGCGCGTCGGAGCGAGAAAGATAATATAGTCAATTGTGTCCCAGTGTTTAGTATAGGTATTTATATATTTTTTAAATAAAGAGTGATGAGACGAGCAGGACATGTGCCTGATGGTAAGCAACATGCCTGCACAATGACACGCAGCTGTTGGAACATGTAGAGTCCAACCTAGCACTCCACTGCGCTCGTCCCCCAGATAAGATGTTGTATCTCTAAGCCCTGTAATTTCTCTGGAAACTTTGCCCTTCAGACACGAACACAGTAATGTTTTGTTTGTAAGCCTTAACTTCAACCATATAATAGCTAATATCTTTTAGTAGATTCTTCACAAAGGGAGTAAAGCACTGTCTTGCGTCATGGACGTCATATCGACCCAAAGCTGCCTATGACACAAGACAGTTTTTTACTTCAGAGGTGAATACTTTCATATCTTCTGCAAGGCAATTAAAAGAAAAGGCTATGTAAAATATTTTATTTTTCGATTTTTCCGGAAGTAGATTATTAATAATCCCTAAAGCGTCCAATTTGATGAACTCCGGGGTCAATTCACTATCGCTCGAAGACATTTTGGTGTTTTTTAAGAATTAAAGTGATTCAAGCTCTACATGTGTTCGCAAGTCTAGTCAGTTATGCTCTACGCATGTTCGCAAGCATATTCAGTTATGCTCTACGTATGTTCGCAAGCCTAATCAGTTATGCTCTACGTATGTGCGCAAGTATAGCCAGTTATTCTCTACGAATGTTCGCAAGCATATTTAGTTATGCTCTACGTATGTTCGCAAGTATAGTCAGTTATGTCTACGTATGTTCGCAAGGATAGTCAGGTATTCTCTACGAATGTTCGCAAGAATATTCAGTTATGCTCTACGAAAATTAAAAACTAACAAAATTCGACTCAATGGCGCCTTTTTATATTTTCTTTTTTTGTGTTTTGTTTCTGTGCGTGCGGGTGGCCAGTTCGATATATGGAAAAAACAGTTCGAATTTTATTAATAAGTTTTTTTACAATGGTACAATGGGTAAGAATTTTCATACGAATTTTAACGTTCCAAATTCAAATCATTTTAATCCCTAGTGAATCTTCTCAATATTACTTACCTCTGCATTTTGAAAGGTCACAATCACTTGCTTTGTTTTGATGTTTCATGACATATAATTGGACTTTGTCGAGCAGGAGGTATGAAAAACATATTAACCTGAAGTTACAATGTTTACTAAAATATTTTCTAGCCAACTTCAGGGTGTCGGTTCAACGTGACTGTGTGTTCATTCTGTGCATGCTTCAAAAAAAATTATAAATTAAAAAAAAGAAAAAAAAAATTGTTTTGATGACGGCCAATCTCGACACAGCACGCATCGTCAGGAGGTTCCTCACTCTGCAGCCCTAACCGGTAGCGTGGGCCCTGCCCCGCTGCTGGCGACATCCTAGTTTTAAGTTTTTCATAATGTTTATATTTTTTATAGTTATTGTAAAAAACTCAAAAATTTAATTCAGAAATAAATGAAGTAATAAAACTAATATTACATGTCTTTCAGATGCAGATGACGCGATCGAAGAGTAAGCTACGCCTAGGTTTAACCACTAAACACTTGTATCGCATTCAAACACCGAAGACTAGTTGTTATATCAACAAGTTACACTTAAACAATGTCATTGGTTAGGTAAAGCATTCGTCTATGCCTGGGTCAAATATAGGTAATCTGTTTCTACAACTCCAAGAATGAAATTTTAACATGTGTGATCCCCGCTCAGGTCTCTGTCTGGCCCAAAATATCCTTGGCCATACAGTGTGGGAATCCTGCCAGTCTGATGGGGTTTCCTATACAATTTTAGGCAAGAATTCTGAGTTCCGTAGCCCATTTGCAAACTGAAGATTGGATGTATGCCTAAAGCTAATTTATTTTTTAGAGTTGTGAAAATAGACACATAAACCAATTTTATATGGATATAACAACTGTTTTCGGTGTTTATTCAATCTCACTTGCTTTGTAAGTGTGTTTTTAGTTTGAATAGATATTATTTTTATTATACGAACTTAGACACTATTACAGAACAAATATACCATGCAAAAATGTTGGATCCACAAGAAATTTTCCAAATTGATGTAATTTCTTTATACCTAAGGTATATTTTCATCTGAGTTCTTGTAATTGGATTCATTATCAGAGAAAAATATACCTTACCTTGTAAGTTTTTTTCAAATGTCTTTTTTTTTTAGTTCCAGTGAGAACACTCACACGAAAATAATATTTTGCAAAGTTTAAGTGTTTTTAAAAGCCTCATTTCATTTGAGTCATTTAATAGTCTATTGGAATCGCTCTTGTAAGATTACAAAAACTGGGAGATGAATATAGACCTTAGCATATACTATAAGAGCTTTTCTTTTAAGTATGTTTCATCTTTTAAGTAATTCAACTTAACAATATCTTTGTCAGTTTTGTTAAGTCTAAAATTCTGTAGATATTTGTTTGTAGTATTTTTGTTTATGTTCTTAGCAATTAGTTTGAGGGGTCTTCAAGTGTTACGTAAGTAAGTATTATAGGGAGGAAGGGGGGTTGGAGTTATTTTTAATGATATGGGGGTTGGGTCTATATGGGGATTATGTCAACAATAGATTTTTTACACAGATGGCAACCCACACATTGTTTAGACTTGAAAACGGAACGCATTTTCGGGGAATGGGTACCAATGTTTATGTAAGCATAGGAGGGGGGGGGGGGTAATAGCTTTGCTTACTTTTGATGACAAGGGGAAGAGGGGGGGGGGTTTCAAAAATTGATAAATCTGCTTATTCAATAGGTACTTGAACGGCCCCTGAGTAGACGAGAGGTGAATTGTTTTCCTTACCTGCATTTTTTTAATATGACTTTTAGGGACTGACCACATATTTACATATTTCGATAAGTAATCGCTTTATTTGGGGCATTGTTGAAGCTAAGAAGTTTAGTTCAGTTATGTAATTGCAAAAATGACTAATTCAAGAAGCTACATAAATATGATCAGTCCCGTTTTTTCTCCCACTCTGTGGTCATACTCTATGTATTAGCGTCTATCATATGATTTTATGTATAGTAATAAAGTTTACTTTGCGAATAAGCAATTACCCTGCGCAAAAAGAAGAGTAGTGTTTTATAATTTGTTATAATGTTCTTCTACGTGTTATATATTTGGGCATCTTGTGTCAATTAGAATGTATAAGAACTGAGTTTATTTTACTGATACAAGATTGCAATTGGCCAAGTCTAATACTAGCGTTTATTCTGATGTCACTGAAATGAAAGAAAATGTACTGAAAACTTGGTTTAATTCACTTTGCACTGTTCTTATTTTCCTTTATATTTGTAAACGCTAACATAAACGCTAGTATGTTTTGAGAATCTATGTAATACCTAAGCTTTTCTCATGTTCAATATTAAATAGTCCTTAAACTTAGATTAGTTTTAATTATCACACTTTTTTATGTATCTTATGCTGAACTTTTCTTTAAACGCTTTGAGTTTTGAGCAGAAAAACGATTTTTCTGTTGGGTGTATGTAAAATGCTGAAAAGTGTATCAAATATGTATTCCCGTATTGTATTTAGGTGATCACGAACGTTCCTTGTGATGATGTAAGCTTGTTGAAAGTTTAGAAATGTGTGTGATATTTTTGTATGGCCTGTTATCAAGCGAGTATTCTAAAGGCACCGCTTCTTCCAGGTTTTTCTTATCACTGGCAACAAATAGAGTTAAAAAAAAATAATTTATAAGACAGTGTAGTATTTGCTACTTAGAAGGTTCTCACAAATTGATGTGTTGTACTTGCCCAAGGCTTAAAGTAACATTAAGGCCTAAGGTTAAGGCATCTCTAAGGCCTTAGGTTAGACTAAGGCCTAAGGTTACGCGGCGCACGGTTTCTCAAGCGACACTATGTACTATAGCAATGACTTTAAGGTTTTAAATTGCATTACAATGACCACTGTTCGTCGCTGCTACTTTGGTGTTAGTTGAGTCTTAGGAAAGTCCCACGAAGGGAATGTTAACTAACAGCTTAAGTGTTTTTAAAGTGATTTGTTTGGTGCCAGTGATAATGGACAGGGAAAATTGCATTCGCTGACGGCTATGACTTAGATGGTAAAGCTCAAAATGAATTTGTAAAATGTACCTTCTTGATAATATACTTTTTTGAAACTTTAAATTGACGATCTTTAAAACTATACAATTTATTATTTAAATTTTTCATCGTAAAATTGTATATACCGTCAAATTACAATCTAACCACGTTAGATTATAAAATAACCTATCATAGATTTATATAATCTCAAACGAATTAAAATAAACTATTTAAAATTTTATTGTGACATTTCACTATGAAGTTTTAAATAGTTTATTATGATAAAATGTGTTTTCTTCTCGAATAACTTTTAGTATTATAAACTAACAATCAGTAAAACTACAATATGCCTACCAGCTAACGGCTTATGTCAACATAACGCTGCATCTACACCAAACGAATCTGGAAAGGAGATCCTGGCGAGATATATACAGTACTAAAAGCCGGGCCACACAGAGGCGGGAGTGATCCGATAGCGATCGAGTGCAAAGCGATAGCGGTCCGTATCATGTTACACAAAGCTACTGCCCGCAGCCCGCGGCGGGCAGATGGCGAGAACACAGCCGGTGTGACACCAAAAGCGATCAAAGTGCTCCCGACCTTACGTTGTAAAAAAATCAACTCGTGAGATCGGATCGCGAACGCTCTGTCCTGTGTGACAGCTTGTACTGACTACCGTAGAATACAGCGCCCGCGCGGGCCGTCCGTCGCGCGTCCTTCCCGCGAAGCATGGCGAAGCGATCTCTTGTTTGTCGTCCCGATCCTGTCGCGCGGGAAATCGTATCGCCCCGGATCGCTCCCGCTTGCTATGTGTCAGGTTGCATACAAATTTGAATATTACAAAAAATTCCCGTCCCGGATCGCTATCGCTATCTCGCGGCTCCCGCCCCTGTGTGACTCTGCTTTAATTCAAGAGAGTAGAAAGAGATAAAACATCTTGTATCTTGCGTTAAGCGTCGACATGAACTCTTCATGACAGTTTTAAAGATCGTTATTATCAAAATTGTGCCACAAAAAAGACTCGATTTGTTTAAAGAAAACAATCATTTCAATGTTGTTCCATTTTGAAAATAAAATTTTGTTGTTTTTGTATACCTCTAATACTTGTTAATATTAACCCGACTACAGAAAGAGGGCTATTGTGATAGGTGTTAGCGCGCGTCCCGCGTAGCTTGTAAGGTCTGTAATGTTTATCACTAGCTCAATGCGCGTGTAGCGTCGTTTGTATTACAAAATGTTCTAGATTTGTGAAGTTGGTAATAAACCATATCAATATATTGTTGTCTTTTTATTATTTCGCAGGTAAAAGATTTAATTAAAAATTTCAGCATAGCATAAGCAGCCCATTAACTGATTCGTTGCGATGGCTAATTTCGCTAACTTTTAACTGTGGCGTCGAGCAAAAATAACGTGACACTGATCAGTGCCTAGCGCCATACGATTAGATGACACGCATCTGTGTTTTCCGCCATGCGGAAAAGAAAACAGTATTTTGACCATTTTTTACACGTTCAAAGCTTGAATACTGTTAGTTTACATTCGAAATTTGACGTGAACGGACAGGCGCGTTGTTTTAAGTGATTAGAAGTGGCAAAATAAGTGTAATTTTGGAAATGGAAGGTAAGTGACTTTTTAATACAGTTGTGCTAAACCTTTTCAGCTTATTTCGCATTTCCTAATGATATTATTGAATATACAATATTAAATTAGGCCTAAAATATTGTTTTACTTATAAAGTCTCACTAACAGCAATACATATGAATACGCTAGATAAATTACAAAAACATATTAATTCTGATATGTATGTCACTTACAAGTGAGCACAACATTTAATAGGTAGTTTTTATTTAATTATAAATTAAATTTGAATTTATGGCGTTAACAGAAATTAGAATTACTACTCTAAGAAACTATGCTATGAAAACTGTTGGTGATCGATCAACAATCACATTACTTTTTTCCGAATTTTTTGTAACTGTCAGTAAAAAGCATTTTGAAAAGTACATACTGCCATATATTTGTTATTAATAGTGGATTTATTGTTTAAGAACTAAGGCGAAAAGGAAGTACATTCCCGAAACAGAAATCGAGACACAATGTGACAGTGACGAAGAGACAATACCAAATTCACAAGACTGGGACCTACCACCAAGCTGGGAACGGATTTAATACCGGACAAAAAAAACAACTAGGGATACTGCAACAAATAAAGAAGAAAATATGATGGACAGTGCGACTACCACAGAAAAAAAAATGGTTGAAAGTGAACCATGCACAGAAACTTTAGTAATGGACAGTGTAAATAGCGTAGAAACTAAGGAATGTGATGTCCCTACCGTACTGGACATACATAGCTGTAAATATTTTGGCCAGTTGGTTTCCAACGAATTATTGCGATTCAAACCATACGAGCGAATTATGAAGATGCAGCAAATATTAGATTTATTAAAATAATCAAATGAATACCAAGAGTTAAATGAAACCAGAGTTTGAATTTAGATATTAATATTTATTGAAAAACATGACATAAGTGGATCCAATCAACCTAAATATACATTTTACAGCATTTACATTTTCGCAGCAGTAACATAAAACATAAGACAATGACTCTTCCGAGGGTTTTAATAATTTGTTAATCTCGCTCACTGCGAAGCTAAGGTCTATTCTAATGACATTGATATCAGTATGTAGGTAAATAAGGATGCGTTTTATAATTTTGTATGACTTGTTTTATATTTATGTAAGTTAGGACTGATTTTTAAATAATGTATAAGCTAGATTTTTATGATTATGTTAAGAGGTTAATTAATCTTGTTGAAATTGGCAATAATAGTCTTTGGTGAATGACGCTTTGATCAAACAATAAATATGTACCTGATTCTAATAAAATATTTAAATTTACAAACAATTTATTTGTAGACCATTAGCTCGTAACTTACATAAATAAACATAATAAAAGGAAGTATTTTATTAGTAGGTAGGGTTATCCTGTATAATAAAAGTAGTACTTCCTTTTTAACAGTGAACATTTTTATCCCTTACGTAGTACCTACATTTCTCATTATTGACAACATACAAATTAGCTCGATTATGCAAAAAAACCAAACGAGTTAATCAAAAAATGCTGAACCTCAGACATCTCAACTTATGTTTAATATATAAGAAGTACATGCATATTATACTTAATTATTAAAAATAATTTCGCGGACTATTTCCAAAAGTTTGCCTTTTTTTTCTTGTGTTTGAGTAGGTTCATTAATATTAACAGTTCGACCCCAAGCGGAAGCCCCTAGACACAATTAAATTCTATTGTTATCTAAAATGGCCGCCGCTGATAGGTTAAAGGCTCTGATAATATGAAATGAACGGACACTGCTTAATTTAAATATGAAACTGAACAAACAAATTTCAGGTTTAGCGCTTTTTCATTAACACGTTGTACCTATACATAGTACAATCAGACGATACAAAAATGAAGGGATATAACTGTGTAGATGATTTAGTGATTTATATGTAAATATTCGTACGGTCGAAGACACAAACGGTGCTAATTTACAACAGACGCATGCATGATCACAAGGTTACAGAGAATTTCAATATTTATGAAATTCTCTGAAACAATCTTTAAGGCATAGGCCTGGGAATCCAGGGCAATCGGGACAGCCAGTTATTACAGCAACCCTTTTTTTAGTTTTGGCGTAACAGACCTTGCATCTTTTTCTTAAGGTATTATTACCTCTCTTTGGCAAGTTGGTCGGTAAATGTATTTTCCCCTCTGATAGAGGCCGAGAAAGTTCAAAGGTGTTGGGCATTGGTAACAATTCCTCCATGACACTTCTTCTAAATTGATATAATGTGGTTTTATTAGTTGCATTGTTAGCATTATAAAGTAAATACCCATTCACCAAACATATTTGTATAATATGTACGATGACTTTTTTATACCAGCGCAGGGTCTTGTGCTCACAGCAATAATAACTTAGCATCTGATCGTGACGGTCTATTGCCCGCATATATTGATTATATTTTATTTGTACTGCCGGTTTATATTTTATTGTGCGTACACGGCGACTAGTAGTCCCTCGATAGAGACTTTTATGTTCAGTACTTATAAATATCACCTCCTTTTATCTTGCCATTTGGTGATTATAATTTTTTTATTATTATGTACTATATACGATTCGCCAGTTTTTAATTTGGTAGTTTTTAATTCCGATGGATTTCCGATGCGGTTTGCTCTTAAGGTACCAGTCACGTACGTCTTTTTTCCTATTAGCTCCTCAGCTAATCCCACGCTGGTATAAAAATTATCCAAATATAAAGCATGCCCTTTTTCTAAATATTTTTGCATTAGCAAATGTACTACTTTTTTTGTGTGATTTCTACCTCCTACTAGTACGTCTTGTGACCCTGCGTATACATGGATTTTTAAAATTATGCCGTTGGCGTCGGCTAAAATGTACAATTTAATGCCGTATCTATGAGCTTTACTTTTGATGTATTGGCGAAAAAATAGTCTCCCTTTCCACAGTATAAGAGATTCGTCAATTGTCAACTCTTTCACTGGGTAATACACTGCATTAACGGTGTCGTTGAATAAATCAATTAAAGATTTTATTTTATAAATACTCTCTGCCCTTTCGATGGTTTGCACATTCAAAGCTCTTAAAATTAAAAAAAAACTATCCCTGGTCATAAATAGGCGTGGACTTAAGCGGAAAAAATAATGCGTTGACCAATAATCTACCATTCTATTAAGTTTTATAGTACCCATTAGCAATAGTATGCCGAGAAAAGTTTTTGATTCGGGGACACTTAAATCGGTCCAGTTACTAAAGCGAGCACGTGCAGGTAGTCGCTTCAGCTTTTAATTTGTTTCCGTACTTATTTGTACATTCCATTATTAATGTTAAAATGGGAATTTAAAAAAAAAAAAATAGTCTAAATAACTATTGATGTCTGCGTTATGTGGCTCCAATATACCACTTGTTCCCGTAAATGATATTTTTGGCATATCACTGGGGTTACCTGGAACCCAACCAGTCGTTTCTTCTACAGAATCTTCCTCTTCATCATTGTTATCGGCGTGATAATCTTCAGCATTTGCTTCCACGTTAGGACTTGCACTGCTTAATTCATTTAATACTTCTTCGTTATTGCCGCTTAAAATCCCATACAATTCTTCGTCTCCATATAAATCTAAGCCTGGTATGTCGTATAACGGATCACTTTCTTGTGGAGACATAATTTGTTCCAATTCCACGCTTATGGGATCTATGGTGGATGATGGTCTAGGTATGGGTGAACTTGGGAGAAGAGCCATATATGGATCTATGCCAGATGATGGTCCAGGAATTGGCCAATCCAAAGGATCTATGTCACACGATGGTCCAGGTTCCGAAGAACTCGAAGAAGGGTATTCCATACCTACAAAAAGAAATATTCGAATGAAACCCGTATATAGTTTTATTTCGAAAGTAAAAGGCGAGACGCTTTAAAGGGCATTTTATTAGTCTATAAATCCTAATTGGTCTAAAAATATGTACTATGTAGGTAGTGATGTAAATTAGGTGTATTAAAAAAGAGCTAGTAAGTAAGTAGATATCATATTTGGGATTTAGCTACTCTATTTTGAAGATAATGTATTTTTTTACATAATATTTAGCAGCGGATACACTCTTGAGTGAGTAAGGTTCTCCCACAAGAGCGCGGATTAAAGAGCAAGCCAGTGAGTATGAAACGAGAGCGCATCTTTCCCGATTCTATTTTTTTTATTTATAGCGACAAGTGAAGTTGACTGCTCTTTGCCTGCACTAAATGGACGCGAACAGGAAAATTTCCCCAAGTATGAAAATAATCTTACTTACTTGAATTTCACGGCAAACAGAGATTCGCGTGCACAGGCTGAAGTCGTCACGATGGTAGATCACGGAGTCCTGTTCAAAGCCGAAATCGTCGCAAGGCAAAATCAGTAGAGTCCAGTAACACAAGCCACGGTCGTCACAAAAACACTTAGCGAAAGTCGGTAAGGTAAATAGGAACAAGTAGAGCACGCACGTCTGGTTACTAAGGATAGCAAACCAGAAGTAAAAGTAATTCAAAAAACAAGATGCGCTTACAAGATAAATACAACCATTGTTTACAACAACTCGTGGTATTTTTCAAACCCTTTTTTTTGCAAGAACTTAAAATTTCATGCAAAATGAACCTTATCGCAGAGTGATTACAGTCCTTGCGGGCCAACGGTAAACAATATCAACAAAACAGCTCTTTTCTAAGGAGTGACAGCACTTTTAGCAAATGCAACTCTCTGTCCTAGCGTTATGACTCATATTAACCATGTTGACCCGCGCAGTTTGAAGCAGCGTGGTATTTTTCTATATCAAGTAGGTACATACATATGATGCATAAATGTCTGATTTATTTGTATATCTATAATTTAGCTTTATATAAAGTTTAATTCTAAATCCTTTTGTGTTTTAAAATAACGAAGAATGTAAATAGATTCTAGACGCCAGAAATATTTAGGTATGATGTCTTACTACATATTTTTTTGATTTAGTATTTGTATTTTCTTATTAATCTTAACATAGACGATTATAAATATGAGGACTATATTTTTGTATACCGCCAAAATTGTATGACAGTGACCTGCAATATTTCGAGACATTTTACATTTTATCAACACTTCAGGGACTGTGTTATTTCAACGTTATAGATAAAGTTGTCGTTACAATGGGAAAAGAAAATGTTATCGTGCGTTTTAAAAATGTAGCATTTCATAGGAGACAAAGAAAACCAACAGAAGCAGTGTGATTTTCCCGCTTTAGGGAGTTGGTCGTTTACGCTGGTAATAAATATATTATTTATATTATCAAATTCTGCAAATTTAATAAAAGGTTGGTGACTCCTTTTTTATAAAAATCTTACTAAATCCAGAAACGAAGTCTACGAGCTTAAAATACGTGAAAAATTGAAATAGTTTGGTTCTGGCTAATTTTTTTCTTAAACTGAATTGAAGGAGTTATTGTCGATTTTAAAATGACACATATCCGTGCCTAACGCCACACGCGAAAGAAAATGATGACACTGATACGTGCCATCCGCAACGAATCAGTTAAACATTCTCATTGCTGGCACTTACTTTCTCTCGGATGGAGAGTTAAGACCATAATCCACCACGCTGGCCCAGTGCGAGTTGGTGAATGACACATGACTTCGAAATATTCTAGGTATGTCAGTTTCCACGTTTTCTTTCACGGTCTCAAGTTAGCGGCATTTGTTCTGTTGACAGGACTAATGGATTTTTTTCCCATTTGTTCTGTGGACATAACTACTTAACAGGAGTAGGAATACACGTTTTAAACTGCTACCTTCCTTCTAAATATTTTTTACTATAGAAACGTAAACATGGTTGTTACACATTTAACCTCCGACGCAAAAATAACTGGGTGTTAAAGTCGAAAGTACTTTATTCATAAATGTACAATTTACACTTCAATTAATAAAAAATAAAAACAAAAGAAAGAGCATACAAATTGTATACATTTTCAAAGTTTGAAATGACTACTTTACTGTATTACAATAATAATTGTACAGAAAACTGTCAAGCTTAAACAATTGTACTGACCCATGCCAAATTTATTGTTATAAGTTTGACGTGTCTGCCTTTGGCATCGTAGCTCCCGATTTGAACGGATGCTACTGACTGCTTGTTACTGTCCTTAGCCACATTTCATCGAAATCAGTTAATCCGTTCGGGAACTGCGATATAGAGTCAAAACACCCGTCAAATTTACGTTTTTGTGTCGGGGTTAAAAATAGTAAATCATAACAAAAATAAAAGACAGGTATTTACACTACATTTTATTAGGAAAACACAATACATTATAATTCCTCATTATTTTAACAATATTTAAGATATACGGTCGTTTTGAAAGAATATAGTACTTTTGTACTTTAGAATCATGCACGAGAACTATTTTTTTTTTATTATAAAATACAAATAAAACTCAACATAACGTTTACTCAAAATCCTTATCTTACTCCCAAAGTGTTCATTTTTTGTACCAGTCTAACACTCATACGCTTATTATTTACTTATTTAATTACAATTAATTCTAGCATCCTCAATAGAATTATATTAAGATATTTGCGATATCGCAATGATACTGTTACCCCATTGCCCATTGCATGAAATATTTCTTTATCTATCTGTCTCTTGCCCTAATCTATGCCAGTTCTACAACTTTTACAAGAAACAGTACAACTAATAAGGATCTAGTAGTCTTGTGCCACCACTGAGGTCTTATCCTGAAAGAGTTTATATACGTTACTATTGTACAATCTTTGTTGAATTTGGCGCCAATTATTATCATCCACCAACTCGTACTGGGCCAGCGTGGTGGATCATGGTCTTGACTCTTTCCTTGCGATAGAGAAGGCCCCGAGTCCCAGCAGTGGGAACCTTTAGTGGGCTGCTTATGCCAATTATTAGCGACCTTTAGTGGTGGCGCGAAATCTACGTATGTCAAAAACAGCGGAAGGTATGCGCCGCGCTTTTATTTCTCATTTTAATCGAAGTTTCACTAGTCTGGATACTAGTCTTTTTAGCCGTATTTTTGTAAACTTGATGTTTTTTATCTTTTTTGTACACATTCAGAATTCCATGAGTTTTAATAAAGGTTAGGCCGACAAGTTTTATACAATGAAAGCTTCTAGTGGGTGTTGGAAGTCAACAAGACAGCAAAATTGTGAATACACAATAGGACAGAGTCAAAAGAAAAAAAATATTTTGGCAGATACCTAACAATTCAAAATCATCAATCATCATCCAATGCACCGAATCAGATTCTTTTTTCAAATGTCCCAATGCACTGTTACAAATTCTTAGTAACTCGTTTTGTTAGTGCGTATTTTCTTAATTTTTCTTCCATAAGCGTTCCTACTAAGTAAGCCGTGGGATAGAAATATAATTAACAGAAAACTTTTAAATAAATCGTTTTCAATTTACGTAGTAACCCAGGAAAATAGGGATTCATTTTTACATGGATTTGTAGGATCTAAACGCGACGCATTCACCTTCTTAACAGAGCTTAAAGTGGAGCATGGGTCTTTGCAAACCGTCTCCACTATAAGATATTTATTTTAGTGTTAGCATATTCTCTCTCGTTCTATTTGTAGAGAAGAAGAATATTCTAAAACTAAAAAAAAAGAAATATCTGTTATTATTAACTGTCATGAAATAAAAGGTTTTACTTTATATACATAATATTTTTACTGTTTCTTCGCATTCAAGGGCACTTCATTGTGATTCTAACGCCACCGAGAGGACAAATTGTTTGGTGCTTGGAAAATATCCGTTTCATTTTACATTAATTTTGTTTATAATTTGCCCCTAAAGTTTGCCTCCTGCCTTGTTATAAAAGACAACAATATCGAACTACCCAATCACAGAACTTAGTTTTTACATACAAAATTATTTCATTGGTCGATAGTTCTTTATGTCAAACTACCAATCACAACACTCAGTTTTTCTTTTGAATTGTTTTATTTGGTCGGTAGTTTGTCGTATCAAACTGCCAATCACAAAACTTAGTTTTGACACTTGAAATGCTTTCGTCGTAGATAGTCCGGTATTGTATCTTTTACGTCAAGTACGGGAGAGCGACTTTTACAATGTGATGCACATCGATCCTAAATAGGCGGATATAGCACCAAGCATAACCTACATACAAACTTACGAACATTCGGCATAATTATTATGAAATTACGAATATTACATAAACTTAAAAAAATTGGAACCGTTTCGAACCACAAAAAAAAAACAAGAAGACTTGTTTTATTCCTCACAACGAAGGAAAACCAAACTTCTATACCCAACGGAGAATACCTATAGTAAACTGTGATATTTAAATGAACAAGTTTTTTTTGTCATGTCTTTTCGCACTCACCTCGACGCGAAACGAAGAGCGTATAAACTTATTTTTATCGAGACGCGATGATAAATTTATAAGCTACAAACTTTTTCCCAAAGACCACCAAAGTGAGGCATCGTTGGAGAGAATAATTACCATATTTGTTTTCATTTAAAAAATTTGGTCTTACGTTAATTTATTTACGGATATGATTCAGAATAGTCTTGAACTCTCTTTTTTGTGATTCGAAACGTACTTTTGGGGCAACATATTTTTTTTCCACAAGACATTCGGGTTGCACTTTACAAGGTTAACTGTGGGTTTTAAAATTTCGTCAATTGTTTCCCTAATTCTATTTAAAATTGGAGTGTTATTGCACTAATTGTTGACAACTGCAACAATTGCTTCGTCCATATGTATACATCAAGTAACTAATAAATTAATGTAAAAGTAATTATAATGCTGTAACAGAAACTTCTAAAATAATCCGAGCCCAACGTTCTTAATGACAAACACAGATGATGTACTTTTAGTTGGTCAACTGTTTTTACGAAACTTTATCCCTACATTATCAGGTAATCATGTCATGAGACAAGAAAAAAAAAACAAGCGGTTCGCCCCGGCTTCGCCCGTGGTACATAATAAATAGCATTCAGGGCTCACGTCGAACGGTGAAAGAATTTTTGAAATCGTTCCTATAGTTCCCGAGATAAGCGCATTCAAACAAAAGAACCTCTTCAGTTTTATAACCTTAATGTAGATAGGTTTACACTTGACCGTCACCTCGCCTGACGTTAACCGACGATGCGGTCTACGATGGTGCGTGCTTACCTAGAAGAAACCAATACACTCTACACATAAACGGCCAAATTATACCAGTACAGCCAAAGGCAATATGCTGATGGCTTAATTATCGCCTCAGATATACAAATTTTAAGATCAGATTGGATAGGCATCTTCTTGGCAAGCGAGCATTACCAGGCGACTATGTAGGCAAACTATTGCATTAGCTAAGTATTTTTTATGTCGCATGCAGGTAAGAGTTCGATCTTAGCGATCAAACAGGGACCTATAGACGATACAAAATACTTCCCTAATCATTCGGTCAATTTGTTAATAGCAAGATTTTTTTTATTTATCGAAGTTTTATTTGAAATGAAGACCATACATTCGAAAAACGACATTGTAGTTTTTTTATTTTTTAATATAGGACATTTACACCCCACAAACACCATGTTTTTTTATTAACATGTAGAAACGATTAGTAGGTTCGATGAACTTATGCAAAGTAAAATCTGATTCAGTTAATTAGTTAGTCAAATTTTTAAACCACGATAAAACGTTCCGTTTTATTATCGGAATATGTAGCCTATTGGACCCTATACATATACCGTGTTCCAAATTTCCACCCGATCCGACATGATTGAGCAACAAACATAAAAACTCTCACAACTAGAATCAGTAAGGTAGGGTCGCCAAAAAATATATGTAAAAAGTAAAAAGAATTTTTTGCAAAATTCCATAAATTTGAATAAAAATTAGAGGACAATAACCTTATTCTGCCTTAGACATATTTTCGTCATAAACTAATTTATTAAAGATATCCATTGGATTTTTAGTACAAAATCAATATTCTCCTTTTATCATATTATATATTTCAAAAAGTTAACACCGTAAAGACATCACTCTTAAAAGCAATAAAATCACTTATGCATATAAATATTTTAATATCTGATGCATAATTACTTTGCTAACCTTACAATGTGGAGACAAGTCTTTGTGTATAATATAATAACTAAACACAGTACATCAACTAAAAATACATCACCAGTGTTGCCAGTTCACAATTTCACCTACCTCAATAAATCTACCATCATGCTGTGGTCGTCAACGGGTTCTGTATATCCTCAACTGTCTTTACTTCTACCTTTTCACTCTCTTCAGTCCCATTTAGCTCTATTTTATCTGTCATTTCAACGTCTTTAGCTGGACTATCTGACTCTTGGTTCTTGGGTGCCTCTTCGCTCTTAGTTTCTTGGCTGTTAGTTGTTTCTTCGCTTGTTGTTTCTTGGTTCTGGGTCGTTTCTTCGCTCTTGGCTGTTTCTTGACTCTTGGTGGAATCTTGGCTGTCTTGTGATTTAGTTTCGCTGTCGGAGGTGCCTTGGCTTGATGTGTCGTCTGCCTTGGGTTCGGGTTGTTCCGTTTCAGTGTCCATCTTCTGTTCTGTCTCTGGGGTCGAATCTTCTTCTTCTTTCTTGTCCTCTGATGGTTGATTATCTGGGAATAACAGACAATTTTACAATCCAAATGCAAAATTTAAAGTTAAAATGAAATATTTTAACTTTAAATAATTTAAATGGCCTTCGTGGCTTAGTTGGTAATAAGTCTGCCTGAGAAGTCATGGGTTCTATTCCCACCCCAGATAAAACAAAAAAATACTTGTGTTCATCACAGTACAGATAATCTAAGCTATAATATTCTCTGCTTCGTAAGCAGACTTACTATCAATAAGAAACGAGGCCACAAGGCAAATAAGTCAAAAAAAATAATCGAGGTGTAGATGGGATATGCACCTACAACATCAGGAATTTGAATCTCACGTTCTAGCCAACAGGTCCATCAAGACTTTATTTTTTAAATACTAGTTATTATTGCTTAATTATTTTGTAAAAATCTAATTAACTTACCAGTTTCATCGACCTCCATCGCAGCATCTTTGTTTTCGTCACCATTTAACTTCTGAAAAAGGCAAAAAAGACACAATTATTAATAACTAAAAAATAACATAAATTTGCGCTAAACTACACAATCTTACATTCAAATAAATACTAAACTAGAATAAGACTATACTACAGGACAACACTTTACAAATGCGGAGAGACAATATTTCTTATACTAATGTTAACATTTAATATGAATACACGATATTGCAGAGAGGTTCAATCTTGGATTTAAGATAATTAAATATTCATAAGATAATATTATAATACTTGTTTAGGCACGTTAGGGGAATATTATGAGAGTAAATATTTACGATCCGCGTACACCGTCACGAAAAACCGACACTCGGAATATAGCTACTCAACGTTTTAGTAATTAGCATTATAACTAACTTCATGTTAATACCTACTTGTGGCGTTGAAGATATTGGGGTCCATCAAAGAGTTTACATATACTACGTATAGAGTTGGCACAAACGCTTTACACAGAAAGCATGGGTAGCATCTTCCTTGTTGTTGTTCTTGTGGAAGTGTCATACTTTTGTCGAGGCACATCATCTGTATATGTAAACTCTTTGGCGTTAATCCATAAATTCCGTCACGCCAATTTCATGATTTATTACCACTACCCCATCCTTGTCACATCTGGTCACATTTGTGAGACCTCCCCCCCCACCTAGGGTGACGTCACATATTTTGCTATTTTTGTTTAAATTTAGTGTTGTAATACTGAGATACAAAAAGTTACATTAAAAAATGTGACATTCCAAAATTTGAGACCCGCCTCTCGTCACACAATGTCACACTTCATCGACCCCCCCCCCCTTGACGTGCGACGTAATTTATGGATGGCTCCTTATCTATTCTATGGTTGGAGTTAGACTTCTTAGCATGAAATTAGCTTAGGGATAGAGAGAAGAACGAACTTCTTGTGTGCCTAAATAAGTATACAGTAAACACACTTTTTGAAGTTTATTGTGAAGGCCAGTAAGGCCCTGCGCGCCTTTTACATCAATTAGTCCAAAGTTTGGCAGGGAGTAAAAGCTAAATAAGGCCAATTGCAAATTGTAAAAAAATGACACCTTTGATAGTTTTTACGTCCCTATATAACAAACTCAAATCATTAAAAAAATACTAACTTTGTAACAGAAAAAAAAAACTTTGAAAATATAACTACTTTCTGCAAGAACTTGTATAATTATAAAAAAAAAAAACTACACATGAAATATAACTAAAGAAATAAACATATTACATAAATTAATACTACATATATATTATTGCGGTTCCGACACATCCTACATTATATAAATGCGAAAGTTTAAATGTTTGCTGCTCAATCACGTCAGAATGCCTGAACGGATCACGATGAAATTTGAAACAGCAGATAGATATAGCCTGGAATAGCACATAGTGTACTTTTTATGCCGAGAAAATAGCGGGAACTGAAACCCGCGTCACAAATACAAAAAAAAATCTTTATTGCTGTTTGGTAAAATAAAATATAACAAAACATTTTAGAAGTTGACCCACCTTAACCAAAAATTTTACATATTACGTATAGAATTAAAACTAAGCTTAACACCGAAAGCACGGGTCTGATCACTCTTGTGGAAGTGTCATACTTTCGTCACTGTCGCCATAGCTAACATACACCTCATCTGCTTACGATTGCTACAAATGAACCGTGCGGAAAACTCTGAATTATTTACTTATTCTTTGTCTAAGCCTCAGACACTGCTAGTATCCTTTTAGAACAAACTAAATTCATATATATGACTAATCTATACGACTGTTATGTTAACAAAACATTGTTCAATCATCTCTATATATAAAAATGTTATGTTGGTTTGTGTACGCTTCAAAAACTTCAAAATTTCTGCACCGATCGAGCTGAAACTTTACAATGATATATAATCCGCATCAAGGATTGTTTTTATCTAATTTTTGCATCACAATGTGCCACAGCGAAGCGTGGCAGGGTACAGCTAGTTGATAATAAAATCGTGATTGAAAATAAGAAATGGAAGCCAGGAGAGTGAAAAATACTTCACAAACTGTTCCCACACATACGGTACGCATTTCATGATTTTATTACCTTGGATTCTACATGAAACCACACACTTGTCAAAGTCCATAACAGCATCCTGCTGAAGCACAAGACGTTGGCGTAATTGTGCTCACCAAACATATCACACTAACATAGCACAACGGGATAGAAGCCAGAAATTAATAGACGATGAATCAGATGACATATATGATACTACCAATTAAAAGTTAAAAAATGAAAAAAGAAAAAGAAGACTTTATCAGCTGACTATTATTATCATTGTATAAATTCAGACCAATGGAAACTGCGTTGCCAGACATATTGCATGCCTCTAGAAGAAGAGGCCAGTTTGTATGGGTCAATTATTAAAATGTTTTGTATCACCTGCAAACAGCAATAAAGATTTTTGTATTTATTTGAATTAAAAAACATGATAAGACTCGTTTTCTCGTAGACTCGTTATTTTCTCGCAATAAAAAGTAACCCAGTTTCAACTGTTGACCATAATTTAACTGTATTCTAAATTTCTTAGTATTCTAGTCACCGCTCGGACTTTTCGACGTGACTGAGCAACAAATGTCCAAACTTTCTCATTTACAATGTACTACTATTCCATACATTTATTCATAAAAAAATACAATTTCCATGTCAATAAAAAAAATTAAATGTCAAACACCTAAATACTACAAACACAAGTTTGGAGTCATCAATTTAGTCTCCGCACTCGTCAAATCGCCGACCACAAGTGCCCACCAGACTGGCGGCATTTCCCCCGCTGTATGGCATTCCGTACAATAATTTAATCGTGTTCCAAATATCATCCCGATCCGGTCCGACGTGATTGAGCTCTATTTACATATATTTAATATGCACACATTTTGGTGTTGCACAACAAAGAGTAATTATTCTATATAATATTTTTTATCTATATTAGTCTGATTTCGCCTACTGTAATATATAAGTAAATCAGCAATACCTATACTAATATCATACAACTGAAGAGTTTATTTGAACGCGCTAATTTCAGGAACTACTGAACCGATTTCAAAAATATTCCATTGTTGGATATTTGTACACGATCCTCGAATGATATAGGTTAAATACTACGGGCGAAGCCGGGGCGGAACGCTATTCTCTTTATTACAATATTAGTAAAATATATACACCTTTTGAAAAACCCTTTTATTAGATTAGATTTTATCGAGAAATAAAATGTACCATCACCTTACATGAATAAACAAATACAGACAACGAATTTTTATATACAAATACAGTTACTACCAGGTGAAGTACGAATACTAACACATCCGTCACGTTAACGCTAGCAAATGTACAGAAAATGATAACAGCAACAAAATAACCGAATTATGACACACTTATTCATGCCCGGTCCGAAGGGAGGGGGATGGTCACAGGGCCCCAAAATCGTATATGTTAAACTAAAAATGTAGAAACATTAAAAAAAGAAGTGTGGCACTCGGGGACTGCCGCGGTAAAGCTATTGCATGTTGCATGCATTTTTATCAACATAAGCAATAGGGATGTTAACAATTTTTATTTTAAAATTTTAAAATTTTTCTTTTCATTTTTTTTTTTCGTTTTTGCTTTTATTTTGAAGAGTGACATTTGTTTACCATAAAAAATATCACGGGAAATCCGTTAAGCCGGCAATACTGTTAAGAGCATTTAGTCTGTAAAGCTAATACAAATAAGATTCAAAGTCGAATGACCGAGTGGGGGATTCGGCGAGACGGCGTTACGGTCTTCCATCCCTCTTTCTTGTGAACATAAGAAAGAGATGCACGATCACTAAAATTCGGTCCCCAGGCCCGCGATAAAAGCTATGCAATAGCTTAAAAAAATCTAATAGTAGATAAGACTATTTTTTAACGCGGGAAAAATCTGGAACGGGAACTACGCAGGTAAAATCGTGGGGCGCTACCAGTAAAGTATTTTTTGCTCGATTTATTGTATCTCTACTGGTGACCCCCCCAAAATATAAGGCTGCGTACTGGTGACCCCCCCCCTCCAAAATCTAAGGCTGCGTACTGGTGACCCCCCCCCCTCCAAAATCTAAGGCTGCGTACTGGTGACCCCCCCTCCAAAATCTAAGGCAGCGTACTGGTGACCCTCTCCAAAATTCGAGCCTGGGACCGCGCCTGCACTTATTAGCGTTACGAGAAGTTAATGACTGATACGACTGCGCTCCCCACCTGACAAATAAAATACACTCAAAAATGGATTTTAAGCCCTACCCATTAAGATATAGATAACATTGGCAACATAAATTAGACGACGGCTGTTGTAGCGGTCTGTTAATTTATGTTGCCAATGTAATCTATATCTTAACGTACATGGCATAAGGCCATCCATAAATAACGTCACACGAATTTCATTTCTATCGGAATGGTCGTAGCTTGAAAAAGCGACATCGTTTCATGGTTGATGTTCCAAAGACATGAATGAAGACATTTGACTCATTTTGGAATAGTAACATCTAGGCTGTGGAATACGTTGCCTGAGTGGGTTGGGTGCCAAAATATGTGACGTCACACTAGTGTGACGTCACATATTTTGCAATTTTCGTTTAAATTTAGTGTTGTTATACTCAGGTATGAAATAAGTTTTTAAAAATGTGACGTCACAAAATTTGAGACCCCGCCCCTTGTCACACTTCATCGACCCCCCTTCCTCCCCATTGACGTGTGCCGTAATTTTGAATAGCCCCTAAAGCCCGTATTTGAGTGTATTTTATTTGTCGGTTGGGAGCGGACCTTTAGTCGGTATAAAGTCGGGTTCGATTCCCGCCCAGGGCAAACATTTGTGTGAGCAATACAGATGTTTCTAGATCAATTTGTCGACATTTTTCACATAACGCCACCTAGCCCCAAACGGCTGAACCGATGTTAACGGAACTCTTACGGGTATATAGCTTGATGTTATAATGAGTAATTTAAACAAACTACTCTAATTTTATAAAAATAAAAGATAAAGTTTATACTTTTGGTAATCCTAAATTCATAATAAAAAAATCTAATGCCACGATGTTTGTCCGTACTCAAATGGCTCAACCACTTTTTATGAAATTTTCTATCTATATTTGATACGAGTAAGTATGAGAATAGGTCGTAAGTATTTCCCACTTTCCTTTTTGTAATTTACTTTTTGATAGCGTATTTCTTATTTTTGGATGAGCGATCTCTGAGTAATTTAACCGTTGTTCTTTGGCGTGAGTTTACTCTCATCATCATCAGCACTAAATGTTCCCACTGCTGGAACTCGGGGCCTTCTCCCGCAAGGAGAGAGTTAAGGCCATAATCCACCACGCTGGCCAAGTCCGGGTTGGTGGAGTTTACTCTACTATATTTTAAATAGTTAAGTTTGTGTGTATGTTGCTACGTCGCACGGCTGAACGAATCGGGATGAAATCTTTAAGAACACATAACATGGTCTGGAATAACACGAAAGGCTACTTTTTATTCCGGGAAAATTACGGTAGCCATTTATGGCACTAGTAATAAGTATCTTCTGTTTTGTAGTTTTTAATTTTACTTGTGTGCATAATGAAGTGTTTCTGTCTGTTTGTCTGTAGCGGCAACTAAGCGGTTAAAACGGCCGGTAGCACACATATGATTGTTTACATACATCTATACATATAAATAAAATTAAAATGTCTGTTTGTAATATTAAAACAACCGCTTTTTACTACATGCATATGAATATATAGACGTACATATACAGAAATAACTTTTTGTGACTGTCTGTTCCGGCTAATCTCCGATGTTCTAATGCATAACTTGGCTACTCTTACTCAAAGAAAATAACCAGAGTTCCGTGAAATAACAATAAAACCCTTAAAACGTAAGACTGGGGCTAGACGATGTTGTGTGAGATATATTCACCAATGTAGCTCAAGCTCTGAAAAGTCTGATAAAAGGTACCCACGACACGGGCCCAGAGCCTAGTGCGGAGCCATTGTATATATCCATTGAATGTAATAAATACATTTTTGTACAAGTAAAGTGTTTATTTTAAGTTTTTTTTTTAAGAAATTTTATTTTATTTCTATACTTTGTAAAAGAAAATAATTTTTCATTTAAATTGTCTAATATTCGTACTTCGCCGATCAGTTCATTAATAATTGTTTTTAAATTACTAGTTTTTTTTCCTTTTGTTCGTCCCCGAACCGGAGGCGACGGGCGTCGGGTTTCTCCGCGACTGACGCTGCTTCAAATCAAATAAAAATAATAAGCATCAGCGGCCCACTAAATGTTCCCACCGCTGGGACTCGGGACCTTCTCTCGCAACGAGAGAGTCAAGGCCATAATCTACCACACTGGCCCAGCGCGAGTTTCTGGATGACCATGACTGATTCTATGTACACGTTGGTTCCCTCACGATGTTATCCTTCACCGTTTTTTTAAAGTTAGCGGCAAAATATAGAGTATTTCTTTATTCGTCACAAGGATAGTCGCATTTACAGCAACGTACAGATGTAACAAGCGAGAAGACTATAAATAAATTAATTAGTCCTTCAGTTTATCAAAAAATTTTTTCATTGTTTCACAAACAAAAATAAGAAAACTGAAGATATAGTGCTTAGAAGGTTCCTGTGACGTCACTTCATTGTACGATTACAAAGACGTGACGTCACGACCTCCACTCCGGAAATTTGATGATATAAAAATATATCTATGTCGATTATTACTAATTTGATAAAACAAAAAAATACGTGTTCCTTATTTTTGCGTAATCTACCTGAGGGTCTAAATAGAATTGTACATTTTTGACTTTGCTGTGTTGGACGGTCTCCCGCTAGATGGACAGCTGACCTTACAAAGGTTGGAAACCGCTGGTTGCAGATGGCGCAGAAGCGTTCGAGCGAAGGGGAGGCCTACGCTCAGCAGTGGACGTCTTGCGGCTAATGATGATGATTATTTTTTTAAACTTTTAACTTAGTCCTCATCCCAACCTATTTTAATATATTACCTGTGGCTTGGTGTCCTCTTTTACTTCCGAGGCCTGCGCGCTAGCCGTGGAAGAGGTCACCTCTCCTTCATGAGCCTTCCGGGCGCGCTTGGCCCGCGGCTTCTCTTCCGGTTCCTCTTCTTCTTCCTCCGCGTCGGCCTCCGTCTTCTCCTCCGCGGTCTCGGGCTCTGGTTCCGGCGAGGGCTCCTTCGTTGGGTTAGGGTCCTCCTGTGGTCCGAGAGTATTATTACTTTAGAATGTTTCATAACTTGTAGATTATTTGAGGATTTGAGGAAAATAATTTACTTACAACATTAAGCTGAAAGGATCCTGTCACGGGAGTCAGCTAAATATTTGGTTTACTGACGGTTAACAGCTTGCTATGGAATACTAACCACTGACTCCTACACACTGACCGCTAGCAGCGCGGTAGCACTGACTCCTACATACTGACCGCTAGCAGCGCGGTACCACTGACTCCTACATACTGACCGAGAGCAGCGCGGTAACACTGACTCCTATATACTGACCGAGAGCAGCGCGGTAACACTGACTCCTACATACTGACCGCTAGCAGCGCGGTACCACTGACTCCTACATACTGACCGAGAGCAGCGCGGTAACACTGACTCCTATATACTGACCGAGAGCAGCGCGGTAACACTGACTCCTACATACTGACCGCTAGCAGCGCGGTACCACTGACTCCTACATACTGACCGCTAGCAGCGCGGTACCACTGACTCCTACATACTGACCGAGAGCAGCGCGGTAACACTGACTCCTATATACTGACCGAGAGCAGCGCGGTAACACTGACCGCTAGCAGCGCGGTACCACTGACTCCTACATACTGACCGCTAGCAGCGCAGTACCACTACCTCCTACATACTGACCGCTAGCAGCGCGGTAACACTGACTCCTACATACTGACCGCTAGCAGCGCGGTACCACTGACTCCTATATACTGACCGAGAGCAGCGCGGTGTGCTGTCCGCCGGCCGCCACGCGCGCGGCGCGGCAGGCGAGCGGCGCGGGCGCGGGCGCGGCCGCGTCCGAGCACGAGCCGGTGCCGAGCTGTCCCTCGCTGCCCATGCCCCACGCCCATACCTCGCCTGCAAACACAAATAAACAATAGTTATTTCTTATACAAGAGTGTAGTTGCTTTTTTACCAATTTAAATTTTGATGACCTAGCAAGCAAAATATTGTAAAACTTAAAACCCTGAGCGTTAGCGAGGGAATCAAAAGAGCACAAGGTGAAAAATCTTTACACTCGAGTGCAACACGTAACTTTTCATCCCACCTTAGCAAGGAATTGACTAATGCCGGCCGGAGCAACACAAGGCTAGTTTTTCAAGCTACGCAACGCTAATTGTCTACACAATGCTAGAAGTACTAACTTGCTAGCTTACTAACACTAGCTTGCTATTCTAGAAAAACTAGCTTCATGTAGCTCGGGCTATTGTTTCTTCTCAATTTTTCAGTTGCCTGGGAGAAATAGTTTTTAGCGACCATTAAAACATTATATTCAGACTGGCCAGTCTGATGTTTTGACCAATTTTTTTGAAAATCCTAAATCTGATCATTTATTGACTCTCGTAACGAAGTTCATCTCGTGAAATATAAAATAGAACCGGGTAATTTAACTCCAATCATTTAGTTAATATTTTACTTATATATTTTTGTAAATAGTGTATAATGTTACCAGTGTCGGTGACCGCAAAGGAGTTGCTGGTCCCGCAAGCGATGCTGACACACTTCTTGCCCACCAGCTTGGGAACGGGCTCCAGGGCTTCCGCGTCGCCGGACCCCTCGCCCAGACCTAACCTGGAATGATAAACCATTTGTTATCATACATTGTATTTAACAAGTATTTATAGCTTTTCAACTTAGCGATTTGAAAACAAATTTTAAATAATTCTTGGAAATCAAATCGACCAAAGATCCTAATAACACAAATAGTATATTTTTCAGTACCCTCGTGATTAAGTTCGTTGTGAAGCGGGACGGTTTTGCACACAACTGAGGCACATTTTCACTGACAGCCGTGACATAATTTCAGATACTATTATATGACAGCACGCTTTTTTTCACATAGCGGCACGGTCTCTCTGTCTCGCACACAATAGCGGTAGGGTCTCAGTCTCGAAGACTATAGCGGCCCGGTCTGGCACACTATAGCAGCACGGTCTAGCACACAATAGCGACCCGGTCTCGCACACTATAGCAACACGGTCTAGCACACAATAGCGGTAGGGTCTCAGTCTCGAAAACTATAGCGGCCCGGTCTGGCACACTATAGCAGTACGGTCTAGCACACTATAGCGACCCGGTCTGGCACACTATAGCAGCACGGTTTAGCACACTATAGCGGCAGGGTCTCACAGTCTCGAAGACTACAGCGGCCCAGTCTAGCACAATATAGCATCACGGTCTAGCACACTATAGCGGCCCGGTCTCGCACACTATAGCGGCAGGGTCTCACAGTCTCGAAGACTAGCGGCCCAGTCTAGCACACTATAGCAGCACGGTTTAGCACACTATAGCGGCACGATCTAGAACACTATAGCAGCACGGTCTAGCATACTATTGCGGCACGGTCTCGAACACTATAGCAGCACTGTCTAGCACACTATTGCGGCACGGTCTCGAACATTATAGCAGCACGGTCTCGCACACTATAGCAGCACGGTATATCACACTATAGCAGGACGGTATATCACACTATAGCGTCCCGGTCACGATTACTAAAGCGGCCCGGTCTCTAGTCTCTATTCATTTTATTTATTATTATTTTTTACCCAGATGGAAACCTTACGCAACGCCCTTTCGGGGGAATGAGTACCAATGTTAACGTAAGCATGGGCGGAGGGGTCTATATCTGTATGTGGATATATCTGCTTAGGTAAGTAATTGCACGGCCCCTTATTAGGTTTGACCTGGCAACCCCTACCTGCCGTACTCGCAGCGGCCGACGGCGTGCACCTGGCCCGCCTCGCTGAGCGCCAGGCTGTGGTGCTGGCCGGGGGCCACGGCCCGCCACGACGCCTCGAGCCGCGTGAACGCGTCGCACTCCACCGGCGCGTACAGAGCCGTCTTGCGTTTCTCGCCCGTTATACCTGGAGAGAGATGCCTGTATTAACTAAACTGCAAGAGCTACTACTGCAAGTCCTTGGATTTAAACTACAACCCGGTCACAATATCTGTGCCCCTGATATCGTGACGTCATATCGGCGGCGGCGGCGAAGATGCTAACCGTACTGTCGCACCGGGGAGTGCGCGGAGAGGTGACAGGGGAAGCGGGAGAGGCGCCGCATCCCAGCGAGGTGCACAGATATTCTGACCGGGTTGCACACACTTGTCAAAGTCCATAACAGCATCCTGCTGAAGCACAAGACGTTGGCGTAATTGTGCTCACCAAACATATCACGCTAACATAGCACACACTGGACAGAAGCCAGAAACTAATAGACGATGAAGCAGATGACATATAATATGACACAACCGATTAAAAGCTAAAAATGCAAAAAAGAAGAAGAAGACTCTATCGGCTGACTATTATTATCATTGTATAAATTCAGACCAATGGAAACTGTGTTGCCAGACATATTGCATGCCTCTAGAAGCAGAGGCCAGTTTCTAGCACGGAGGGGCCAAATCTGGCCGCCACGTCGGACGCTTCAGAGAAGGGACGCCCAGAACGTAAGGCCGAGTGGGTTAAGTTAATCAGCCTCTACCGTAATAGAGGCTGATTATCATTCAGACTAACTAGCCTTGTGTCTGGGATATAAAAGGGCGCGCTTGCGGAATGAGTAAACAAGAAGTATGATTATGTCGAATTGTTGTTGTAGAGCTGAATGATTTGAAACATTTAAGACCTCACTGTAATTACCCATTTTCGCAAATAAAGAAATATATTATCATTAAATAGTATTTAAGTTCATTTAAGACTCTTCGTGTTCCAATAGCTGCGTGACACTGTGCTGTTATGTGCATCCATCAGGCATAAGTCCTGTTCATCTTGTCACTCTATACTCTAAAAAAAGTCTAAGGAAACTGACATATACCTAGAATCTTTGGAGTTTTCTCATTATTAGTAATTTTATTTTTTGCTTGCTTGACTCTCTCCTTGTGAGAGAAGGCCCGAGTCCTAACAGTGGGAACATGTAATGGGCCACTAATGATATATATGCTTGGTGGTAGAATAACTGGCTAAGCTGTGTCCGTATAAGTCGAGTTAATGTAATTTATATTGACTTACCAAGCTGTCCATAGTTGTTGAGACCAAAAGCGAACACTTTCTCCTGGTTCCCGTCGAGCACGAAGGTGGCGTGATAGCCCGCCCAGACGGCGGACGCTCCCTGCTTAAGGGTCACTCGTCCCGGAACTAACAGGGCACCTGGTATAGATGGGATAAAGATTAAATGTAAAATAAATACTGGTGGACATTTCACACACAACACCATCTGACTATGGCTGCCAGATAGCTGACATGATACTTAAGGTTCCTTTCTACCAAGTATAAGGTTTCTGTCTACCAAGCGTAAGGTTACTTTTTCCCAAGTGTAAAGTCATTTTTAACCTTTGTACAGTTATTTCTACCAGGTATAAGGTATTTTTCTACCAAGTATAAAGTTTATCTCTACCAAGTGTAAGGTTTCTTTCTATGAAGTGTATAGTTTCTTTCCATAGAAAGAAGAAGATAAGTGAAGAATAGATAATAGAAGTGAACATAAAAGTGTAAGGTTTCTTTCTATAAAGGATAAGGTTTCTTTCTATGAAGTGTAAGGTTTATGTCTATGAAGTGTAAGGTTTATTTCTATGAAGTGTAAGGTTTATTTCTACGAAGTGTAATGTTTATTTCTATGAAATGTAAGGCTTCTTTCTAACAAGTATAAAGCTTCTTTCCAACAAGTGTAAAGTTTATTTCTATGAAGTGTAAAGTTTATTTCTAACAAGTGTAAGGGTTCTTTCTATGAAGTGTAAGGTTTCCTTCTACCAAGTGTAAGGCTTCTTTCTAAGAAGTGTAAGGTTTCTTTTTACCAAGTGTAGTAACTTTTTACAGAGTGTAAAGTTTATTTCTACCATCTATAAGGTAAATATATTCTTGGAATACTCACTGAACCCCTGTCTCGCGTCCCGCGAGGCGGACCGCTGCGTGAGGCGGCCCAGCTGCCCCTGCTCGCCGCACCCCATCGTGTACACGGCGCCCGACGCCTGCAAACGAAAACATACTGTTTTAAACATTTTGCCATCCTTCTAATATTTTAAATGCGGATCTCCGAACTTTGGTCCCTCAATCACGCAAAAGTCCCTGGCTTCATAAACATTCTAACTGCTTGTTTTTTTTTAATTTTGTAGGTTTACACTTGACGCTGCAGTCTACGTTATCTAAAGGTTATCTGGATGAGATCCGCTTTTAGCGATAATATCGCCTTTTGTGCCCATTATGTTTTGTTATTTTATGTGTTATTTGTTGTCAACTTTGTTTGTGGTGCTAATAAAGTGTATTGTACTGTACGTTGGCGCGTGTTCACATAGAAGAAACTATTTAAATCTTGATTTGATGACACTCAAGTATGTAACCACTGGGGAAAACCAACTCAGGAAAAGCATTCCATAGCATACACTTTCTTAGTTGGTAGTTTTTATCGTTTATAGGTCCACGTTTGACCACCATCTCGCCTGATGGTAAGCGACTTGTTGTCGACGACGACAGACGCTGACCTAAAAAGTACCTATTCACTCTGACCTTGGAAAAGTTCTAGATTGTATCTCACAGGGAACAAGGAGGCCGGCAACTTATTTCACTCTAAAATATTTTATAGGCAGTAATTCTGCCTGGAAGATTGCTCTTGGCGGTAACGTCGCCAATTGCTACTTTATACTAAAAGGGGTTTCTGTAATTTACGGGCAATAAAGAAAAATAATAAATAAGTTACGCCTGGTCTAGACGGGAGAACGGCGCCAGCCGATCCGGACACTCCGGGTTCAAACCCCACACGCACCACTGTCTTTTCGAAGTCATGTGCGTAATGGCGCTAACTTAAAACGGCGAAGGAAAACATCATGAGGAAACCGACATGTACCATGTACCTTTCGAACTGTCATCCACAAACCCGGACTGAGCCAGCGTGGTGGATTTTGACCTTAACTCTCTCCTTGCGAGAGAAGGGCCGAGTACCAGCAGTGGGAACATTTAGTGGGCTGTTGATGATGAAAGAAAAATAAAGTTAATCTATCTACTTACGGAGAGTATGACGAGGTGGTCGCTCCCGGACGCGATGCCGACGGCCGGTTCCCCCACTTCGACGTGCACGGGCGCGCGACATGGCTTGCCCTCGCGGCCCCGGACTATCAGCCCCATGCTGCCGTGGGAGTCCTGGGAACAAATGCTTTCATTACACCCTACAAAGCAACATCCCACCACGCGCACCACTGTCTTATCGAAGTCATGTGCGTAATGCCACTAACTTAAAACGGTGCAGGAAAACCTCGTGAGGAAACCGACATTTTTTTTTAACTTTTACAGGTTTACACTTGCCATCTCGCCCGATGTTATGTGACAATGCCGCGACATATGACTAGAATCTTAGAGAATCTCAGGGCTTACAGATGTAACATCTTAGATATCTGGGTGACGAGCGCAGTGCAGATTTGGACTCTTCATGTACCAATAGCTGCGTGTCACTGTACTTTTATGCGGCAGGCATGTTGCTTACCATCAGGAACATGTCCTGCTCGTCTCGTTACTTTATTCCCAGCGGTGGGAACATTAAGTGAGCTACTTATGATATATGCTACTCATCAGGTCTGCATCTTCGTGTTGAGATATAAGTTTTCAGCTTTTCTGAAGCGACGATGCGGTCAACGAAGTCGTTACAGTTTAATAGCAAGATAGAAGCAAGCAAGCCTCGCTTCCAAATTTAGTAGGCTAGATTTAAAGCTACTGAATTTAGTGACGACTAAATTTAGCCAGTCCTAAAAGCTGTATCGATGTAAATATCTGTATTAAGGTACTCAACCGGAAATCTACTGAATTAAGAGCAGTCTAAATTGAGTGACTAAAGTTAGCCAAGTCTCAAGAAACGCGTCGTTTCGTAAGAAACTAGTATACTTATGTCCGAGTTGGAAACGTAAGACCGAGGATCGGGCTGAGTGGCGTATCATGGGAGCGGCCTATGTCCAGCAGTGGACGAACACGGGCTGATGATGATACTCACTCGGAAGGACCCCCAAGCATACACGTCCCCGTTTTGCAGCAGCGCGGCGGAATACTTATGTTTAATGACACTTAACTGAATTTATTGGCGACTAAATTTAGATAGTCCTAAAAGCTAGTATACCTGAATTAATGTACTCACCCGAAAATCTACTGAATTCAGAGCCGCATTTCTTGAGACTTGACTTTTGTATTTTGTATAATGTTATTAATTTCTTATTCTTAATTTATATAAACATACAATTCTTATTTTTTATTGCAATTTCAATTGACTTGTTTTATGTCAGAATAAGGTTTTAGACAAAGCCCCTATACAGCACAAGTTGTCTATTACTAAAATCAGTAAAATTAAATTAATTTTGTCATAAACATGTATGTAGTAGAAGGAGGTGGAAGGTGGGTATTGCTAAGGCGGTATCTACCTGCCATCATTTTTTATTTTTTACTAAGAATTTATAAAAGCAGTAGGTACCTATTTCAACGGATCTAAGTAGGTACAAACATATCTTGTACATCAAATAGAATAGGGATGTTAACAACTTTTCGGAACTGCTTTTATTTTGAAGATTGACGCATGTTTACCGTAATAAATAACATTTTATTTCAAAATATTTGTATTTTCGATGGGTAAATATCCAATATTAGACTAATTTTGAATTTTGCCGCTAAAACACTAACGACTGACATGACGTCACTAGTCGCAACACATTGGTTGCGATTCATGGCTGTATGTCCAGTTTATGTGATTTTTTATAATTACTTGAATACAAACAATCAAAATCGTCGTCGCTAAGATCGCAAACTATAATAAAAATGCAGAAAAGTAAACAGTTTAGTCAGTTTTCGATAAATTGTTTTGCGACAAGTGACGTAATAATTCATATTGGTGTTTCGAGTCACGTGACAACAGATTAAAAATATAGCATTTAAGAGACGATCTTCTTAGCATTCCATGGATTCACCGTGCGGGTGCCGGGTCCATCGTGTGGCAGAGAGAGAAAAAACTCGAGTAGTTCCCGAGACTTGTGACTCGGGCGTAGGTTTAAGGGGCCCCTTTCTGACGTACATCAACACTCACCTTCACCACTCGTTTTTCTCTCCCTGCCCAGCCAAATCTGATATGAGCCTACTAGTGCAGCTTTAGATACACGTTCTAGTATAGAACTTACAGCACTTCTGGATAAGCCAAGGTCTTTCAGTAGGTTATAGAGAGATTTTGCTGGTATACCTCTCGCTCCCACTTCTACAGCGTATAAACTAACTACATAGCCGTTTTTTGTTAATTCGTTTAGGAGGTCGTAATACTTATTTTGTTTCATCGCGTGGTCTTTAGGTATATTAGTTTCCCACGGTACGGTAAGTTCTACAAGGACTATGCGTTTCGTAGCTCTAGAAAAAGGAAAATGTCCGGTCTGGATGACGAAACACCCACATCCTCTGGGATTTTGTAGTGCTTTTCATACGTGTCCATTAAAATAGTCCAATCAGGTGCTGTACCCAGGATTGAGTAAGGCTTGTTCCTGGAGTTTGAAGTTGAGCCTTCTTTACAAAGTTAATTTGTCTGTTGTTTGTCGTCAATCCCTTTTGGGCTCTAGCTACCGAAAGGCTCATGGCTTCACGTATGATTTCAAGTACTCTGTCATGACGCCGTGAGTAATGACCCCATTAAGGAGCACCTTGCATCCCACCAATATGTGCCTTGCTGTACATATCGCCTCTCCACAAGTATAGCAACATTTTTCAGAGGCTTTTCCCACCTTACCAAGTTACTCTGGTCAGGAGGGTCATTTGGAATGCATTTAGATAAAATTTTAATAAGGCAGGGGACCAGTCATAGATCAAGGTGCGCCATTTTAGAGCTAATGGGATACAGAACTCACCTATGGTTAACCACTCACTTTGCATTTCTAAATTCATAGCGTGCACTTTGTAACCGTCATTTTCGTCTTGTTGTAGAAAGGTTTTACCATGTCTCGGTCTTTTTTTTTTTCTCGCACCCAACCCAGCAGTATTTACTTGTGCACCTGCCATAAATTGTTTATGGAATTGAAGTCTAGATTCCAGGTCTGAAGCAGTTTTGTCTTTTGGGAGAGATGTAATTAATTCGTCTTATGACTTTCCCAAAACATGCGTTTTTGTAACTCTTAGGTGTTTGTAAAGTTCAGACGGTTTCTTTAGTTTCAGCCCAAAACTATTGTGATCCCTAAAAGAGTAGAGGATCAGCGGATGTGCCAATCCGAACCATGACTTCAATATCTTTATGACATTGGCATCTAGCTTTGCCAGGAGAGTTTTACCGATGTCATATACTAGGAAAGGCCAAGTGAGACGTGATGTGAGGTAGTTGTCATATATCCATGCTTTTTGATATTGCTGATAGGCTGCTGGTCTACCTTATTGAGGTTGTTCATGAAATTTTCAACAACCACCTCTAATGATGGTGTACGTCCTTTGTGATCTATCTTTCTACCAAGAAATTTGAAAGGCACTGCCTCTGCAATTGTGGCAACTCCTTGGCCACTTATGGAGAGTCCCGGATCGTAAGACGTATATTTGGTATTTCTTCTACCCAGACAAAGACAATGACATTTAGATGGTTTTGTCCTCATTCCTCCGTCCATGTACAGAACTCATCGACTTCGTTCAACAATTCTTGACACTGTTTGGGATTACGTGTAAGTATTGCAAGGTCGTCCGCAAAGGCCAAGATTGACTCAGTGTACTTATTGTTGATTTTAAACCGGTAGCCCCATTTCTTTTCACGGGATATTAATTTGTCTACTAAAATATTTATAACTATATTAAATGCTATTGGTGATAAGCAGCACCCTTGGAATAGTCCTACATTGTATTCAAGTGGTTTTGTGTATTCCTTGTTTACTGCTATGACGAATTTTAAGTGGCAATAATAAGAATTAATTATGTCAATAATTTCAGCAGGAAAGT
Organism: Ectropis grisescens; assembly: GCA_017562165.1. Lineage (NCBI taxonomy): Eukaryota > Metazoa > Arthropoda > Insecta > Lepidoptera > Geometridae > Ectropis > Ectropis grisescens. The sequence continues at coordinate 14,767,632 of CM029797.1, forward strand.
TATACCATTTTAGGGCAAATATCATAAGTTCATGCTGGACAGAACCAAACGCGTTCTCTAGGTCTATCCAGCAGACTGTAATTTGCCTCTCATGTGTTCTGGCATCTTTCAAACTTTCTGCTAGTAATGTATTGTGTTCCAGGCATCCAGAAATACCAGGCAAGAACCCTTTCTGGTGATTGGGCCTGAAATACCTATTGCTAGTCATAAATGTGGTCATTTTGTTTGCAAAATACTGAAAAGATTTTAGAAATTGTATTGGTTAGGGCTATCGGTCTGGTGTGTTTGGGATGAGTTACTTCCTGCTTTTTAGGGATGAGGACAAAAATTGCTCTTCCAAATGCTACTGGGACTTGCTTTCTTGACCAGATCTTAATGAATATATTCAAGATATGCTTACGAACTGATGGACACTTTTTATACACTATGTAAGGAATGCCATCTGGGCCAGGAGCTGATTTAGTAGTTTTCTTTTTAATTTGATAGTTTACTTCCTCTTCACTAGGTGGGGTGCCTTGAAAGCCTGTCAGAGGATCATTAGGTCTTTGGATGTTTGGTTCTACGTACGAGCTCCCGCGTTTAGGCACTTCGTATGTGCTTTTAAAGTGATCGTAAATTTGCGCGTTAGTCAAGATAAGCTTTCCATTTTGCTCCCTGAAAATATTTTTGGAGTATTGAAAAGGGTTTTTATCAAAGTCTACTTCGTGTTTAGCTCTGTTAAAATTATCACGATTTTTACTAATTTGAAGCGATATTCCTTGTATTAATTTAAGGATTGATCTTAGAGCCCTGGACAGTTGGTGACTTAGATGGTTATCGCCCATGGTTTTAGCTACACGAAGACGTTTTATTAACTCTCTTTTCTTCCTCCGCAATTTCATTTTGAACATATTTTCCTTGCTATTTTGAGCATAACAAGTTGATGGTGGGTAATGTTCCGAGAAGTATGTATATATGGTGTCCTGGAAAGTTTCTACTTGGCTGTTTAGGTCTTGTTTTGGCCCAGGATGTTCTAATAAGATCGCCAAGTTTTCGTCATGAAGTTTTCGTCATTTATAACAAATTTATTACGTAATATTAAATTATAAAAATGTGTTTTTCAATATTCTCTTCATACAAACTCATAAAATCAACATTAAACATTAATTTGTGATTAGTGTTAACATCCCTATTGTAATAATGTGACGAGTCTGTGTAGTGGCGTTCATAAAACAAAATTTTTGTGATTATAGTGTATGTGAATGTTACTTCCAGGATAATAAAGAATATGCACTCACCCGGAAGGAGCCCCACGCATACACGTCCCCGTTCTGCAGCAGCGCGGCGGAGTGCGAGTCCCCGGCCGACACGGCCACGGCGCCGGCCGGGAGCGCCACCTTCTTCGGAGTCCCCTCGTCCTTGTCGCCGGTCGTCGTCCGCCCCAGGGCGCCTTCGTCGTTACACCCGTTTGTCCACACCTGGAAGTAAGATGAGAACCCTGATTTTGGAACGGCTTTGTGCAAAAAAAATGGGTGCGTGTACTTATGTACGCGCGTGAGAAGTTATACTTCTTTTATTTTATTAAATTTATCGCCACCGAAAATTTATCCAATATATAACATTCAAATACTGGCAATACATTGTCCAATCTTTCAATAATTTATTTGATTCTTGAGCTGAGCCAGCTGAGCAGAGTTGACAGAGAAGAGCGGCAACAGCGCGTTACCCGCGTATGTCACGAGCTGGCAACGTCGCGCGTCTGAATGGTCAAATAGATTAGTATGAAAATCGAACCACCTTAAGCAGACAACTTCATACTGTTAATTTTGTGTCACAGGTGCGCGCGCATCTTTAAATTTCACTCTCATCATTTTTTCATAACGCGCCTATAGAAGTATAACTTCAAAAATATCCAACTTTTCCATAACATAAGCGGCCCACTAAACGTTTCCACTGTTGGGACTCGGGGCCTTCTCTCGCAAGGAGAGAGTTTAAGGCCATAATCCACCACGCTGGCCAAGTGTGGTGTATGACACATGACCTCGAAAGATTCTAGGTACATGTCGGTTTCCTCACGATGTTTTCCTTCACCGTTTTTAAGTTAGCGGCATTACGCACATGACTTCGAAAAGACAGTGGTGCGCGTGGTGGGATTCGAACCCGGGGGCTCCGGATCGGCAGTCGCCGTTCTCCCGACTAGACCAGCCGTAACTTTTCCATAAATTACACTAATTTCATGATTTTTACACTCCTCCCCTGTCCTTGTCAAATTTTGAGATCTGTCCTCTGATTTTGTTATTGTCCTGATTTTGTGACCTACCTAGTGTGACGTAACATTTTTACAATTTTCGTTAAAATTTAGTGTTGTAGTACAAGTACCTATACTAACTGTACTTCGATATGAAATCCGACACTTTTAAAAATGTGATGTCACAAAATTCGAAACCCGTCCCCGCCCCTTGTCTCACAATGTCACACTTTATGGACCCCCTCCTACCCCTTCGACGTGTGACGTAATTTATGAATGGCCCTTATCGAACAATGTAGGACACGTATTATTTAATTTGTCACATTTTTAAAAATCCACAATGATAATACAGATCATCAAACTTCGGTAAAAGTAGGTGGTTGTGACGTCAAGTTTTTTTAAATGTCGTACAATGAAGTAACGTCACTCGCAAATTTTAAGCACTGTATCTTCGTTATTTTTAACCCCCGACCAAAAAACGGGGTGTTATAAGTTTGACGTCGATGTCTGTCTGTCTGTGGCACCGTAGAGTGTGTGCGGATGTTCTTAGCTATGTTTGGTTAATATCGATTCAAGATGGCCGCCTCCACAAAATGGCGGTCAAAATATTTCTTCACAACCTACCTTTATATGGGTATCAAATGAAAGGGGTTGACTAGTAGAATACTATACACTATAAAAAAATCAAATCCAAGATGGCTGCTACCACAAAATGACGAATTACACTATTTTTTTCACTACTACCTCAATATGGGTATCAAACGAAAGGGCTTAATTAGTAGAATTCCTTGCACTATGACAAATTTCAAATCCAAGATGGCCGCTACAACAAAATGGCGAAATATATATCTTTTTTCACAAATCCCTTAATATGGGTATCAAATGAATGGACTTGACTAGTAGAATGTTGTACAGATAACAAATCTGAGGTAGTCGGGGGTTAGTCAAAATTTTTAATGTTGTTCTTGATGTTTAATAAACAAAAAAAATTGTCAGTCATAGGGAAGTGCCGATAGACGTGAAAAGTAATAACTTAGAATTTAACAGCTCACTTTGGAAACTACGCGAGTGAAACCGGAGGGAGTGGCCATGACCATAGCCATCCGAGCCTACCCGAACATTTCTTTCATTTACGAACGTGACGCTTAACCTCAATTCACAGCCCACGAAAAAATCTGTGTGTGGTGATGGTGGTGGTGGAAAAGACCAAATGAAGTTTTCCGTTCAAAAATAAATACAAGAGCAATATTTCTTAATAAGATGTAGCGGCGATGTTCAAGACTTTGTAGCTAGCATATGTAGCTGAGTAGCGCTTACCTTCCCGCTGCTGTCGAGCGCTATGGTGTGCATGCCGCCCGCGCAGATGGCCACAATGTTGTCACCCAGTGCAGTCACATGTTTGAATCTGGAATAATGGGACGCGAATTTTATTATCAACTATTTTTTGTGCAATAAAATAATCCTACTATGGACTATTATAGAAACGAAACTTTGTTGTTTACGAAATGTTTAGATGTTTGATTATTTGGACGTAAGGGCGTTCGTAGCGTCATGTCTTAGAAAGGGTTACTTTTTTTTACTTTCATAGGTTTACACTTCACCACCATCTCGCCTGATGTTAAACGGTGATGCGGTCTACGATGAAAGAAACAGATTCACTCTCGATTTGAAGACACAAAGATTGTAACTATCGGGAAAACCCTCTCAGGCAACGTATTCCACAGCCTTGACGTTCTTATCACAAAAGTAGAGTCAAATCTCTTCGTTCGTGTCTTTGGAACATCGAAATATTAAACTACAAATAATACAATGGGGCGTTGTGAAGACGTAAAAAGACCTGTCAAATGCAGTTCCCAATTTTACCGTAGGTGGAGCCACTATTTTATTTTGCTTGAGAAATTTCACAAAAACCAACAGTGGTGACACACTTGACAATGTTTAGAACTGACAATCTTTGACAAGTCTTTCTGCGTCTGGAAAACGACTCTTTAAAAAAATAATTTAGTAATGATTTTTGCATCCCATCAGACAACACACGGCATATAAAAGCACCGTTAGAGTCACCAAAACATAAAATATATTGTGGCTAGCGGTGAAAGTTCATTTTATTTAGTATGAAAACTAACGTGGTTCAGTGCTAAACGAGCTGCGACCACGCGCACGCACTCTCCTTGAAAACAGATCGCCAGACGCGATCGAAACTTGAGTCGGACTGGACTGACTATATCAAATTACCCGCGTATTTATTTAAAAATCATTTTATTTATTTTGTAAAACAAAAAGATGACGTGTACGATTTTGGGAGAGGCTCGTGTCTCCTGTGACTCTCCCTTGTCGTGCACATCGCAGTTTCCACTCTAGTATCGACTAATCGTAATATTTAGCTTATGATACATATTTCAAATGTGTATATAAATAAACTTACTTAGTAGTCTCGATGACATCCTCCCCCAGTCCAAGTTGGCCCACGTCTCCCTGTCCGCACGCGAACACACGCCCCCTCTTCTTGGGGGCCAGCGGGATCTCCAAGTGGACCGCTGCTGTATAAACAAACATACCTATAAGCATATGCAAAAAAAGAAAAAAAAAATTCAAAAGACAAAATTTAAAAATGTGTACAAAATAATAATATATACATATATATATATATGTAGTCCAAACTGAATTGCTGACATGACAAGAAGAAGAAGCATATGCAGCCCACTAAACATTCCCACTGCTGGGACTCGGGGTCGTCTCTCATAAGCCCATAATCCACCACGCTGGCCTGTACGGGTCGGTGGATGACACATGATTTCGAAAGATTTTAAGTACATGTTGGTTACCTCACTATGTTCTCCTTCATCGTTTTATTATAACAGAAAAAAAAGGGTATATTTTTTTAATGGGATAATCTGTTTTTGCCATGAAATGTAGTGAAATGAAATGGATGTAGGCTAACATAAAATGAAATAACCAACTAGTTGATGGTCGTAATTTGGCAATAAAAAAATCCACTCCCGCAATTTAGAACGAACTTTTTTAATTAGCTTGGTACTCATTTTAGGAATTCAACATTATGATCCGAATGGGAAACTCAACATTTTACGACTTCAACATTTTAGGATTCAACATTTTGCGAATTCAACATCATAAGAATTCAACATTTTGCAAATTCAACATTGTGGTCCAGAAGGCTATTACAGTCTGTTAAATCATACAGTCGTTCACCGAAGCCGTCAGACGGGGCAATCGTGCGGGGTGAGACGCGGGAAGCGCGCTCCCGCCATTGCCAACTTTGCAATGTTAGTATTTCGGGAGCGCGGTCCAGTTTTCGGTTTTATTTACCCGTGTCTCGACATTATCGGCGTTTCTTCCAAGCTCAAAGGCGATGAACTTACTGGTAGTATTCCTTTATATTGTGGTGCAATAAACTTTTAAAAACTGATAATTTACAGAACATGACAGAAAATATTAATAATTTGCTATTTCATAATTTGTGGATATCCACAAATCATGAATTTAATAACAGATATGGGGAAAAATAAAGTATAATTATCGATACTCCAAGAATTGTTTTAATTTAGTAGATAATGGACCACAAATAAATAATTTATTATCACATAATTATTTATTTATTAAAACCAGTTTCTGTTATAATGTACGAGAGTGGTTTTTTTTTTCAGACTAATGAAAAAACTACAGCAGACATGAAGTTTGTCAATTTGTGAATATTGTTTCTACGCTGATTAAAGTTTGACAGACATTGTACTTACAAATATCATTCATCATCATTGGCATCACAGTTATTTTAATATTGCAATTCCACAATGTCATATAATATTGTTAATTTCATTTCAAGGCTTCTTTGCTAAGCTGTAAGTTGCTTTTTACTAATTAAAGATAGAAAGTTGCAATACGCAATGATACTCTTGTGTGAAAGTCTTGAATATATCCGAAAAATTGCTAGCCTATCGGGTTTTTATCGGATACACTTCGGAGAGTGTGCGACTGATTTGCATGATTTGATACCACCTTGCCCTTTTTTTTATCGGAATGCTCGTAGCTCGAAAAAGCGACATCGTTTCATGGTTGATGTTCCAAAGACACGAACGAAGAGATTTGACTCTAGTTTCGTGATAAGAACGTCTAGGCTGTGGAATACGTTGCCTGAGAGGGTTTTTCCCGATAGTTACAATCTTTGTGTTTTCAAATCGAGAGTGAATCGGTTTCTTCTAGGTAAACACGCTCCATCGTAGACCGCATCATCGTTTAACGTCAGGCGAGATGGCGGTCAAGTTTGTGGAAATGGAAATATGGGGGCAAAACTGCGGGGCGCTCGTAGTTTGAAATATTTTATCGCGTAATTGCCACTAAAGGTACAAGTTCGCGCTGAGACCGCGACAGGCACTTGACATTATAAATTTGTATGGGCGCCAGTCCGCGCCGAGACCGCGACAGGCACTTGACATTATAAATTTGTATGGGCGCCAGTCCGCGACAGGCACTTGACATTATAAATTTGTATGGGCGCCAGTCCGCGCCGAGACCGCGACAGGCACTTGACATTATAAATTTGTATTGGCGCCAGTCCGCGCCGAGACCGCGACAGGCACTTGACATTATAAATTTGTATGGGCGCCAGTCCGCGCCGAGACCGCGACAGGCACTTGACATTATAAATTTGTATGGGCGCCAGTCCGCGCCGAGACCGCGACAGGCACTTGACATTATAATTTGTATGGGCGCCAGTCCGCGCCGAGACCGCGACAGGCACTTGACATTATAAATTTGTATGGGCGCCAGTTCGCGCCGAGACCGCGACGTGCACTTGACATTATAAATTTGTATGGGCGCCAGTCCGCGCCGAGACCGCGACAGGCACTTGACATTATAAATTTGTATGGCCGCCAGTCCGCGACAGGCACTTGACATTATAAATTTGTATGGGCGCCAGTCCGCGCCGAGACCGCGACAGGCACTTGACATTATAAATTTGTATGGCCGCCAGTCCGCGACAGGCACTTGACATTATAAATTTGTATGGGCGCCAGTCCGCGCCGAGACCGCGACAGGCACTTGACATTATAAATTTGTATGGGCGCCAGTCCGCGCCGAGACCGCGACAGGAGACCGAGACACGCACGTGTCGCAGTCTCGGCGCAAACTGGCGCCCATACAATAGGGATGTTAACAATTTTGAAGATTGACCCTTGTTTACCGTAAAAAATAACAATTTATTGCAAAATATTAGTATTTTAGATGAGTAAATATACAATACTAGCTTTTACCCGCGACTTCGTCCGCGCCACATATTTATTAAAGTAATTGAGGCAGTACCTACTCGTATGTCTACTACCATACAAATTCACGTTTCGTAATCAAAATCGGTCTAAGTCAAAGTTTTACATTTAATAAATGTACAATTAACACGACAAATTACAAAAAAACTATGATCTCAAAAAAATAATCAAAAACAGTCTTTAATTTAAAATCATATTGGGACGGTCCACCAAATTTTATTAGAGTCTATTAGTAGATATTAGTAGATATATCGTCTGATTACATAAACGCAAATTTTAGTTTGTTGTTCATATTTCAAAAACCGCCGCACTGATTTCGATAAAATTTATATGACCACCTCTGAACTATAATCTACCAACCAAAAAATAACCATCTAAATTGATTCACAATTGGAAATACAACTGGATTGATAACCTCCTCCTTTTTTGAAGTCGGTTAAAATAGCATACAAAGAGTGCAAAGATCCTTTCATGCACACTTTTACTCCTCATTTCCACTCTTTTCAACTCTTTTCTGTGATAAAAGTCGCCGTTGTCCTTTCCTAAGTCTAGTCTATCTGTGCACCAAATTGTAACAAACTCTTTGTGGCTTAGGCGTTAGACGGTAACGGACAGAGAGAGTTACTTTCATATATATAATTTCATACTAGAATTGAAAACAGGTGTTCCTGATCATTTTATAGGAGGCAGTTGTAAAAGATTACCGAAAAGTTATTATTTTGCAGTTGTAAAAGATTACCGAAAAGTTATTACTTTTCGGTAATCTTTTACAACTGCCTTACTCCTCCAAAAAACTCATTTTCACAGTTCTTAATTTGCCTTAATCGAGCGTCCATCATGCATAACATTTGATAAGACACCATGGAAATCTCGTCGACTATCAAAAATTCTGTCTGATAGTCTGATACGACATTTAGTGGCTGCGCCCATCTTAAGTATTGAGGTTGTATAGTGCACTGTATTCTTCTTGTCAAGCCCTTTTATTTGATACCCATGTTGATGGGGTTCATAAAACCTAAGTTATCCGCCATTGTGTAGAGGCCGCCATCTTGGATATCAAGAATAAATAATCAAAAAGAAAACCCCAATTCCACCCCCGTAGGTACAGTTCGAAACTACAAAACTGCTAAAACATACATTTTATGGTTTCGTGTTAAATATCTAGACGTAAAGTTTCATAGTTCTTCAACAATGACGAAGTTTTCCATATAAACTTTCATCCCTTATTTTAACCCTTTCAACCCTTTTTTCGGAACAAAAAGTAGCCTATGTCCTTTCTCGGGATCTATTTTAACTATGTATCAAATTTCATCAAAATCTGTTGGTTGGTTTAGGCGGTAAAGACGGACAGACAGACAGACAGACAGACAGACAGACAGACAGACAGACAGACAGACAGACAGACAGACAGACAGAGTTACTTTCGAATTTATAATATTAGTATGGATTAGAATAATTTTGAATTTGGCCGCTAAAACACTGACGACTGACATGACGTCACTAGTCGCAAAACATTGGTCGCGATTCATGACTTTATGTCCAGTTTGTGTTTTCTTATCATTACTTGAAAGCAAACAATTAAAATGGTCATCGCTAAGATCGCAAAATATAATAAAAATGCAGAAAACTAAACAGTTTAATCAGTTTCGACAGTTTGTTTTGCGACTGTGACGTAACATTTCATATTGGTGTTTCCAGTCACGTGAAAACATATTAAAAACACAGCATTTAAAATCTTTTATAAATAATAAATTTACTACATAATATTAAATTATAATAATGTGATTTTTGATATTCTATTAATGCAAACTATCATAAAATTAACATTAAACATTAATGTGGGATTAGTGTTAACATCCCTATTGGACACTTACCACATTTTGATGGAGTGCGTGCGGGGCGAGGCATTACGACGAAAGGTTAACTTTAACCGATGGAAAGTGGGTGAATGCAACAGTGTATTGGCGTGCCCTCTATCGGACAAAGCCAAGATACTATACCAGCTTGGACGTGTGTGAGTCATCTACGTAGTCATTCCTGAGTTCACTTCTATTTTTACATTCTATGTTTTATTTTACCTTATTAGCTTAACTTTATAGGTATATTTTTTGTTAAAATAGTATAGTATATTGGTTAAGTAACTGTTTTTCTTATAGGACGACATTATCATGTTGTGATAAAGTCCTTAAATAAAGATAAAAAAAAAAAACCCTATTCTATTATGTCAAGTGCCTGTCGCGGTCTCAGCGCGAAATTGTACCTGAAATGTCCCAAAATTAGGCAAATGTCTCCCTACGTTCTCCTCAAACTTTGAGCTTTTAATAAGTACCAGTCAATCTTTACTAATATTATAAAGCTAAAGTAGTTTTTTTGTTGAACGCGCTAATCTCGGGAACTACAGGACGGAATTCAAAAAATCTTTCACTGTTGGATAAGTACATGATCCCTGAGTGCTACACACTACATAATATGTAGCGTCCCTAATTTAGGGATAGTGCCACCAACTTATCTGTGGAACGGCCAAAAACGGAACTACTGAATTACGAGTATTAAAGAACACAGAAGTAGAGCACAGAAGTAGTAGTAGTAACAAATTTTATAATATGTGGCAACAGTTTTCGATTGTGGCGTCACGGCCAGGAGCGGTCGCAGTCTCATATTTTGAAGGATATAATTTGTCACCAATAATAATACAATGTGCAAAGTAAAAAATACCTTACGATTATTCAGTTTTTTTTGTCCACAAATCCTCTGTGATACCTAAAAGGGATATCTAAAAAGAACCACAAATCACCTTTCGTGGCTTCTTCCATAAATCCTTTTAGATTTCCCCCTGCAAGGGGATTTGTGATTTTTTTAAGAGAGCCATGTCTCCTGTGACTCCCTCCCCCAGGCCATCGCTAATCTACAGATAAGTAGATCTTACTGTAGTTTTGCACTATCACTTTGCAGTAGATGGTTTCTTGAAATACTGGCTATAGCTACCTACATGCGACGCAGTTCCGAGAATAAACTTCAAATTGTTTATTCCAAAACTGTGAGCAAATTATTTATAGTAGCCGAAAGAAAACAATCACATTACAACTATATTCAATGGTTTATTCCAAATATTATGCAGTACAAAGCCCGCAACAAACAAACAGCCTGAAAACTTCTACCATGAATAGGCAAGGGGACCATACCACAACAGCGAGCAAGAACAAAAATATCTCAACCAGCTGTCTCCACAAAGTTAGCAAGCTAAGACAGTGGGGGTAAAACCAGGGGCACATGTAGTACACTTTAAGGCATGGTCTCTTTCGAAGGGACCCCATAAACATGTTACATCCGAAATCGGGTGCACGTTTTTTTCACACGACTCTCCTTGGCTTTTTTCTTTTTCAACTCTTGCATCAGTTTGAGTCTCTTTTTGGGGTTATCTTCAAACATGTGCATTATGTAGCCTGTTATAGGATTTGAGTCCATGATCACTTTAAAAGCTTTAAACATTTTCGTATGTAATATACGTAATTGTACACGTTTCAAGGTAGGGATCAAGCCGCTGGCTTCGACAGCCTTTTTTGTGGATTGATAGCATACTGTCGGATGAGCGATACCATGTTTTACACCTCGAACAGCTGTTATAGGGTTGTGTAGTTGCCTCCACGTCGAGCGCAGTACGTCTGAAACGGTGACACACCCCAATCGTCCAATATCTAGTAACGACTCCGCTACTAGTGCTACGTCGCTGGATTTAGCGGAATGTTTTACGTGTTCCATCCTCTCCGTATTCTTGAGTCTGCGTTTTACCAATCGCATTGAATCTTCACTCAGAAATAATTTCCTACGCTTACTCTCCTTCTGTCCCATAATGTTAATTCGTTTTTCAATCATTTGTCTTCTTTTACTCATTTTCTTCAACATGCGCTTTTTACTTGCTGGATTTATGAAAGAACTCTTATGTTTAGCGCTTTTTTTCCCTCCTTTTGCCTTTCGTTTAGCAGCTAATATAAATTTTACTCCTAATTCTTTTGACAAACTCTTTTTTTTCTTTGGGCATTTGCATCGACGGCAACGACATAGCGCGTCATGTTTAGGTTTGACATGAGTCGACATGGCGTCGAATAAAAAGTTATTGGTGTTGATATCTTTGCAAGACGCACAAGTGGCAGTACAAGATCCGTCTGTTGGTCGTGGACGGAAAGCAGGCTTAATAGCATTAGAGTCTCCAGCAGCTTTTTTGTTAACATCGCAACCAATATACGCTCCAGAAACCGTAACCAGCGTTCTGTCGGCAGGGTTTTTGGGAACACAAATGTCTTTCTTCATTTTTTTCCCCCTTATTTTCACTTCAGTGTATTCTTCACTCTTCTTAATTCCGAAGAGTTGTTTTATGCGTTCGAGATTATTTGTTATCGAAACAATATTCTTAAGTATGGTTTGAGGATTTAAAAAAAGAGTTTCCGTCGCCACATTTATTACATAATGGCCCTGAATCCGATAAATCAAATTTAACTTTTTTGTCGGGGCGATTAGGGTTTTCATGCATATTTTTATTCAAAACACGTTTTTTTGGTTTGTTGTGATCCATTTTCCAACTCTTCGATGTTCTAAGTATGGATGGGGATTTCTGTGGTCCCCTTTCACTTCGAGATTTCTTCAAATCTCTATCGTAATCTATTTCTTGGTGTGGATCACTTTGTTCTTTGATATCAGGCTTATATCTGTTTTTCTTACTTCTGATTTTTGTTTTTAGTACTGAAGGATTGCAGCAACATTTTTTCATACTTTGCGGTGGCAAAATAGTTTCCATTTGCGAAACATTGCTATCACTGCTATGATTTTTGTTAGAATATTTCATTTTCTTAGCATGTCTCCCAATCTTTCTTTTTTTATTAGCACATACTTTTGTCATTGCTGTCTTGCTTTGTACGCAATAGCGATCAATTTCACGCTTTGACTTTACCTCTTTCTTTAACGGTTTACTATTTGAAAGTTTCGTATCCTGAACTACATTTGGTTTGACTTTGTGATTATTAGTTGTAGCTCGTGGTAGGTACGCTCTGTTTATACGACAGCCAATGCCAGTACCACCAACGGTCATAACAGTATTCTTGTTGTCCTCATCGCCCTCAATGGAAATGTCGTTCGTCAAATCAACACCACTTACATTCATCACTGTATACCATTCTGCCAATTCTGCCTGAGACTCATCGCAGACCCTATGGAGGACATGCTTTTTTACATTATCAACCTTATTCCGTAGCCAGAAATTAATTTTAGAAAGATTTAAATTTAAATTTGTTTTAGGGAGAACAAACTTTGCCGGCTTGGTGTTAGTAGCCGTGTTGTGGCATTTTTTGTTTACAATAAGTACTTTTATAACATGGAAGTGGTGTGTTATGTATTGTTTCCACTCTCCCAACAGTGATGGATTGTTTGTAATGATTTTTTGAGTTAATTGGATGAAATCTCGAAGTACAGAAACATCGTTTTAAAGCTTTGCCAGCGGTTGAACCTTTACATTCTGTCAAATGTTTTACTTGGACGTCACTATCAATAACCTTATTGTGATTACCAGTGCCTTTACCTTTTTTAATTTTCTTTGCACCTTTAATTTCTTCTGTTACCAAAGAGGGTTGAACTGTAGGAGGTATCAATTCCTTATAGAATTCTGCATTAAAAGTAAAGTTTGAGCCAATCTTAACTCTTTGCCAATTACTGGGATGTAGAGCACGAGGTTGTTCAACGATTTCGTGACATTGGTTAACATCAGGATCATATCTGCATTTTCCTCGCCTTCGAGATTTTATCTTGTCACCGCCACCATCGCCACCGGTTACGCTGCTAGTTGAATTAGCAGGTGGGGCCCTTGGTGGATTAAGCTTTTTAATTCGTTTGAAGCATTCTTTCGGCACACATTTTCCTGGTACGCATACACCGGGCTCGCAGTAGTAAGGCTCCAAATAAGGTTGATTTTTACGCGCTTTCGTTCCTGTCTCTTTATACATAGCGTGATTCTTCATTTTTGCGGATACGGAAGTTTCTGCTAAAGTATTTTTTGCATTCAGTATAATTTTACTCTTGCGTTGTGTTCCAGCATTCTGTAGCGTTAGTGTACAAAAGCAACGATCTGTTACGTTGCCAGCTGCCATGAAGTTTTTGCTATCCCCAGCCCCTTTAGATTTCATTTTTTTATCGACTTTAGTATTAGTAAAACCAGTGTGACTTTGCTGTGACCAATGACCGGTTGCGTTAGGCTTGGTTTTATCAGTTTTTTTAGTTTTATTATCTTGAAAATATTCTTGATCATACTTTGATTTTAAATTGTGAGTACCAGTAGTAGGAACGAGAGGCTTCCTTCTCAATCCTTTAGAAAATTCTACGTTGAAACTAAAACTTGAGCCTATGGAAACAGCTTTCTTATTATTACGATTATTATACGACGGTTGTTTTAGGTGGTTCTGTTTTTGAACTGTTTGTTTATCATTTTTTTTCGAGGGTTGTTTCTTCTGAGCGGCCTTTCCTTTGGTTTTATTAATTTCTTTGTCTGCGTGATTAGTGTCAGTTACAGAAGATACACTTAATACGGCTTTATGCATTTTTGTGCCAGCGTCGCGATTCAGTCTTTTTTTAATTAACTTTTCGCATTCATGTGGATTACATTTTCCTGGAATACATACGCCAGGTTCACATTCGTAAGGTTCTAAGTCATACTTATTAGAGGTATTTTTAATGGCACCATGAACTGAACGTTTGCCTTGCGGTTTACGTTTATTGGATACTTTAGTGCTTTTAGTCTTACGAACTGGTTTGCCATGAGTTTCGTTTTCTTCATTGGCTATCTTATTAGGAATCGTGTCCTTAGCTGGTGCACGTCTTCTACGTCGGGTCTTAGACTTTGTATCTTTAACTTGTGCACCAAATAGTTTAGCAGTACAAAAGCAACGTTCAATAAAACCGGCAGCCTTTACTGACTTATCTGCAGTGTGAGTTTTAACCTGACCACGTTGATCTTTCGTGGCTTTTAAATCTTGAGTGGATGTATCTGATGATAGAAATTCTTGAGTATTTTTTCAATTTTGGATTCTTTTTTTTCCCTTTAGCTTGTTTTTTAGTTGAGCTTTTTTCTTTTGTACTCCTGTCTATTTCTTTCGATCTCTGTTCTCTACTTTGGTAAGAAGATTGATCAGTAAAAGATTTATCTGTGTAAAATTCAACATTGAAATTGAAACTGGAGCCTACTCGCACAGCTTGTCTATTTGAATCCAAAGCATTGGAATCAGTAGTTTCAGTGTCAGCTGCTTTGATTTTATCTAGTTTTTGTCCCTTTTTTTTGGATTTGTCTTTGTTTTTCTTTTGGAGCGTTAAACTTGATGCTGTTGATTGAGAGTGTGCAACAGTTCCAATTTTTTTTGTGTCATAGCTTCTTCTTTTTTTAATACGTTCAAAGCATTTGTGTGGATCACACTCACCAGGTGTACAGAAACCAGGTTCACATTCATATGGCTGAAGGTGCTGCATGTGGTCATTCTTCTTTATACTTCTCTTTTGAATTCTTTCCAAGCATTTGTGTGGGTCGCACTGCCCAGGGATACAGAATCCGGGTTCACACTCATATGGCTCAAGTTGATAGCTATCATCATATTTCGACTTAGGCTTCTTCACTTTCTTTGTATTTTGTCCAACAGATGCCATAGTAATAGCATTGTCTGGAACCCCTTTCATTTTAATGTTGATACCTTTATGCTGTAATTTTGTAGGATTTAGTTCTAGAGTGCAAAAACACCGTTTATCTTTGACTTTCTTCATCAATGCTTTGTTATATACTTTGACGTTTGACTGTGATTGTGCATTATGAGTGTAATTTTGATTGCCATGAACACCTTGAGCCCGTAACTGTTTTTCACGTGCTTTGGAAGTTGGTACTCCTCCTATGCCCCTCTGTTTTGGTCCTTCAAATGCTGATTTCGAAAACTCTATATCGAAACTAAAAGATGATCTGATGCGAACTGCCTGTTTTCCAGCAGAGGATGACCTTCGTTGATTAGTAGTTGTTTTTTTTCCTGGTGGTGGATGATGTTGGCCATTACCATTCGGTGAAAACTGAGGTCTAGGACCACTATTTTTATTTCCCTTATCAGTAGCATTTTTCTTTTTGTGATGATTTTTTTTATTCTTAGCAACTGGGGTTGTAGTGGATGCAGATGTCATTATATCCGTTGTAGTTGTTGATGACGATTTTTTCAACCGTTTCTTTATAAGTTTTGCACATTCAATGGGATTACATTGCCCGGGAATGCAAATGCCTGGTTCACATTCGTAGGGTAGAAGCTTGTGTCTCTTGTCTTGTTGAACCTGAAGGTTCATCGTAAAGAAAGTGTTCTGTGCAAATTGATGTCTATTCGATTGAATGTCATTACCAGTACCATTGCTGGTGAAATTCATTATACCTTTACAGTTCCTCAGCTTTGAACTTAGGGCACATAGTTTGGAAGTTTGAATACATTGTTGCACTATTTTGGACTTAGTATGTTCCATTTCATTGACTTTTACAAACTTTGATGAGTTCCTTGATGTATTTTCATTTAAGCAATCACCATCAACATACATCGTAGAGTATTTTAGGTCAGCATGTGATTTCTTAGTTGTATTAGTATATGTAGCAGATCTAATAAGAATGACTCTTCGTTGTAATCTAGTACCCTGACCTCGTCGTTTTCTAGTAGTACGAAGAAACTTAAGGTAACTTAAGCTGCTGTTGGAACATTTATACTCTGGAGTAGATTTATTGGTTGAATATAAGGCTCTCTTTAAAATACTTTGATTAGATTCATCTATAATTCGATCTTGGTTATCTTTTCCGGAAACTATGTCAGCCTGTTTATTTTGGTAATTATTAATAATAGCTCTATGATTAATCAAAGAACTATGTCGAAATAGTTTATTAAATACATTGTGTTCTCGTTTTGGTGAATTTCTGATGGAGTTAATTTTACATAATACTTTTGAGTCATCATTGTTAGCAGGTTTACTGTCGGGCTTTCTGTCACTAGAACGAGATGTGAAGGATATAATTTGCTTTAGTGTATTGTTAAACAGCTGCATTGTGAATTCTTGATCCCTTTATTACTTCAGTTGGTAGAAGAAAGATTTCATATGACTTGTCACAAACTAAACACCTGGAATAACACCACAGCTAGTTAAAATATTTCCTATCTCTTTATAAAAATGTTGTTTTTACGTTGAATGTGTTTGCTGACAATGCAGAGGTGGAATTCATCGAAGCATGTGTCTTTGAAATATGTTAAGAGAAAGTCAATCTTTTTGGCAAAAAATAAAAATAATGTAAAATTATTGAAGTAGCCCAAACATTTTTCTTTGGTCCAGCAATCAAAAATATTTTTTTAATAACATAAGCAGCTGGCTAAATATCCTCATTGCTGGTACTCGGGACAAAATCTCGCAAAGAGAGAATTAAGTCCATATCCCCCCCTGGCTCAATGCGGGTCGATGAATGACGCATGACCTCATTAGGTATATGTCGGTTTCCTCGCGATGTTTTCGTTCACCGTTTTTAAGTTAAGCATTACGCACATGACTTCGAAAAGACAGTGGTGCGCGGAGATTTGGACCATCGAATACTTTGTTAGAATGTTTTTTGACCAGTGACCTGTTTTAAAAACTCATGCAAATTCCTAGGTAGCTATCAATTTAAGTGCATTGCGTAGCTACCTCATTGCATAACAACAAAAGTTACTAATGCAACTCCTACTAATACTTTAAATACCTTAGATGTTTGTTTTATTGGAACTGCTGAATGGATTGGGTTACTAGGTCTGATCATGATCTGGATAACATAATATACTTTTTATCGCGGGAAATTACGGAAACAGGCAAAATCGAGATACTGCAAGTAAATTTATAAACTGACTTAAAATGAAGCCAGACCTTAGGACCGGAACTTTAATTTTCTGCAAAATTAAATTTTTTGTTAAAAAAGAAAAAAGCAATCAGTAGTTCCATAATTCTCCTTCTTTCCTTCCCACTAAAAGTTAGTGCCTGAATAGGAGATACCAAAATATAAAGTATGAGTAATACTTAATATTTTTTATTTTTAAAACACTAATAAAACAAACACGGCGTTGGAAGTATTAAGTGGGACACTTGTGGTGTTATAGGCCAACCGTTTATCTGAGTCCTCGCCTGCAGGGTACAGGGGCGCGGGGGCATGACGACAAAAGGGACTGAGACAGGTGCGGGCGGCGGGGCCGTGTCTATCTCACTAAGCACCCCCCGCCGCCCGCACCTGTCTTCAGTCCCCTTTGTCGTCATAGCTCCGCGCCCCTGTACCCCGCAGGCGAGGACTCAGATAAACGGTCGGCCTATAGTTTAAGTGTTTCACTGTAATATTTCAATTTGTTTGTAACAATAAAGAGTTTATGTATCTAAGAAAACTACTGGGCCTGGCAGAACAATGTTTGGGAATCTCACTGCAGCCTTTGTTAATTTAAAATCCACATCAATATTTTTTTTATGGCCAGTGCCTATAATAATGCCACCAGTAAGCTGGGGACACTTCCAACAGGTATGTGGATTAGTCAGATGTGCTCAGTATAAGTAGTTAGGTATGTGGCATAGTGTGGTTCTCATTGTACTTTAGTTTTGTTGATAAAAACAATAGGTACTCACCAGAAAGCACATACAAGACTATACAGTACATGTACAGTACAAAAACATGCCATCCGGCAACAAAACGGCCGGGACGACTGATAATTTGTTACATCTTCTCCCGCCTTTTCTTTTACATCACTAATTTGTCACATAACAATTAACATATGAGGAATGAATTTGATGTTTCCAAACTTACATTTTATTCGTTCATAAAATTTTCAATACATATTAAATGGCTGACATGACAGGACATAGCTGCCAAAGTAACAGGTCATAGAGAATTTATGAAAGTCATAAGAAAAGAATTTTTGTAGCGATAGGACTCTTTGCAGTCTGCCTGGAAAAATACCACACTTTTGCCTTTAATTTTACAGCCAATCAATAATGTGAAAAAATAACTGTTTTATTTATTTAGGTATACAAAACAGTACACAGTTAACAATAAACTAAATAATATATAACAATTTACAGTTTTGATCTAAACTATGTTTACAACACCACATGAGCAATTAAATGACGTCAGGAAAGAGACTAAATAAAATTATGTTAAATATCGTCTCTAAATTAAAATGATTAAGTTTCATTTGAGTTTTTCATGATTTTTTGTTTGAAGATCAATATTGGCAGAGAAATTATGGAGTAATGAAAAAACCACCTGAATGATGAACATCAGTGCTGGACAGTCATTAGGACTCTTCATATTCATATAGCATTCAGACTTCTGTTATGGAAAGTGTGTTGTTTACCATCAAGATCATATTATTAAAAGCGTTAAAGCAAAAGTTGAAGTTGAAGAACATTTTATTTTACTTATGCTGTCACTATCCTATTAATATTTTAATTGTGAAATCTGTATGATTGTTGCTCAATCACATTGGAACAGCTCGACAGATAAAGCTGATAAGATATCGATGAAATTTCATTCATAGATTAGTTTTTTTCATTAAGTAAATAAAGAGTGATGAGACGAGCAGGACATGTGCCTGTCGAGCAGGACATGATTGTAAGCAACATACCTGTCGCATAACAGCACAATGACATGCAGCTATTGGAACATGAAGAGTCCAAATCATTACCTAGTACTGCACTGCGCTCATCACCCAGAGATCTAAGATGTTATATCTCTAAGCCCTGTGCAATTTCTCTGGAAACTTTGTCCTTCAAGCCGGAACACAGCAATGTTTTCACATTACTGCTTAGCGGTAGAATGACTGGCAAAGGTGTGGTACTTCCCCAGGCGGACTCTGCTAAGAGTCCTACCACTACAAATTTTATTCACTTAGTTATAAATAGTTTTTGTACATTTAAGTTCCTAAGCGTTAAATAATAGCACAGGTGTTTTCGTTATAGTCCAGAATAGTACATGCGCTAGTTTTAATTGTAGGAAAATATCAAGTGCTCCTGTAAAAATTTGAATTTTGGAAGATGAAGATTGTAACACAAATGAATTCTTATCAAGCCAACAGATTTTAAAATTCATCCATGTAAGTTGGTGCAGCTTGAGAGATACATCGTGTTACATAGGAACAGATGGGGGTGAAATTTGGAAATGTTTTATGACAGTCTCCAATACCAAATAGGCTTTTTATCACATCAAAGGGTACTGAGGGTCAAACCGCTAGGTTCTGTAGTAAATAATAAATTCTTTAAAAAAATGTGTCAATTTGACATGCCACATATTCATTTGTATCAAATTTATATTTAACCTGGCAACCGGAGCTGTACCCATATGGGTTCAGGGCATGTTAAGATCTTATTCTAATAGGATTGAGTCTTTTTTTTTAACTGTTTGCAAGTTAGTCTAGGTTTAAGTTAATTGAAGGGTTCAAAATAACATAAATGCCACCTCTGTTGCAATTGATAACTATTTATGACAAGTTTCTCGATATCTAAATATACTTACTATGTATGATTAAAATCTACAGTGTTTCTAAACATTTTCAATTTTATGTAACTCTGTACAAGCCAATGGACTAATATTACCAAATTACTCTTTATAATAAAATATACATGTGATATTATACCATTACAAGCAATATTGCTGTGTAAAAGTATATACTTATGGAACAGTAGATCTTCAAATGTAGGTTGATCTTTCTTATCTAATCTATGTTGCTATTACAACACATTATGTCATTGTTTTGATCATTTTATCCATTAGAGTACTCAAAATAATTTACAGATTAGTCAACAATATTTTTCCGACACTTAGTAACAAGGATACATTCAACCTTCATGCATCCTCCACAGGTAAAGCATAAATTAGTCACAAAAGAAACCAAATATTAGCAAATTTACATTCTAAATAAGTAATGTAGGTGTAGTTCAAGTCCGTTTAGTCATTTTTATTTACGGAAATGACACAGTACTCTGAAAAATGAAACGATAAACAAAACGATTTGAAAGACCGCCCGATACACTTCAATAACCTCAAAAATTTCCGCTTATAAACCAACTATTACATAACCGAAAGCGTCTAAACTCGTAAATGTAATCCTGAATATTCACTCGATAAGTTTAACGGCTTATTCGAGTACAGTTATTATTGTAAAAAGAGCTAATAATGGAAAGATGCGCAGCGTCGCTTTCCCGCCATTGCGTTTGACAGGTCATTGACGTCGCTTCGAACGTAAAGACAACAAATTGCATCGAAGTTCTACATGCTTACCTCCACGTTTCTTCTTATTTTTAGAGGCTGTAGATGCTGAAGACGCCGAAGCTTTTGATGCCGCACGTTTAACGCCTCGTGCCGCCGGCATTATGCCTGCAATAATGCAACCGACGCGTCAATAAGCACTAACACAAAGCGCGGCAAAACACCACTCTCGAGTCTCAATGACTATTTCACTGATGACGTTTTCACTTTTGCTGTAATCGCATTAGCACCTTGTTAGCCACATTATTGCAACTGCATCAATTACAAGGCTACGGCTTCGTAGATTTATGCGAAGCGTGGATAGGTTATATTATGCATTTGTATAGCACTTCACAGGGAACCAAACAACGGGACCGCGCAATATGGGGAACTGACGCAATCACACTTTGGTATACTTACTTTTGTTTTTAGTGAATTCTTAAGGAAATCTTAGAATAAAATTAGAATAACACTGCTGAATCTAAGATGACGTATTAAAAATAAATTTGAGTACGATTCTTGTACATCTCCACTCACAAGCTTGGGCAGAGTGAAGTGAAGTGACGTAATCACGTGAAATGTTATCGATCTTCGTTGTTTGATTCGATTCTTCTGAAATCGAAAAAATATGGATACAGTTTGTAGGGAGTTAAAGTAATACAAATCAAACGTTTGAATGATTGATTTTTGATTAAAAAAAAAAATTTTTTTGAATATTTTTATGCATGAATTTGGAGATCCAATTATATAGTAATAGTTTCGACTACTTAAATATTTATAATAGTATGGATATAATTACATAATTATACGAGGGTCAAACTGAAAGTTCTTAGAAAATCAAAAACTGATTACATTAGCCAGTCATTAGTTTTATTATATCTTTTCAAAATATTGTCCATTCACGTCAATACACCGCTGCATGCGATGGAACCACTGGGAAAAGCACTTTGCCCACTCGTCCTTAGGGGTCTCTTCAATGGCATCGCGATACGCAGCCACCGCTTCTTCAGCATTCATAAACCGCTTTCCTTTAAGTTTTTCTTTAATTTTTGAAAATAAATAAAAATCACAAGGCGCGAAGTCGGGGCTATACGGCGGGTGACCCAGTAATTCAACGTTTGATGTCGCCAAATAGTCGATCGTTCGCTTGGCGGTGTGCGATGAGGCGTTGTCGTGGTGAAGGAGGATCCTACTGCGAGGTCGTTTCTCTCGAACTTTTTCCAAGACAAGTGGCAAACAATTGGTAGTGTACCATTCTGCAGAAACTGTTTTTTGATCCTCTAACACAATTGTTGCGAAATGACCTATCCTTCCAAAGAACGAGGCCACCATTTTTTTTCCCCACACTTCGATCTCTCTTCACTTTAGTTGGCAACTCCTCGAAAGGAAACACCCACTGAGCAGATTGTCTTTTGGTTTCAGGATCATAACAGTAAATCCAGCTTTCGTCACCTGTTAGTATGTCGAACACAGAATTTGAGTCACCTCCGTTAAATCTTTCAATCATTTTACAGCACCAATCCACACGATAGAGTTTTTGAACCTCAGTCAAATTATGAGGTATCCACCAGGCGCAAAGCTTCCTGACCGCTAAATGTTCGTGTAGGATTTTGTGCACTTGACTCATACCGATGCCTAAGCTTGTCCGAATCTGCTGATAGGTCACTCTTTTGTCAGTCTCTATCATACGCCGCACAACACAGATGTTATCTTCAGTCGTCGCCGTAGAAGGCCGTCCCTCACGTAAATCATCAGTGAGATTAGTGCGACCACGTTTAAACTCATTAAACCAGTTGTAAACAGTCGCACGAGATGGGACTTCATCGTGAAAGGCCAATAGTAGTCTATCATAACTTTCTTGTTGACTTAAATGACATCGAAAGTCATAAAAAATCATTGCACGAAAATTTTCTCGTGTTAAATTCATGTTGACGTGACACAGACAATTTTCAATTTGCCGCCAAATCGTAAAACAAATGACAAATGAATGAAGTATATACTCAGTAATATTGGCAAAGAGTTCTATTTTCAAATTATAGAATTATTTTTTTATGATATTGTTTATAAGTGGCCAGTTCTAAGAACTTTCAGTTTGACCCTCGTACCATGTCATTTATTAAGAAGTTTTTTTTTTATTTTAACTTTTATAGGTTTACACTAGACCACCATCTCGCCTGATGTTAAACGATGATGCGCTCTACGATGGAGCGTGTTTACCTAGAAGAAACCGATTCACTCTCGGCATACAATTATTATTAAACCTCGAAGTACGAAGGTATACAATTTTTGAAGTGCAAACTACATTCGGCACATCGTACACTGATTTTTTCGTTGGCTGTGAATGATCGTCTATCGATAAGTCTGATTGTGATGCTTGGAAGTCATTTTTTTCATTTTAACACAAATCAAATGAGGTGTTTTCTGAGGATGAAAAAAACTTGTGAAAGGTAGTTCTAAATATTGCCAAGTTTGACACCACTTAATGTTTATAATGTACAGGACTTAATCACGATTTAATTCATTGTTTAAATACCGCGACGTTTCGGCAGCGTTACAACCGCCGTGGTCACGAGAAGTCCTGTACATGATAAACATTATGTGTTCAAATCGCGAAAGCTTAAAAACCATATTTGACACCACTGTTAGTTTTTATGAAATTTCTCTAACAAAATAAAACATTGGCACCACCTACGGGGAAATTGGGAACTGTCTGTGACAGGTCTTTTTGCATCTTAGCGTAACATTGTGAAGTTAAATCAACATTGCATTTCTGATTCGATTTTCAGGGAAAAAAGGAAAAGAACATCACTATCAAGCATAGACAATAGAACTTGGGAGATGTGTAGTGCTGCAAGTATAGTTGGTTTTATATACCGAGTTCAGAGACATTTAAACGGACGAGCAAATAAATTGATTGATGAAGATAAAGACAGATGGCGTCTAACATGACTCGTAAATATTTAAATCTTTTGACTTAATCTTGGGACTTGGGACTGAAGTTTGGGAGGGCACATGTAATGGTTAATATCGATGTTGGCTACTTATGTACTCAATATCAGTGGCGCTGATTGTCATTCATTTTGACGATTTACATTCGTGAATCACACATTTGGTAATTTTGTGCTGACTGTAGAAGGTATTTTGAGTATGACCTTTAATTTCTCCTAATCATTGAAGGTTCTAAGAATGAACAGTTGGAACATAAACTATGGATTTCTGATTGTCGTATACAAATTGGTTTTGCTAGTAATTGTATACTCTCAATTTATGATAGAGATGGCACCTATAGTCACCTGAGGTAACTAAAACGTTTATTGGCCAAAGCCAAATCTAGTTTTGTCCATAATGTTTCTTCATTTTGGTGTATTTGAATACTTAACAAATTACCTTAATTATTATTGATTGTAAGTTAAATCACTCGTGTGCCATCAGTACGAACCTCAAGTGAAACTAAAATTAAAACTACCCACAGGACAAGCCTAGCTTAGTGTGGGTGTTTTTGAAATTATGGGCATTTTGTACTAAACTAATAGATAAGATATCTCTGTACTTCTTATGCTTATTTGTTATTTTAGTTGAAATAAATTTGATTTGATTTTGATTTGTTTAACTGATATTTTAAAAAACCAAATAGAGCTGATGGTAACTTACTACCAACTTAGTAAGAAAACTCACTAAAGCCATCTACTGCATAGTTTCGAACTCAATTGCACTAGAACATGGCTCATTCGCCAAGGTTGTGATTGTTTCCTAAAAATGGGTAATAATTATTAGCCTAGCAATACCATCGGCCGTGATAACTAATAATAATTATTAGTTATTGTTAAACTGACGTTTATTCCTAATCAGTTTTTTTTTGTCAAACGACACTGTACTTTCTTGTGTTCTGACATTAGAGTTTACTTACACTTACTCTGTGTCTGACATCGACGTCGTTTTAACATCGATGTGTGCTGGAAACTTATTCTTATTTTCATGCATGCAAAATGATTTTTTTGTGTATTCTGTGGTCTTTCCACCTCTGTTTACGTCGCGTCAGCCTCGCTCTCTCGGTAGTCTCGGCCGTGTCTCGGCCTCCTCGGCCTCTTATGGATTTGCCATTTACCAAGGTCATTAGTCATTAGTTGCCACCTTACTTCTATAGTCCATAGGTAGTGCAGTACAACTTGAGTAGGTACATTTATTAAGAACTTCCACGGCAATTTTATATTATAAGCAGGCGTTTGACTTGACTTGCACCTCTAAGGCGCTGCGCAAACGTAAAGACTTTTAGTTTCCTGTTACCATCTACACCGAATATTTAGATCATCTTTTGGCACGGCATAGAAAGATTTTTCTTGCGATGTGAATTAATTCTAGCGTCACGCTCGGGATTGATGAGAAATCTTCGGCTAAATTCGGGACCATGGCCATTGGCCATCTAGAAATGTAGAAATGCATCAACATTTCCCATTGACCGAGTAGAAATGCGTCAGCCTTTCTCATTGGTCATCTAGAAATGATGCGTGAGCATGTCTTGATGGCCATGATAGGCATACCCTCCGGTTTCCGTAGTTTCCAAAGTAAGCTATCAAATCCTAAGTTTATAAGTTTTCACTTCTATCGGCAGTCCCTATGACTGCCAATTTTTTTTGTGTCCGGACACTACTAATGTTTACGTTTGCGCAGGGAGTGGACGATTTTATACATACATACCTATTCATAGCATCATCGGTAACTTGTACCTGACACAGGACATAAAGTGGTCATGTTTGCGCCATGACATTGCGCATGCGCATTGTTGGCGCGTCCCCCAGCAAAACTTTTTGTTTGTCCAGTTTTCAGAGCTAACCACTCATTAGCCAAGACATAATATTAATATCAACTGGTAAAAATACATTAAATTTCTACAATTTCATGGGTTTAAAATGGTAGTTTCTTTTTTGTTAATGAATTCATTGTTGAAATAATCTCTTTACAACCATAAAAAATATAGGTAAATAATTGTAATTGTCATGCATCTACTCGAAAAACCGCCATTATTTGAATTTTGTACTTACCTACACCAACGGACAGGCAATTCTATTACGAACATTTTGGTAGAAATATTTTTTCAAAAGAACAAAATCTGATTTTATAGTTTTTTCTAAAATTTGAGCGTAAAAGAGCGACAAATCCTACTGTTCCTCTCTTGCTCTTTCTTGCGGTGTGCGATGAGGTAAGAAATACTCAAGGTCATTTACTCGGGGTACGGCCTTAACACGACTTTAACTTTTTCCTATATTTTTTGCAGCTGCGATTATTTTGACTGATTTTGTGATATAGTGAGTAGGTAATTGTCGTCACAAACAAATACTTACTTCGCCGGTGTTTTGTGTTCAGATAATATATTACTGACTCACGAATGTCGTATAGGTAATAGGCGTGACGACAGGTCCTGCAATTATATTAAATTACCAGATGTCCGCCCCGGCTTCGCCCGTGGTACATTATATAGCACTCATCGGGCACCCGTAAGTACATATCCAACGGTAAAAGAATGACTGAAATCGGTTCAGTCATTCCTGAGAATATTGCTTTCAAACAAAAATCCTCTTCAGCTACCTGCTACGCCACCTGTCGGAAATTGGTCGTTCCAACTCAGATTTAGAAACAAATTTAGATTAGCAAAGGTCAAAGAAGGCAAAGGTTTATATTCAATGACCCAATCTTAGACACATGCTGTCATGTGTCATGTCAAAGCACGAAACGTACAAAAACTCTCAAAAAGGAATCTTTTTTCCCCGTTTTTGTTACATTCTTGATTCATACTCCGCTTCTATTGATAGTAGCGTTATGTTCTATAGCCTATAGCCTTCCTCGATAAATGGACTATCCAATAGAAAAAGAATCTTTCAATTCGGCTTAGTACTTCCAGAGAAACTAGCGTTCAAACAAATAAACAAACAAACACACTCTTCAGCTTTATAATATTAGTATAGAAGTATAGATTTGATATAATAACAGTATTTAAATAGAATAAAATATGTACCAATTTTAATTTTGATATTTATTTAGTTTAACTTACTTTATGCTCATTCAAAGATGGTAGTCCATTTTAAAAGTACGAAAGTATGAGAAAATGTATATTTACCATTGGATAACCCATTCAATTTCAAGTTACTTTTGTTATGAAACCTAACCTGTTATTGAATATAGCTACCATACAAACTTTACGCGCGATGCATAGAAAATACGACAGTGTGACGTCACGTTTCAGTAGTGATTTGTATGAAGCGTTTATGGGAGAAACCAAAATTGTGATTTTAAAATCGTGTTATCACGGGAAGTTTTTAAGATAACAAAGTGATTCTTTCACCTATGTTTCAGTTATTGAGTAGCCTTTTGATTGCACATCAAATCAAAAATGAGCCGACATGCCTATTGTAGGTATCGGTAGGTACCTATCTATATGACGTAATTGCGATGATCTGGCGTTTTGATTACAAACGTAGTATGTAGTGATCTGTGCTAACGTTCTCTGTATACTACTTATTTTAGAAGCTTTGCGGGTTTGTCTTTTGGCGCTTAGAAAAAATGACGATAATATTTCTGTACATACCTAATAAGTATTTTTCTGGTTGTGTTTCAATATAATGTTGTTGGACGATAACACCACAGATGCGTCCAGGACCATTTGTTTTTTTTTACAAATATCGTGGATTACAAGAAGAAAAGGAAAATAGGGAGGAGTAACATTTACAGCACAGCAACACAGCCTAATTCTAGAGCTCTTTTGGTATTTTCTAAGTCGCCGCTTCCCGGCTTGGAGCCTCCACCACAACCGCATTTCTATCTCTGATACTGATGGCCATCTCTAAGTTGTACTCTTGGATGGTCTTCGGTTCAACCAACGCTCGCCGTACGAACCGACCGACGGCGTCGTCGGTGTCGTCAGCGTAGTATGTGAAGTTCCCTGTGTGGCGTGAGGTTGTGACGACCGCATGGGGCGCGCTCTTGCAGCTAAGTAAAATAATGACACTAAAGACACTCTGTCTACCTCTACAGTTATTATAAATGGATATCTTAGCAGGGGCCAACATGGGGACGACTTGTAAATATTACTACTACTATTAACATGTTTTCACTCTAATAATAGCATTGAAAACATGATGGGAGACGCCACTACGTTCGTTACCCCACACGATGGTTACTACGAGTACTTTTGGATTATCTAAAACACGCAGTAAGTATGTGGAATACCTGTTATAAACATTGCAAACATGGCTGTTTTCCGGTTTGAAGGGCAATGTTTCCGGAGAATTCACTAGGTGAATTCTACGGAAACATTGCCATCATTGTGAACTACTCAGAGCAAAAGCCGTGATTTGAACTCTTCTTATGTGCCAGGCATGTTGCTTACCTGTTGTTGCGTCGCGCCTTATTTAAATTAAAAAAAACTGGAAGGTGTGGCCATGAGAATGGTTAAAAAAAACCTGGAGGGTGTGGCCATGAGCATGGCCATAGTCCATGGTCCCGAGTTTGCCCAAAGATTTCTTATCATTCCCGAGCGTGACGTTAGAACTCAATTCACAGCCCATGAACAATTTGTCTGTGCTGAGCCAAAAGAATCTTTTGCTTTAAAAAAACCACAACCGAATTGGCAACCACCTCCTATTTCGCAGTCGGTTAAAAAAAACTTCGAATTTCGAACTTCTTTCATTGTTGTGGGTAGTCAAATTAACAATTTGCCCAAGTTGTTTCCGTGTCGGTCTGTACTGGATCCAATATAAATGTAAATTGTAACCAATTTAATATGATAGCTTTTACCTTGTGCCTGGTTCTAAGCGGTACCCAGGTTGCTACCTATAGAGCAAACTGATTCGTTTCGTTATAAACAGGAAATACTTACCTACAGACTAGATGGAGAGACAATATATTATTAGCGGTACCAAGGTTGCTACAAACCGAGCTACTGATTTGTTAAGTTATAAAATACTTAGTGAAAAACATCATAAATCCACTGAAGGAAACCAAGATCTGATGATGGCATCTCAGAAAAATCGTAGAGGGACTACTTGAGATCCACTTGATCTACTTGATCTTCGTTTCCTTATCATGGGTGGTCCCTTGGGCTCTTGGAATATCTCCTTTCTTTCTCTAATTCTCGATTCTATAAAAAAGAAATCATCAAATTCCGTTTATAAACGACGAAGTTATCCGCGAATACACATGAATGAGGAAAAAGATATAATTTATACGATTGAATGGAGATACATTTTCCATTTTTCGAATTACGATATCTTACGGAAGACAGCTGGCAGTGGATGGAGACTTAAATGCTGTGGATGATGGAGGGCTGAGGATTGGGTTGAATGGCGAGCCATAGACCATAGGGGAAGTCTATATCCAGCAGTGGCTAAGATAGGCTAATTTAATAATAGTAGATTATGGCATAGTTGGCCTAGTAGATTATGGCATGGCAGTTGGTTGGCCGTCCTTTTTTTTATGTGGGGGTAATGCATAAAACCCACACAGGTTTCTCCGGCAGTGGGTCACAGTTGCGGGGTCACTCTTCGCAACTTCCTCCGAGTCGGAGGGAGTGTGAAGAGCCTCCGATGACTCTGACCCAACGCCAGCACCCTTGCAGGCCCGCCTCGCGGTGTATTCCGAACCTAACCCGAAAACCTAACCCGCTACCGGGTTAGGTTAGGAATAGCAAAAAAAATTTTTTTTTCATTCCCAACCTAACCCTCTTCCTAACCTGACCCGAAATTAAATTCCGAACCTGACCCTATTACTAAAAAAAAGTCATAACTCCAGGAACTATAGGCCTAAAAACGTACTAGGTAGGGTTTTAGATTCGAGGTTAACTTAGGAACATTATTTCCGGCTCAGGTTTAGAAGAGGGTTACGTTCGTAATGAAAAAAATGAATCACTTTTGCTGTTTGTTCCTAACCTAACCCGGTAGCGGGTCAGGTTCGGAATAAACCACATCATGGGTTCGGGTTTTGTAGTGGTAGGACCCTTGGCAGAGTCCGCCTGGGGAAGTACCACACCTTTGCCAGTTATTCTACCGCCAAGCAGTAATGTGCAAACATTACTGTGTTCCGGTTTGAAGGGCAATGTTTCCAGAGAAATTACAGGGCTTAGAGATATAAGATCTTAGATCTCTGGGTGACGAGCGCAGTGCAGTGCTAGGTAATGATTTGGACTCTTCATGTTCCAATAGCTGCGTGTCACTGTGCTGTTATGTGTCAGGCATGTTGCTTACCATCAGGCACATGTCCAGATCGTCTCGTCACCAATTATTAAAAAAAAAAAAAAGGTTGGGAATGAATTTTTTTTTTTCTGTTCCTAACCTCACCCGGTAGTTGGTCAGGTTTTCGGGTCAGGTTCGGAATAAACCCGCCTCGCGGCTCGCGGGAGGGGGGCGATTACCCCATCCCATGGGATGTCCCCAGACGATCCATCTCTTTTTCTCGGTCTCTCTCCGCGACTGTCTCGCAGAAGAAGACCGCCGCCTCCCACGACCTCTTGCTATCGAGCATCTTAGCTAAGATGACTAAGATAGATTTTCTATGAAATTAGAAAAAGGTACTTGTGGCGAAGTGCGGATCCCGACAAGCACATATTAAGTATACTCGTATCAAAGCCGGTCGTGGCCTGCCTTGTGATTCCATATTATGGTTAGGTATGGAGCGCATGAGTGCTAGAGGAGCGCGGTTTACTTGTCAATATGAAACCTGAAATCTTGTTTCAGCATCAACGTTTTACAGCATGTTAGTTTTAAGTTCAGATCTGTTGGCCTAATCTTATACCTTTAAACGAGCAATTCTGGTATATATTCCATACTATTCCATACTAATATTATAAATGTGAAAGTAACTCTGTCTGTCTGTCTGTCTGTCTGTCTGTCCGTCTTTACCGCCTAAACCAAGCAACAGATTTTGATGAAATTTGATACATAGATAGAATAGATCCCGAGAAAGGACATAGGCTACTTTTTGTTCCGAAAAAAGGGTTAAAAGGGTTAAAATAAGGGATGAAAGTTTATATGGAAAACTTCGTCATTGTTGAAGAACTATGAAACTTTACGTCTAGATATTTAACACGAAACCATAAAATGTATGTTTTAGCAGTTTTGTAGTTTCGAACTGTACCTACGGGGGTGGAATTGGGGGTGAAAGTCTGGAAGTTCAATATTATTGAAGATAAAACCATGAAACTTTGTATCTAGACACTTGAAATGGAGTCGATAAACGTTTGTTCCAGCAATTTTATAATTTCTAACTATACGGGGATACTTATATAACCGCTTGATACACTGGCCACTTTTCGCGTTTTACAAATTTGGCGGGAAAACGGGTGTCAGGTTACATAAGTGCGGTGTTTATGTTTCGGCATATGAAGTGCCGCCTTACTTTTACCCGTTTGAGCCATTTACTCTCAAGAGCGTTTCAAGACGCTTCTAGCGGTATCATTTATTTATAATTAATGTACTTAAATAAATTCAAGATGGCCGCCGCTACAAAATGGCGGATAATTTATGTTTTATTAATCCCATCAATATGGATATCAAATGAAAGGGCTCAACAAGCAGAATACAATATACTATAAAAAATTGAAATCCAAGATGGCGGCCGCTACAAAATGGCGGATAACGTAGGTTTTATCAATCCCATCAACATGGGTATCAAATGAAAGTGCTCAACCAGTAGAATACAACGTACTATATAAAATTAAAATCCAAGATGGCGGCCTCTACACAATGGCGGATAACTTAGGTTTTATCAATCCCATCAACATGGGTATCAAATAAAAGGGCTTGACAAGAAGAATACAGTGCACTATACAACCTCAATATTTAAGATGGGCGCAGCCACTAAATGGCGTATCAGACAGAATTTTTGATAGTCGACGAGATTTCCATGGTGTCTTATCAAATGTTATGCATGATGGACGCTCGATTAAGGCAAATTAAGAACTGCGAAAATGAGTTTTTTGGAGGAGTAAACGTATTACTTTTCGGTAATCTTTTACAACTGCCTCCTATAAAATGATCAGGAACACCTGTTTTCAATTCTAATACGAAATTATTCATATGAAAGTAGCTCTCTCTCTGTCCGTTGTCGTCTAACGCCTAAGCCACTTAAAGAGTTTGTTACAATTTGGTGCACAGATAGACTAGACTTAGGAAAGGACAACGGCGACTTTTATCACAGAAAAAGAGTTGAAAAGAGTGGAAATGAGGAATAAAAGTGTGCATGGAAGGATCTTTGCACTCTTTGTATGCTATTTTTAACCGACTTCAAAAAAGGAGGAGGTTATCAATCCAGATGTATTACCAATTGTGAATCAATTTAGATGGTTATTTTTTTGGTTGGTAGATTATAGTTCAGAGGTGGTCATATAAATTTTATCGAAATCAGTGGGGCGGTTTTTGAAATATGAACAACAAACTAAAATTTGTGTTCATGTAATCAGACGATATATCTACTAATATCTACTAATAGACTCTAATAAAATTTGGTGGACCGTCCCAATATGATTTTAAATTAAAGTCTGTTTTTGATCAATTTTTGAGAACATAGTTTTTTTTTGTAATTTGTCGTGTAAATTGTACATTTATTAATAAATATAAAACTTTGACTTAGACCGATTTTGATTAGGAAACGTGAATTTGTATGGTAGTAGACATACGAGTAGGTACTGCCTCAATTACTTTAATAAATATGTGGCGCGGACGAAGTCGCGGGTAAAAGCTAGTATATATATATAAATAGAATCTGAATCTCAGAAACGGCTCGAACGATTTCATGAAATTATGTATACAGGGGGGTTTCGGGGACGATAAATCTAGCTAGGTTTTATTTTTTAAAACATCATTTTATGCTTGTTTTTAGACAATAAAATCCTCCTACAATGTCATTAGAATACTATAACTTATTTCGCAACTGTTCTTTAAGTCTAAATGGCTTAGACGGAATATGCTCGCCCTCGGAGACACCAGGCCCCGGTTCGAATCCTGGTGGTTACTTTTCTTTTTGTTCTTTTTTTTTTGCTCGCCCTCGGAGTCAACAGGCTCCGGTTCGAATCCTGGTGGTCCTTTTCTTTTTTTTTTCTGAGAAAATCTTATACTTAGTGCCTTTTAGTAGGTCTAAGTAAGTCATCACTTCGTAATTCGTACCTGCCTAAATATCATTTAAAAAAACCGAGCAAAGCTCGGTTAACCAGGTACTTTTCTTTATGTGTTATCACTAATGTAATGTTATTATTATCAAACCACTGAATTTAAATAATTGTTGTTTCTAGGCCCACATAGTTTGGAATGTAATACAGTTCTGTACAGTATACTCTAGCTTGTTATGAAATTTGGTAGAATTCCTGAATTTAATTTTAAGTTTTCAGTCAGTTTTTGTTTTATTTGCTAAATAGCTTGAAAATTGATTGCTTGAAGCTTGAAGCTAAATTGAAAGTAGCTTAAGTGACGACTTATTATTTTTTGTCATACTGTTTTTTTTTCTTCACACCCTATCTTTAATCTATTATTTTTTTGTTTGATTCCTGCCACTAATGGTTGCCTGGAAGAAATCGCTATTAGCGATAAGGCCGCCATTTATGGCACTAGTTATAAGTGTCTCTTGTTTTGTATATTTGGATGTGTTACTGGTGTGCATAATAAAGCGTTTCTGTTTGTCTGTCTAAATAATTAATTATTCTTAATGCAGGGCTGCATTAAGAAACAGTGACAGTATCACAAATTCCTTGTAAGTGAAACATTTTGTATCTAATAACACAATAAAAAAATCCAATCTAACGAGTTTTCATATGAAAAGTCATACTAAATACTTGTAAAGGGATACTAGACAAAATCATGACGAAATAATTACAATAATTCACAGTTAATTTGTATAAAATATTCAGTTTAAACAGGTGGGAGTGCCGGAGCCTGTCAAGCTCCGCCCACCTCGAAAGCCTTAATTATAACCGTCTCTTTCGCACGGTTTTTCTCTGTCACTCGATTACGATGAGTTTGATACTTTGTGTCTAACCTCAAATACTGTAAAGCAGGTTTTTTTATTTCAACGTTGTGTGTATTGGGCGACATTTTTTATTCAGCGTAAGTTCCGTGGCACACTCTTGTAGGATGTAGCTAGTTAATATAAATAAACTATCAGTGCCCCGTGGTTTTACCCACGTAGTTCCCATCCCCGTTATTTTCCCGGGATGTAAAATAGCCTACGTGCTCTTCCTTGTCAAAGTCCATAACAGCATCTTGCTGAATGAAGCACACGACGTTGGCGTAATTGTACTCACCAAACATATCACACTTACATAGCAACGGGATAGAAGCCAGAAACTAATAGACGATGAATCAAATGACATATAATATGATGCAACCAATTAAAAGCTAAAAATGCAAAGAAGAAGAAGACTCTATCAGCTGACTATTATTATCATTGTATAAATTCAGACCAATGGAAACTGTGTTGCCAGACATATTGCATGCCTCTAGAAGAAGAGGCCAGTTTGTATGGGTCAACTATTAAAATGTTTTGTATCACCTTATCTTACCTGCAAACAGCAATAAAGATTTTTGTATTTTGTATTTCCAGACTATAATCTACCTGTGTTCCAAATTTCATCCCGATACATTCATCCGTAACAACGTGACTGGGCAACAAACATCCTAACATTGACATTTATAATATTAGTAAGATTACTATAGATTTTTTTAATATTACATATTTATTTTAAACTAGCAGCGGGCTGCTGGTTTACCCGTGTAGTTTCTAATCCCGTTATTTTAACCTATATGTTCTTCTCGACTATCATCTAACTGAGTTACAAATTTCAGCACGATCTTACGTTACGACGTGATTGAGCCACAAACATCCAAATATTACACATAAAAAAGAAATGTTTAATATTAGTAGGATTTTCGATAGTGGCGGTGCCTGTACCCTTTAGTCTTTTTTAACAAGTTTAGAGGTAATAGGGGTGCGTTGCGCCCCTGGGGTTGATAACAATATGCTGAGTAATGATCTAAAAGCTATGATGGTTAGTTGTTATTTATAATTGATATTGTTTGGTTGCTTATCTTAGGGTCGCTTTTTCTGAAGTTGAAATTTTTGGGTTCCCTACAAGAGGTATAAGAAAACCCTATATGATCTAAGAGTAAAATATTTGTGTACATTTTTCATTTTAATCATAACGTTACTTTGCAACTTTAAGTAAAAATATTAATAGTATGTAAAATATATTCGCAATGAAGAGCAGAACGATAAACTCTGAACATGGTGCATGTAACTTCATCAAAATATCGCGAACTAGCCCCTCTAGAGACGATCTTCTTAGCATTCCATGGATTCACCGCGCGGGCACAGAATAAATATGGTGCGGGTGCCGGGTCCATCGTGTGGCAGAGAGAGAAAACTCGAATAGATCCTGAGACTTACGACATCAACACTCAACTTCACTACTCGTTTTTCTCTCCCTGCCCAGCCAAATCTGATATGAGCCTACTAGTGCAGCTTTAGATACTCGTTCTAGTATAGAACTTACTGCACTTCTGGATAAGCTAAGGTCATCAGGTTATAGAGAGATTTTGCTGGTATACCTCTCGCCCCCACTTCTACAGCGTATAAACTAACTACATAGCCGTTTTTTGTTAATTCGTTTAGGAAGTCGTAATACTTATTTTGTTTCATCGCGTGGTCTTTAGGTATATTAGTTTCCCACGGTACGGTAAGTTCTACAAGGACTATGCGTTTCGTAGCTCTAGAAAAAAGGAAAATGTCCGGTCTGGATGACGAAACACCCTCATCCTCTATAAACCACGGTAAAACACTGTAATCAATGATTTTGAAAATATTTTTTACGGGCATAAATTATTATTAGCAAAATACAACACTACAAAAGAACTAAACTATTACACTAAGCACATCGGAATAATCCATCATTAAGATGATCATACTCTTATAATGATGATTTAGTAGTGGTAGGACCAAAGAGTTTACATTATACTACGTATAGAGTTAGAACAAACGCTTTACAACAAAACGCGGATCTGATCGCTCTTGCCTTGTCGCTCGTGTGGAAGTCTCATACTTTTGTCGCGGCACTCCACTCTGTTGCCATAGAAAGTATGCACGTCATCTGCTTACGATTGGCACAAAGGAACCGTGCGGAACCTGATCAATTTACTTATTCTCTATCTAAGGGTATGACTCTTTTGCAAAACCCGTCTGGGGAAGTACCAAACCTTTGCCAGTTATTCTGCCACCAAGCAGAAATGCGCAGACATTACTGTGTTTGGGTTTGAAGGGCAATGTTTACGAATAAATTACTGGGCTAAGGACATACATATAATACGTTATACCTCCGGGTGACGAACGCAGTGCTATGTTAGGTAATTATTTAGACTCTTCATGTCCCGGTAATTGCGTGTAATTGTGTTGCTATGGGCAGGCATGTTTCTTATCATCATCATCATCATTGTCACTCTATACTACATTTTGAAAAAACTCACTACCAGTCGAAAGCGTGCCTAGCGTGCTGGAAGTGTTACCACGCTGAATGGCAATGCATATAGGTACATATAATGTAGGTTTGCACAAATAAACGCAATAAGGTTTTTAAGTGTTTATAATTGTAGTGTAAAAGAGGAGATATAATTATTATTTAACTGTGCTGAACCCTCGTCAAATTCCCAGTTCACCGTGGCCTCTTGACTTCCGAAGGGCGTGCTCCACATTGAATCAGGATCCATACAAATTGTTATTGATGTTCAGTTTTATTACGATCTTGTTATTTGACTAGTGAATTAAAATGGCGAAAATCGCTGCGTGAGAAAACATGTTTTACACCAATAAAATGACAAAGTTGGAGAATAGACTGTAGGGGTAGGACTCGTTGTGGAGTCCACCTGGGAAGTACCTGTGCCAGTTATTCTAC
This sequence comes from Ectropis grisescens, assembly GCA_017562165.1. Classification (NCBI taxonomy): domain Eukaryota; kingdom Metazoa; phylum Arthropoda; class Insecta; order Lepidoptera; family Geometridae; genus Ectropis; species Ectropis grisescens. The sequence continues at coordinate 14,804,348 of CM029797.1, forward strand.
CGGCAAGCAGTAATTGCATTAATTGGCGGAGAATGCGGAGGAGCTCCAGGGGAAGAGGATTTTTAAGCTATTGCATAGCTTTTATCGCGGGCCTGGGGACCGAATTTTAGTGGTCGTGTATCTCTTTCTTATGTTCACAAGAAAGAGGGATGGAAGACCGTAACGCCGTCCTCGCCACTCGGTCATTCGACTTTGAATCTTATTTGTATTAGCTTTACAGACTAAATGCTTTAGCAGTATTGCCAACTTAACGGATTTCCCGTGATATTTTTTGTGGTAAACAAATGTCACTTATGTTGCTTATGTTGATAAAAATGCATGCAATATGCAATAGCTTTACCGCGGCAGTCCCCGAGTGCCACACTTCTTTTTTTATTTTGAATGTGAATTGAATTCTAACGTCACGCTCGGGAATGATAAGAAATCTTCGGGTAAACTCGGGATCATGACCATTAGCCACTGACGCATTTCTAAATGGCCATGGTTATGGCAACACCCTCCGGTTACACCCGCGTAGTTTCCAAAGTAAGTTTTATCAAATTCTGAGCTATAAGTTTTCATTTCTATCGGCAGTTCCTATGACTGCATTTTTTTATTATTATAATGTGACAAGACGAGCAGGACATTTGCCTGATGGTACGCAATATGCCTGCCCATAACAGCACAGTGTCAGCTACTGAATCATTGCTTGCTTGCATGCTAAAAGCGGGACCTCGAGAACGGTCATATATAATTTTAACAAAAAAGAACTGACTTTCAACAGAAAACTTATAAAGTAAAAAAGTTTTCCTCGATTTCTCTAGAATGTCATCATCAGATTCTGGTTTACTTATTATGGTACCACCTTTGGAATATCTTCTTTACAAAAAAAAAAGAATCATCAAAATCGGTTCATAAACGACGAAGTTATCCGCGAACACAAATAAAAAAAATAAACATACATACGGTCGAATTGAGAAACCTCCTTTTTTTGAAGTCGGTTAATTATAAGTACCACCCTTGTAACCCAAGACCACAAGCTCAATAAATTGTTTTGATTGATCATTACCTAGCACTGGAAACATTTCCCTTCAAAGTAATGTTTGCACCATCGATATAATTAAAGAAACGAAGATGAGGTATGCCGTAATCTAAAGACAACATAACGTGGCGAAAATTTGTTTGAAAAATTATAAAAATTGAATTTTCAGCGAACGTACACAACTTCTTGTTGCGACTGAGACTAAATCAGGAGACGTCACCTGATTTTGCATCGCCATAGTAGAAGCGCGTTTGCCGCTTCTGCGTTTTTAAGATTCGATGGTTTGCACACAACTGCTTGGCGGTAGAATAACTGGCAAAGGTGTGGTGATTCCCCAGGCGGACTCTGCAAAGAGCCCTACCGGTCCTCTGCAGCCGGCAAAGTCATAGACCTGACCTGAAGCGGAGAAGTGAGGCTGTCCAGACATGGGGGCATCTGGCTGGTTGGTCCCTGAGGTACCTCAGATGCTGAGGTAGTACGCCACGGCAGCTACACAGAACATTTCCGTTTGACGTACTCGGTCTCTCAAACTGATGACCTTTCTTTTTAATTTTAAGAAATATTATAAAGCAAATAAAGAAACCCTGTACTCAACCCTGACTAAGTTAGGGACACACTTAGCTCGCGGGCCGGGCCCTTGCGCCCGGACAGGAAAAAAAAAAAAAAAGATGCCTAGCCTTTCAGGTACCAGATGCCAATTTGGGTAAATTTTATCGGATACACTTCGGAGAGTGTGCAACTTATTATTTGTATGATTTGATACCACCTTGCTCATTTTTCTTTCGGAATACTGGTACCTCGAGAAAGAGACATCGTTTCATGGTTGATGTTCCAAAGACACGAACGAAGATATTTGAAGTTACTTTTGTAATAAGAACGAAGAAGTCTAGGCTGTGGAATACGTTGCTTGAGTGGGTTTTCCCCGATGGTTGCAATCTTTGTGTCTTCAAATCGAGAGTGAATCGGTTTCTTCTAGGTAAACACGCTCCAACGTGGACCGCATCGTCGCTTAACATCAGGCGAGAAGGCAGTCAAGTGTAAACCTATAAAAGTAAAAAAAACAGTTGTATGTTAGGTTATTTTGTTCCCTGCGCCTTCGGCACTAACTCAAATGTTAAGTAGGTAGTGGAGGCACTTCAGCCGTCTATTATACGTCATTCTAAAAAAAACTGATGAGCATGCTCTATTGCTCTTAACGCCTTTCTGTGCCTATCTTCAGTCAACGTCCACGAAAGGTTGAGTACCTCTAAACTATTTATTATACGAATACATTGAAAACCACCCGCAGTATGCACAAGGTAATGAATGGACTCTAACAATCAGCTGTTCAAACATATTTACCCCCCCACATTCAGAGCTGTCTAATAAGCACCTTTCTACCAGTGCGTTTTACAGTGCGGTATTTTTGATAAAATGTCCTTATCCCGTCATTAAAACCAAATGCTAAGACAAATTCTATTCATTTATTTCGCTAGTTTATAGTTTTTAGGGTTCCGTTGCCAAATGGCATATGGGACCCTTATAGATTCGTCCTGTCTGTCTCTCTGTCCGTCCGTATGTCACAGCCACTTTTCTCCGAAACTATAGGACCTATTGAAACTTGGTAAGTACATAGGTGTATTCTATGAACCGCATCAAGATTTTCATACAAATAATAGAAAAAAACAATAAATTTTGGAGGTGTATACTTAGAACTGAAACTCATTTTTTTCCATCAAAACCATACGTACACCGCAGATTTTGATGTCGGTGATCGGTTATTTTTCCGAGACGAAGACTAGCAAATGTGGTATTCCAGACAATAATCTCATTCCAAATTGCAACTCGATCCGTTTAGCCATTCCAACGTGATTGAGCAATAAACATCAAAATATCCAACTACACTTTGACATTTTTATAATACTTACTTATTAGTACAGTCATGTAATAACATAATTATAGGAGAGTAAGACTTTAAATAAAGGTATGTAAAGTAAATTGGTTCTTTAAAACATGAAAAAGTTAAGTTTAATTTAAAAAAATCGATACCGGTCCTTCTCAGAGGCTCTCAAACATTGGTCCGATTCCTCCAAAATAAAGTCTTTACTGCCGAATTTATGTCAATATCAGAATATAATTTCATTTGTATTAAAGTGAAAACATATTAAGAAGTGTTGAGTACGTTTTCGTAGCAGAAAATGTTAAATGCTCGCGGCACCGACATTGTGATGTAGTGTCGTTGTGTCGGAGCGGTGGTGGAGCAGCGGAGTAGGACGCCCGCGTTATTATAGTATTTATATATAAGTATTTGGATCTTGGAAAACCTTGTGAGTTTCCGTCACTGACATGCGTAATAGCCGTATAATTATTGTAGGTATACTAGGTACTGTAGGTACAAGTGACGTACTGTGTAATATTAGTACTGTTTAATATAAAAATTAAGTTCCAGCTCGTCTAGCCGGGACAACAGCGACTACCGATCTGAAGACCTCGGGTTCAGAATCACGCGCACGACTGTATTTTCGATGTCATGTGCGTAATACCGCTAACTTAAATCGGTGAAGGAAAACATTGTAAGGAAACCGACAAGTAAGTACCTATAATCTTTCGACGTCATGTGTCATTCGCACTGGGCCAACGTTGTGTATTGTGGCCTTGACTCTCTCCTTGCGAGATAAGGATATTTTTGCCATTGCTACGACTGCCATTTTTTTTAAAGAAAGTTTTGAAATGGCTCTATCCATTTTATTCAGCCGTTTCAAAACTATTAGCTGTTTTGTTAGCTGTGGTAGGTAATGGGTATTTACTATACTTGCGTACGTACACGTGTTACAAATATCATAATCATAACAAATTGAAACTATTCGTATGGTCATTAAAATGTTTAATGTAACATGAAAAGGCTTGTAGATTACAATAATTAAGTATAATGTATTACAATAACTATACCTATGTTATATACCTATTATACTAGTTTTTGCTTCTGAGTTTTAACCTGCCGTTCTAACTACATAATTGGTATTTATATTTCTATAAATTTGCAGAGAAATCAAGAGCATTATTTTGTAGAGTTGTTTTTTGAAGTATTTGAGAACTATAGGCCTGTATTTAAACGGCCTGTGTTTAAAACGTTTTTAAATAAATCGGAAAACTGAATAATGAAAACATAGTACAATTACAAAATTAATTCTGTTATTTATAGTTTATAATTTCAACAAAAGTATTTTTCTTCTGCTATCTAATATACGGTACAAACAATAAATTTTTGGTTCACGGAGGTATCAAGGACAACATATGTTTTATAGGTTTTAATGTAACTGTTTTTTAGCTGTAAATAGCTGAGGGTACCATAAAAGTGTTTGAGAATTAGTGGTTATTATTTTAATGAATATGTTATAACACATTTTTCAAAATATACATGTTTCTATACATTTTAATATAATTAAATATTTTTTGAGGTTTTCTTTAGTATGTGTACTAAAATGTCGTTATAAACAAATAATAAAATGTATATCAGTATTTTTTATAAAATCACATAGATGTCAAAAGCAATTTTTTATTTTGTATTTGTTTTTATGTAGCGGTTTTTTTAGCTGTGAATAGTCGAGGGGTCCATTGAAATGTTTGAGAACTACTGGCCTGTATTTAAGTGCATTGAATGCGGTCATTACACGCTTGTTTGGGGCCTTTGTGAGTGCATTGTGAGACGGTGCCGCTATTGTGCTTGTGTTTGGAGTAGACAGCTTCGGATGAGGGTCTTAGAGGTCCTTGGGTTGAATGGAAAACGTTACCATTTTTTAAGTTATTGGAGCGAAATTCCTTATGGCTTAGAGGAGATTACAACATATCATATCGTCATTCGGCATCCAATACCGCGAATGCCACAATCAGGAAATTTTACAATAAGACAAAAAGCTTTGTTTTATTTTCATGGTAATGGTTTTTAACCCCCGACAAAAAAAAGGGGTGTTATAAGTTTGACGTCGATGTCTGTCTGTCTGTCTGTCTGTCGGTCTGTCTGTCTGTCTGTCTGTCTGTCTGTGTGTGTGTCTGTCTGTGGCACCGTAGAGCTCAAACGGATGGGCCGATTTCGATGCGGTTTTTTTTATTTGAAAGTTAATATCCGTGCGGGTGTTCTTAGCTATGTTTGGTTAATATCGATTCAAAATGGCCGCCTCCACAAAATGGCGGACAAAATATTTCTTCACAACCTACCTCAATATGGGTATCAAATGAAAGGGCTTGACTAGCAGAGTACTAAACGCTATAACAAATTTCAAATTCAAGATGGCCGCCACCACAAAATGGCGAATTATATAATATTTTTCACTACTACCTCAATATGGGTATCAAATGAAAGGGCTTGATTAGTAGAATACTTTGCACTCTGACAAATTTGAAATCCAAGATGGCCGCTACCACAAAATGGCGAATTACATTTCCTTTTTCACAATTCCCTTAATATGGGTATCAAATGAAAGGGCTTGACTAGTAGAATGTTGTACAGATAACAAATCTAAGGTAGTCGGGGGTTAATCAAAATTTTTAATTTTGTTCTTGTCTAATTTTTGCATCACAATGTGCCAAAGTGAAGCGTGGCAGGGTACAGCTAGTATAATATACTAGTGTGAGCTATCTGTCTCCCATAGTGTACTTTTTTTTTTTTTTTTTTTATTTAAATTAGCCACTCCACAGACTCTGGGGTCCGTGACCTTTGTCATTACAATTATTTTTTTTTTACAAATTTCTTGGATTAGAGAAGAAAAGGAAAATAGGGGGGGTGTTGTGAACATTTAATTCTAGTACTAGTCCGATTTCGTCTGTTGAGCCGATCACTACCGGTTGGGATTCCGACAGTAATCGACTCGACATCGTCTTTTGCTTAAGCCGCCTCCTCCCGGCGCAGAGCCTCCACTATTGCCGCGTTTCTGTCTTTTATGGCCATCTGTAGGTTGAACTCTCGGATGGTATTTGGTGATGCAGCTAACGCTCGCCGTACGAACCGACCGATGGCGTCGTCGGTGTCGTCAGCGTAGTATGTGAAGGTCCCCGTGTGCCGTGAGATTGCAACAACCGCATGGGGCACGCTCTCGTGCAGCTTCATGTTTACCTTAGTTTTAATTACGATGACCGACTCGTATGTCAATCCCTGAGCTTCATGGATGGTAAGGATGCGTGACCCGGTGCCCGATCCGTAACCCTGGTTTGTCAGGGTCTCCTTCTCCTCTTGAGTATACACTAAGAAGAGGGTGTTGGATTGGGTGCCGGGTATTTGCGCTCCCTTAAACCTTCTCTGCTCTAGAGACTTTATACGGGGTGCTGATGAGTACATACCTGAGTATATTTCCTCAGCGCATATGCGACATCCATCGGATTGCGATGTGTGCAGAGCAACTCCTGGCTGATCTTTGTAACCAGGTTCGGGCGGTGATACCTCATTTCGAAGAGATTTTCCCTATCGATGTAAGGTAACTGATTGACGTCTCCGATGAGGACGATTTCGCCTACACCAGACAGCCGTGAGACCATCACAATGGCTCCGAAATGGTTCATGAGAGCCTCATCCACCATGAGGCGGCTGGATTTCTCTTTTCCGAAACCATTTACCAGAGCAGAAGCCATAGTTCGCACCCTGGTTTTGACCAGGTTTCCGATGCGGTGCGATAGCTTCTCTCTTAGATCTTTGCTGCCTCAGTTGTTGTGGTGATGATAGCGTCCTTGTCCACATCGAAGTGTCTAATCACCCATGTTGTCTTTCCACATCCTGGAACTCCGTTGACCCACTGTATTCTTGGTACCTCCCAGTTTTCCCAATACGCTTTGACGTTTGAGTTCCCTTCAATGGACTTGGCCATCTCGAGGATCCTGTCGTCCAGCATAATCTTGGTGCATCGGGCGGTAACTACCATTGGGTCGTTTGGTGGTGTCAAATAAACGGGTCTTCCCGCGCGCTCTGTCTCTCTCTCGTTCAGTGTCACGAAGCCATTTTCTGCACTGTAGGCTGCCATATACTGTCCTGTCATGGTTCCCTTGATGACCCGGGAAGTGACATTATTGTAAATGGCTGCTTCGGCCTCATCAAGTTTCGCCTTTAGGAGGCTTTCACTTCCTAGCTTATAGAACTGCATGATGTTTTCGCAGATCTTGAGGTTGACTAGTTTTGTTGCTCTCAGTGTGGCTATGAATTCGATGAAGGCGTTACGTGCATGACTTCGTGGCTCCGAAGCTGTGACATAGCGGGGCGGTTCAACCTGTCCCATGTCGGCTCTCGTTCGGGCTGTTTGTTGCTGTGAAGCTGCTTTGGGGGTTTTTGACGTTAAGGGGGGTGATGCATGGGGTGAGATTCAGAGCACGCTTCCTGCTGCAGTGTTGAAGGCAGTTACGAAGGCCGTGATGGTGCCTCGGCTGCCGCTTTGATTGGCTGCGGCTTTTTCCGCGGCTGCCCTCTGCTGCAATCTTTCGGAACCGGTTTGGTTAGTCGAACTAGGAACGGGGTGTCCCCAGCTGTCTGTTGAATTTGTTAAGTCGTGCGAAGGGGCTCTGAGGAAGCTCAGATTTTCTCCCCTATCCTCGTATACGACAACCTCATGATGTTTAGAGGCCTCAATGCAACCCAGCCGGTCTGCGACTTTCGCTCTTGAGTATTCGATTGCCATCGCATCCACGCTTATCACCCGGGGGTTTTCACCTGCATTTCTGCTCAGATGTGCAAGCAGCGCACTTGCCTGCGTGAAAGGAGTCCGACCTTCCGAGTACTCTATTAGCGCAATCGTTTTGTTTCTCGATCGCACCAACCGAAATCGCACACTGGCATAGCATCAAAGGTTTTCCGCTTCATTGTGACTTTGGCGGTACTCCCATTGAGCAGGCAAGACAATCCAGGAGACAAACGGACGCGTTTCCGTTCCCAGGCGAAGCAAAAGCCTATTCCGAATCTCTCTTTGTTGCTGTCCATGAAGAGAGCCACTCCGCGGATACGGATCCCTGCCTCTCCTCGGTCTGCGTTCTCCAGTAGTTGTTGGGCGGAGATGCACTTTGAGGAGTTTTCTTGAGTGGGACTGCGGGGGACTGCACTCGGCGTGGCATCCACGGACAGCGGGGTAGGGTGTGGTGGCAAAGGGGGGCGTGTGTTTGAAAGTGTGGAGTTTCTCTTGGCCGCTATGCGGAATGAACTCTCCATGAAGGCCAGGAGCCGTGGTCTGCTATCTGGTTCTGCCAAGACGTTTTGAAGATCCGAGATAACCAGCTTCCTGTCAATCATGGATTCGAGATCATGTCTTGCAGCCATGAATCGGGGACAATCGAATAGCACGTGCCACACAGTCTCGGATGTTTCAGAGTCACACTCGCATACAGGACTGCTCTTGAGCTTAAATCTGTACAGGTATTCTGCTATTCCTCCGTGTCCCGTCAACGCTTGTACCTGGAAAGGAGTCAATTTCGTGGTCCTCGTCAACCGATATGCGTTTGCTATATCGGGAAGGAACGTTTGGGTGACTTTTCCGGTGTCCGAGGTCTCATATCGATCCTGCCACTTCATGACCGATTCTTCGCGGATTTTGCGTTTGACGTAGGACAAGGGGATACCCTCGTAGTCCCTGGGTGATTCCGCGAGTGCTGCCGATTTGGCTAGTTCGTCGGCTCTTTCGTTGCCAACATATATACATACATAGTGTACTTGTACTATGGTTTATTACAAGCTTTGCTTAGTTGTGGGGACAGTGTTGTCTGAAAAAAGTCAACCTTATAAATAAAAAATAATCTTTATTTAAACTTTGTCAATTTATTATATAAACTAATCTAGTTATATTTACAGTATTCAATAAATTTCTAATGTTAAATATATATATGTATATATATATATATATAGTTTTTTATTTTGGCGAGTGCGATATGCATTTTTGTAATACTAAAATGATATACAGAACCCAACTAACATATAAAATAATCTGTATGTTTTGCACGTCAAGCCCACTTCCAGTAGTCAGGGGCTCTCAACCTTTCAATAGAATACTATTATTCCACTGTAACAAGATACGGCAGATAAAGATCTATGCATTGTTGCGTAATGTTCTTACAATTACAAAGAAAAAAAAATAAGGACCAGCAAAATACATTGAGGTTTAGCAGAAAATATTTGAAGGGTGTCGATGTTATAACTTACACTGATTTGCAATTTTAACCGATTTCTAAAAATGAGGAAAGTCTCAATTTACTCTTACTTAAACCCTCACTTTCTTTAACGAAGTTCCTTTTCTTTTTAATAGAGAGTGACGAGACGAGCAGGCCATGTGCCTGATGGTAAGCAACATGCCTGCCACATAACAGCACAGTAACACGCAGCTATTAGAACATGGAGAGTCCAAATCATTACCTAGCACTGCACTGCGCTCGTCACTCAGAAATTAAAGATGTTGTATCTCTAAGCACAGTAATTTCTCTGGAAACATTGCCCTTCAAACCGGGACACAATAATGTTTGAAAATTACTGTTTGGCGATAGAATAACTGGCAAAGGTGTGGTACTTCCCCGGGCGGACTCTGACAAGAGTCCTAAGTACTACTACTAAATGGCAGACTTGGAGGAGATAGGGTTTTTTGTTGCGTGACCGTAATGATTTAATTCGCGTAAAACGGGGCAGTGTATGTCAGGGTATTGCTATATTTATTACAGATTTACACTTGATCGCCACCTCGCCTGATGTTAAGCGACGACGCGGTCTGTGATAGAGCGTGCTTATCTAGGAGTAACCGTCTCACTCTTGATTTGCATACACCAAGGTAACCATCAGGTAACACACATTCAGGCAACGCATTCCACAGACTCTTACCAATTCTTACAAAACTTCTGAAATATTTTATACCAAACAACAAAAGAATCTTCAGAATCGATTCGCAATTGGCGGAGCCATTGTATAGCATACACACAATGATTGTCGTTTGATGGCTTATGTCTGATTTGCCTTTCTTTTTGCATTGCCTTTCAAATTGGAACACATTAATGGTAGCACATAACTGTTTGACAGCAGAATAACTGGCTAATGTGTGGTACTTCACCAAGTGGGCTTTGCAAAGAGTCCTACCACTTAAAAAATACCATCATTTAAAACATTAATAAAAAAATATATCGTCCACCTCACATTTGACCTGCAGGATTATTTAATTATCTCCTTATATGATGTACTAGATGTCCGCCCCGGTTTCGCCCGTGGTACATTATATAACACTCCTCAGGATCCCGTACAGATACAACGGTGAAAGAATCTCTGAAATCGGTTCAGTAATTCCTGACAATATCGCTTTCAAACAAAACACCTCTTCAGCTACCTGCTACGCCACCTGTCGGAAATTAGTCGTACCAACTCAGATTTATAGCAAAGGTTTATATTCAAGAGGTGTTTAATCTGTGATATTCTGTGACGCAATCGTAGACACATGCTGTCATGTGTCATGTCAAAGCACGAAACGTACGAAAACTCTCAAAAAGGAATATTTTTCCCGATTTTGTTATGTTCTATAGCCTTCCTCGATAAATGGACTATCCAATAGAAAAAGAATCTTTCAATTCGGACCAGTACTTCCAGAAATCCTAGCGTTCAAACAAACAAACTCTTCAGCTTTATAATATTAGTATAGATTTTCATTTCCCAGCAGAGGAAGGAATACACAATGGACGGTTTATGCTTTTTTTTTTACTTTTGACGTGACGACGTCTAATATATCGATGAACGCCGGCTGAATGCACCGAAAAGTGTCCCGTTACGCTCATTGTATGCATTGCATCTTTTAATGTTTTGTTATGGCGTTGTCACGTTAAACTATCGTCCTTAAACGCTTAAACCAACCGACTTTACAGGCAACCAATTTTTTTATTGGTTTACACTTGACAAGTCGTCTGATGTCAAGCAACGATGCGGTCTACGATGGAGCGTGCTTACCTAGAAGAAACCGATTCACTCGCGATTTGCATACATCATGTAACCATAGCAACACACACACTCAGGCAACGCATTCCACAGCCTAGACGTTCTTATCACAAAAGTAGACTCAAACGTCTCGCAAAGTATAATATAATAATATTGTCATCTGTATTAACACGTGTAGCGGTTCATATTTTTGCAAACGTAAGTAATTTCTGACCAAGCAAATTAGCGACCTAGTCAAAACTGCAATATTTACATTAGCCTACTTAAGTCCCTACGCTAAATACTGGTGGGTGGACATTGAAAGCAAATGACTCATTTCAAACAATTGTTTAGATAATATTTATGCACTTAATTTTAAGACAACTTCTACAGTTGAGTTGAGCTATTTTTGTAGAGAATCGCGTCGCCAACATGACAAAGTGGCAGCCTAGCGTCGGAGCGCCGGCGGAGCAGCAGGACATGCGCGTAACAATTACTTATTTATAATTACAATTTTTGAATGGGTGAAATACATCGATATAAACTAATGGATGTGCCCTCCCAAACTTCAGGCGTACGGAATTATGTCATCGTTGGGAAGAGTGAGCTCACTCTTTCCGTTCTAGTCGGTAGCCCTAAGCACTTTGAAATCAGATGAAATTTATTTGAGTAAGTATCTGAATTAAATTTTAAATTGAAGTCGGTTTTTGTTTCTTCGTAAAATATAATTTATTTTATAGCAGGTACAAATTAATTTACTACCACGTAACTTAGATGTAAAATATAGAAATTTACTATTCCATAAGGTACCTACTACATAGGTACTCTACATTTTTTCGGGATGTGTTAGTGTTAGATGTGAAGTAGCCTATGTTTTTCCAAACTATCATTTATTTATGTTCAAAATTTTAGGTTGATTCCTATGTCACGATGGAGCAACAAACACACAAACTCTCATATTTTTATATTGTTTATTATAGATAGGAATAGTAGGAACTGGACTTAGTTATTTAAATTTCAATTTAAGCGTTAACATTACTCGTAACGTGAGCGTTAGCTCTGACATTTATAATTATTATTTTAATTTCAATTAAACCAATTAGTTTAATAGGTGTATTTCAATTTAAGCGTTAACTTAAATTGAAATTAAAATAATTATTATAAGTGTGAGAGTTTGTGTATTTGTTGCTCAACCGTGTCGTAGGAATCAACCAAAAACTTTGAACTTAAATAAATTATAGTCAGGAAAAACTTAGGCTAGTTCACATTTAACACTAACACATCTCGAAAAAATGTAGAGTTCGTACCTCATGGAATGGCATTAAACCAATAGGTTTAATGTTAAAGTTAGTCACAATGTTTAGTAAAATGTTAATTAGCTAAATAGGGCCTTCGTTTTTCGTGACGATGTGCTCGCGTATTTGTCAAAATTTATGTATCATAATTTTTGCCTAACGTGCCAAAAGAATAACTTCAAAAATCGATTTCGTAACGATTACGTCATCGTGTTTTCGTGCACTGTTATGATTTAACACAGTCAGCTGCTCACAATAAAGTGGGTTGAGTATTTTTAACGTCGTTTTCAGAAATCGCTCGACGCGCTTATTCCTCCCCGCCACCTACAAACAAACCTAATTGTTCAACACTGAAAAATGGCGAACACATCTACCAATTAAAGGCGTAACCCATCAGACCCAAAAAGGTTTTCGATTGGCTGATTCCATCGCATCAATTTCCATCGACCAATCAGAACCGCAAACGGAAGTTCAGGCCAATCCAGTTCCATTTTAGACACCGCGTTGTTTGCACGCGCGTCGACTTGGCGGCATTTTTTTAAATTTCGAATTTCTCCGCGGCCAGTGTTATAGTTTTTTATTTATGTGATGTGTTTGTGCCAGATTTGGATTCGGAATCTGTGAATTTTGGAGGGACGCAAATAGTTTGCGTTTGGTCGCCTGAGCGTAGTATTTATAGAATTTAGCTTGTTAAAGCTCGTTGTGTGATGTGCGTGTCTTAATTTAGCATTGGACTGGTGAGTATGCGACGGGTTGACGGGATTCTCAACGTCTTCCTTATTTTCTTAACTCCCGCAACGGACGTGTTAAATTATAGTTAACTCCAAATTTGCGCATCCATGGATGGAGATACTTGTCCGATGTAATTTGCATATTAAGTCTACACCAAAAAAAAAAACAAATATTACCTCTACATTTTTTTCTAATGAAAGTGTAAGTGTAAACATTTTCACGAAAAACATGGTTTTGAGCTTTCACAGTCATCCGTCATTCGTTAATATTTTATTAGTAAATAATAATTAGTATGGAATACCAGATTCTCTATTCTACGTTGACTAGATTCTACGTCGATACCAGATTTCGTTTGATGAGTTTACCCATAAACATAATGCACGAAACTTCGCCGAAATATCGGGGAATCGCTCCGCTATTTAACCTGAATAAAATATCCCATAATAATTAATAATACCTACTAGTAATACTTACATAGATATGTATGTCTTCATGAATGTGCTCTACTCTATGTTTTTTTTCTCTAATCTTGTATATCTTGATCATATTATAAGATGACGATGTTAAAGCTATATCTAATGACATAAACAAACATGAATAATCCTACTAATACTATGAATGTCAATGTTTGGATGTTTGTTGCTCAGTCACGTCGTAGCGTATGAACGGATCGGGTTGAATTTCGGAACAGTTATATTATAGTCTAGAACACATGGGCTACCGACTTTTTATCCCAGGAAAGTAACGGGCACTGGGACTAAATAGGTAAAACCACCACACGCTGCAAGTATGTATATCTTATATATAAAAATGTTATGTTGGTTTGTGTACGCTTCAAAAACTCAAAAAGTTCTGCACCGATCGAGCTGAAATTTTACAATGATATATAATCCGCATCAAGGATTGTTTTTATCTAATTTTTGCCTCATCACAATGTGCCACAGTGAAGCGTGGCAGGGTACCGCTAGTTGTATACATATATAATACATTACAATTACAATGTTATAGTGGTAGGACTCTTGGCAGAGTCCGCCTGAAGAAGTACCACACCTTTGCCAGTTATTCTACCACCAAACAGTAATATGCAAACGTGACTGTGTTCCGGGTTGAAGGGCAATGTTTCGAGATAAATTACTGTGCTTAGTGGTAGCGCTCTGGGTGACGAGCGCAGTGCTAGTTAATGATTTTGACTCTTCATGTTTCAATAGCTGCGTGTCACTGTGCTGTTATTAAGTGGCAGGTATGTTGGTTACCATCCGGCACATGTCCTGCTCGTCTCGTCACTTTATGCTACAAAAAAACAAGAACAAAAGATTATTTAAATAATCCAAAACTCTACAAACAACTAATACCATGTGCATATAAATAACGCTAGGTGCTGGTTCATAGTTTTAACCACGTAGTTTTCGTTTTCGCCATTTAAATGGAATAAAAAGTAGCCCAAGTATGTCTATTTTAGCCTACTATGTTCCAAAATTTCAACCTAATCCGTTCCTGCGTTCTAACGTGATTGAGCCTCAAACAACCAAAGTTTCGTATTTATGGTATTACTAGCGACCCGCCCCGGCTTCGCACGGGTGCAATGCTGATACTAAAAATACGAATAATGCCATTAATTATCGCGTTAACGAACGTCAACCGTAGGTGTAAATACACCTAATGGGACGTGTACCTAAGGTGTATTTTACATCTACGGTTAATGTCCGTTAACGAGATAATTAATGGCATTTCCCGTAAGTGTGGCCCAGGCATTAGAGATAGACATTATACCATTGTTGACTTTTTTGTAGGCCTTTTTATGGGGTACAATACTGCAGTACATTATTTTGATCCATCTCGTAGGATCCATCCAGCGTTTGTAAGGTAAGCACAAAAATGTGTTTATTTATGACATCACATTAGAAACCTTTAAAATTATTAGTATTTATCTACTATTGTGTGCACATATTACGCATAAATCTTCCTCTTGAATTACTCTATCTATTTAAAAAAACCCGCATCAAAATCTGTTTGATAGTTTTGAAGATCTAAGCATACATAGGGATATAGGGACAGAGAAAGCGACTTTGTTTTGTACTATGTAGTGATAAATAGGATAATAGAATCGAAACGGTCAATTTCACGGTCGCTTTGGGTCGTTGGCCCAATTTAGCTAGTTTGAAATACGACAATAAACCTACGTTTTTTTCTGATTTGGAACTTTTTTTTTTAATAATAAGTGACGAGACGAGCAGGACATGTGCCTGATGGTAAGCAACATGCCTGCCGCATAACAGCACAGTGACACGCAGCTATTGGAACATGAAGAGTCCAAATCATTACTTAGCACTGCACTGCGCTCATCACCCAGAGATCTAAGATGTTATATCTCTAAGCCCTGTAATTTCTCTGGAAACATTGCCCTTCAAATCGGAACACAGTAATGTTTTCACAATACTGTTTGGCGGTAGAATAACTGGCAAAAGTGTGGTACTTCCCCAGGCGGACACTGCTAGGAGTCCTACCACTACGAACTAAACCAAGTTTGAAGAAATTTGTAAAGATATAAAGTTTCTAAGTGTACCGATAACCGGTGGAGTAGACGTGCTCTTGAGTGGAGACCCCGAATCGGCAATCGTAGTGTAGAACACCTTGAGAATAGATGGAGTGACGATATGCGAAAGACAGCAGGCAGTGGATGGAGACGTAAAGCTGAGGATAGGGCTGAGTGGGACAGGCCTATGACCAGGAGTGGACTAAGATATGCTGATGATAATCATGAAAGTGGCTAAGAAACCTGCTATGCCCGTCGATTTTTCCCGTTAAAGTAATGTATCCTTCTCTGTGAAACGACGTATCTGAAACAAAAAAAACTAATTAATTTACTACTTATATATTTTTTTAGACGAGAAAAACATAATACAATTTCAGCCGCCGCGTTTCTATAGAAAAGTTGCCTGGAAGAAATTGCTCTAAAGTCCACTCAATTTTGCTCTGTAATTAATTAAGCTTAGCTTAAATAAAAATTTAATTTTCTTTGAAAAAACAAACAGAAACTTTGATTTAAAATTAAACTCAGACATTGGAATTAATAATTCTGAATCTCATATTTTTTGTGATATCTTAGATGAAGTATAAGTAAATGTAACCTCTTTGGATATCAACAAAACAATGTAGGTACCTATAATAAGAATAAATTTAATTTAATTTGCCAAAACAAGTTTTCATTTCAAAAGCATACAACCCAATTGAGAACCTCCTTCTTTGAAGTCGGCAAAGAATCTCTCCTCATTATATAAATCATTTCTTTCTTTATTATTTTTCTTTGTAATATAAGTTTATTTTTAACTTTTATAAGTTTACACTTGACCGCCATCTCACCTGATGTTAAACGATGATGCAGTCTACGATGGAGCGTGTTTACCTACAAGAAACCGATTCACTCTCGATTTGAAGACACAAAGATTGTAACTATCGGGAAAAACCCTCTCAGGCAACGTATTACACAGCCTAGACGTTCTTATCACGAAAGTAGAGTCAAATCTCTTCGTTCGTGTCTTTGGAACATCAACCATGAAACGATGTCGCTTTATCGAACTACGAGCATTCCGATAGAAAAAAGGGCAAGGTGGTATTAGATCGTACAAATCACAATCAGTGCAATACAGAGTTTATCTATCTATATTTTCCAAGCAATGCTGAGGTAATTATCGACATGACTGATGAAACACAAGACGTTGGCGAAATTGTGCTCACCAAACATTTATCTCACACAAATATATATCACAACCAAATAGAAGCCAGAAATGAATCTAAGATGAAGAATCAGATGACATAAATAAAAACCAGAAATTAATAGAAGATGAGGAAGAAGAAGACTTTAATCAGCTGACTATAATTTAATTTTTTTTATTTATAAATTAAGACTAACAAATTGTCTGGCCAGACATATTGCATGACTCTCGCAGAGGCCAGTTTGTATGGGGCAACTTTTAAAATGTTTTGTATCATCTTATCTTACCTACAAACAGCAATAAAGATTTTTGTATTTGTATTTGACATAGCACAACCTAGCTAACGTATTAGCACAGTATGAAGAATGATTGCGGACGATAAGCAAGCTGAAGTGGCAGTGGCCTGCCGGTCATATCTGTCGTAGGACCGATAACCGTTGGGGTAAATGTGTTCTAGAGTGGAGACTGTGACGAGGCAAACGTAGCGTAGGACGACCTGAAACCCGATGGAGTGACGATATACGCGTACGTCTACCTATTCATATGCATGTAGTAACAAGAACAAAGTTAAAAATTTTGATTAACCCCCGACTACCTCGGATTTGTTATCCGTACAACATTCTACTAGTCAAGCCCTTTCATTTGCCACCCATATTAAGGGAGTTGTGAAAAAAGAATTGTATTTCGCCATTTCGTCTAGCGGCCATCTTGGATTTGAAATTTGTCATAGTGCGAAGTATTCTACTAGTCAAGCCCATTCATTTGATACGCATATTGTGGTAGTAGTGAAAAAAATAATATAATTCGCACAGATATTCGGATAATTCGCCATTTTGTGGTGGCGGCCATCGTGGATTTGAAATTTGTTATTATGTATTGTATTCTACCAGTCAAGCTCTTTCATTTGATACCCATATTGAGGTAGGTTGTGAAGAAATATTTTGTCCGCCATTTTGTGGAGGCGGCAATCTTGAATCGATATTAACCAAACATAGCTAAGAACATCCGCACGGATATTAACCTTTAAATTTTAAAACCGCATCGAAATCGGCCCATCCGTTTGAGCTCTACGGTGCCACAGACAGACACACACACAGACAGACAGACATCGACATCAAACTTATAACACCCTTTTTTTTGGTCGGGAGTTAAAAAGTTAAGTGTCTACGGAACCCTTAAAACTAAGGGTTCCGTAGCCAAATGGCAAAATACGGGAGACCCTTATAGATTCGTCATGTCTGTCTGTCTGTCTGGCCGTCCGTATGTCACAGCCACTTTTCTCCGAAACTATAAGAACTGTACTATTGAAACTTGGTAAGTAGATGTATTTTGTGAACCGCATTAAGATTTTCATACAAACAATACAAAATAACAATAAATTTTGGAAGGGTCCCATACTTAGAACTGAAACTCAAAATAATGTTTTCTACCTAAGGACCTAAACCATACACGTGTGGGTGTTTAGTAGTGAAAAAAATTATATAATTCGCCATTTTGTGGTGGCGGCCATCTTGGATTTCAAATTTGTTATAGCGTATAGTATTCTACTAGTCGAGCCCTTTCATTTGATACCCATATTTAGGTAGGTTATGAAGAAATATTTTGTCCGCCATTTTGTGGCGGCGGCTATCTTGAATCGGTATTAACCAAACATAGCTAAGAACATCCGCACGGATATTAACTTTCAAATTACAAAAACAGCATCGAAATCGGCCCATCCGTTTGAGCTCTACGGTGCCACAGACAGACACACACACAGACAGACAGACAGACAGACAGACAGACAGACAGACAGACAGTCAGACAGACAGTCAGACAGACAGACAGACATCGACGTCAAACTTATAACATTTTTATGGTTGGTATGGACCCTTTTTATGGTCGGGGGTTAAAAAGGCGCATAAAACGGCGTTTTTTTTAAATAAAACCTAGCTAGATCGATTTATCTTCCCCGAAACCCTCTGTATACATAATTTCATGAAAATCGTTCAAACCGTTTCCGAGATTCAGACTCTATATATATATACCTACAAGAATTGGTCGTATAAAGGTATAAGATAAGATAAGATACATATAAATATCATTAATATGTTAGGACCTAATTAAAATTCTTAACAATTAATTAAACAAAGTTGGTGTATACAAATACATTATATTTGTATATATGTATAGATAACCATTGTCAGTTTGTAATATAAAAAAAACCCTTTTTAACCCCCGACCAAAAAAGGGGTGTTATAAGTTTGACGTCGATGTCTGTCTGTCTGTCTGTCTGTCTGTCTGTCTGTCTGTCTGTCTGTCTGTCTGTCTGTCTGTCTGTCTGTCTGTCTGTCTGTCTGTCTGTCTGTCTGTCTGTCTGTCTGTGTGTGTGTCTGTCTGTGGCACCGTAGAGCTCAAACGGTTGGGCCGATTTCGATGCGTTTTTTTTTATTTGAAAGTTAATATCCGTGCGGGTGTTCTTAGCTTTGTCTGGTTAATATCGATTCAAAATGGCCGCCTCCACAAAATGGCGGACAAAATATTTCTTCACAACCTACCTCAATATGGGTATCAAATGAAAGGGCTTGACTACCAGAGTACTATACGCTATAACAAATTTGAAATCCAAGATGGCCGCCACCACAAAATGGCGAATTATATAATTTTTTTCACTACTACCGCAATATGGGTATCAAATGAAAGGGCTTGACTAGTAGAATGTTGTACAGATAACAAATCTAAGTTAGTCGGGAGTTAATCAAATTTTTTAATATTGTTCTTGTATTAACTTTTGTTTTCATTGTGTGAATTAAGACTGAAACAATTTTTTTTGCCAAACAATTAACATGCCTCTAGACTCTAGAAGAAGAGTATTGTATGGGTAGCCAATTTGTATGGGTAAACTTTATAATGTTGTGTATCATCTTAACTTATCTGCAAACAGCAATAAACATTTTTGTATGTCGTATTTACTACATGCATATGAATGTGTAGACGTGTATACTGTATACATGGTTCCTAAATACATCAAAATCATCCAAAAATCGAGTTTGGCCGGTAACATATACATAGGTGTCGGTTACTGTAAAAGTTTTTTTTTTAAATAAAGAGTTACGAGACGAGCATGACATGTGCCTGGTAGTAAGCAACATGCCAGCCACATAACAGCTCAGTGACACGCAGCTGTTTGAACATGAAGAGACCAAATCATTACCTAGCACTGTACTGCGTTCATCACCCAGAGATCTAAGATGTTATATCCCTAATCCCTGTAATTTCTCTGGAAATTTTTGATTTTTTCTGTAAAATGTCGCGAGGTCAATTGTCTTTCCCTATCTTAACCACCTAACGCGCCTAAAAATATTTGTAATACTTAAAATAATCTTTAAGTGTATTTCAGACATTTATTATCGGAGCACGCATTTATCCCGACGTGATTTCTTCGTCATACGAAAATACAGAAATAAAATAGTTTAAATAGGTTACGCGACAACAGCCCACTCCGTCCTAAACTAACAATGAGACTAGAACAAAAAAAATGGACATATATTTTAAAACTGTCCATTAAACAGATGGTAGAGAATCAGAGAAAGTTTTTTTGTCATATTTATTGTGAAAATATTTTACGATGTCCTCTAATAATCTTTTCTCGAAGTGCATTAGGAGTATTGTTTTGCTTTTCTCTATTGTTGTGCCTTTAGACATTATGGTATGTTATATTTATGCCATATACGGTTATGCTAGTAAAAACATGCGAAAACAGTTGTGCGTTTAGTTGTTATGGTGAATTATCATTCGTCCTAAAAACGTTATGCCTACTTAAATTAGTACAAAAATTGTTGTGCTACTAAATATACACCCGATTGATACAAGTGCTTGTACATTGCAAGAAAATCTATACAGTGGAATTGGGATAATGATTGGGTTAAATTTTTTTTTTTATAAATAGTGACGAGACGTTCACTGATGGTAAGCAACATGCCTGACACATAACAGCACAGTGACACGCAGCTATTGGAACATGAAGAGTCCAAATTCTTACCTAGCACTGCACTGCGCTCTTCACCCAGAGATCTAAGATCTTATATCTCTAAGCCCTGTCATTTCTACCATTAATTAATTAGTATGTCAGGTAGAGTATAGAAAAATATGGAATATATATGATGTTAGTAACATGTCTGCCCAAAATAGCACAGTGATACGCAGCTAGTAGACCATGAAGAGTTCGAATAATTATATAGCGCTGCACTTCGCTCGACACCCAGCGAAATACGAGATGTTTTATCTCTATGCTCTGTATAATTTCACTGGAAACATTGCCCTTCAATGGATTTATTTTACAGTAAAGTTTGCACATTACTGCGGTAGAGTAACTGCCAAAGGTGTAGTACTTAGTGGACAAAGAGGTTTGACTCTACGTTTGTGATAAGAACGTCTAGGCTGTGGAATGAGTTGCCTGAGTGGGGTTTTCCCGATAGTTATAATCTTGGTGTCTTCAAATCGAGAGTGTATTGGTTTCTTCTAGGTAAACACGCTCCATCGTAGACCTCATCGCCGCTTAACATCAGGCGAGATGGCCGTAAAGTGTAAACCTATAAAAGTTAAAAAAAACTTCCCATTACTTATTCAATTGTAACAAAATGTACCCGTAAGTTTATTGATTTTTTTTGTAGAGCGTAGTCCTCAAATCGAATAGAACTGGGAACTCGCCGAAAAAAAAAATAACAGTCATAAACAATTAGGTACAAGTTTTTATAAAACCAGTGACAATATTCACATTCCATAGAGTTAAACAAAAGTTGAAAGAACTAAACCAAAATAAAACAAATCAATTACGTCGAGCCATCTCTCCGATAACAATCTTGCTTGACATAACTTTGAATTAAGAAAAAAAAGATATTGTTTATTCCAATGGCCCAAAACGCACGTACAAATCGACCAAGATATCTACAGAATTGGTCAACACCCTGAACTAATAACCTTCGAGATTAATTTTGGATTTTGTTCGTGAAACACGAAGTTGCCTCCACTTCAGGATTACTGTTAAAGTTTTTGTATCGAGTGAAATGGGTTTAACGCGACACCACCGTGAAAAAAAAAACGTTAGGACATTTTGTAAAGTTTGTCAAAAGATTTTATTAATTTTGGAGTTTACTTAGAATCATGGTCTTGTACTAATTTGATACTTAAATTTAATTTACGTAAGATGTCTGTTGAGTTTTGTAGCCTCTCAGATGGATGACATCATCTGATGATATGTTCGCTCCAAGTACAATTTCAGACTACGAGTAAAATACCATTCAATTGTTTTTTTTTTATAGTAAAGAGTGACGAGACGATCAGGACGTTTTTTTTAAAACTTTAATAGGTTTACACTTGACCGCCATCTCGCCTGATGGTAAGCGATGATGCGGTCTATGATGGAGCGTGTTTACCTAGAAGAAACCAATTCACTCTCGATTTGAAGACACCAAGATTATAACTATCGGGAAAAACCCACTCAGGCAACTCATTCCACAGCCTAGACGTTCATATCACAAACGTAGAGTCAAACCTCTTTGTCCGTGTCTTTGGAATATCCACCATGAAACGGTGCCGCTTCTTCGAGTTACGAGAAGTACGTTGTTACGTGAAGTGAAATCTTTGTTAAGTAATTTTTATTAGGAAAAAAACTTATTAGTCGCGTCACTAACATGCTAGTTAGTTTGACGGGCACTTTTCCGCACTTAGCCTCTCAATTGGGCCATTGTTCGTGGGTCATACTTCCCTTCTTTGATTATATACTTGTCTAGATAGAGCGTTACGCTGTAATTGCGACAAAAGTAACAGACCAGGTTTCAATAGTGTGCGTGTCACGCACACAATTATTGAAACACATACACTTGTGTTCGTGACATGTTTTTAAACTGGCGTCAAATGATGCTGTCCTGAGATACAATTATTTTTTTAATGTCAATTGTTTCTGTAACTAAATAATAATGGAAGGGTGACTTACCGATGATAGCTAACGTTTTTAGTTATTTTAAATCGTCCTTTGTAATTTTTTCATACTTTTATAGCGCAAATCGTCATACTCAAGAGTCACAAAACACGTGTTTACCGCACAACGTCAGTATCGCAACTAAACTGACAGATCAAGCTTATCAGCCAACAGTTGACTGATATTTTTTTGGTGTTTCTACGTTCAAACTGTCTATCTAGAAGTGTATAATCAAAGCATCCCTTCTACTCCAACCATCCCAGGCTATCTCTAAAGGCAAGAAGCCTATTCAGGAGGCTACACGAACATGCTAATGACGGCGTAACGGATCGCGATTATGATGCGAGATTAAAGTCAAGTGCAAGTTACCAATAAAAAAGCGTCCCCATCGGCCTAACGCCCGTCTCAATCCCAGATTTTATCAAAACGCATAAAATAATACTTTTACCGGCCCAACCCAGCGTGTCTCTAATTAATGGGCTTGTACACATCTCCCCAAAAGTTACGACCAGTGACCATAATAAACAGTCTATGTTCTAACTTAAAGAAACACGTGTATAGGACATCTTTTTATTGATTTTTTAAATTAAATGGGTTATAAAGATTGTTGGTTTTGTTCGATATGTTTTTAAATTAAATGACGTGAGTTATGTTTCGAGTGTTGCCAACGTTTTATGGAGTGTTCAATGGATGATCTAATTATGCTACTAATATTATAATCATGAAAGTTTCTAAGAATGTGTGTATGTTTGTCACGTAACGACTAACTACTGAAGAGATTTTATTGAAATTTGGTACATAGATAGATAATTATTATTATTGTAATACAGTAAAGTAGTCATTTCAAACTTTGAAAATGTAAACAATTTGTATGCTCTTTCTTTTGTTGTTATTTTGACGTGACAACGTCTTATAAATTGGTTTGCCGGGTGACACTTCAAGAAACTGCGTTACGCTCCGCTCACGTTATGCGCTCACAACGAGAGCGAGTGAGAGGCACGCGTCCCTTCCACTCGGGCATGGTTAGCCCGCCTAAGAGCGAGAGAGACAGACATAAAAAGTGAAAGGCACGCGTCCCTTCCGTAAAATTATTTTACCACTCAAAGTCGTTGTCACGTAAAACTTTCGCCCGTATACCGACTTTACAGGCAACCAATTTTTTTTTTTTTATTAATTTACGTGTAAATTGTAAATTTATGAATAAAGTACTTTGACTTTGACTTTAATAGCTTGGAATAACACAGGCAATTTTTTTATGCCGAAACAATAACTCGAACGGGTTTTTCATGCCGAAACAATAACTCGAAAGGGTTTTTTTATGCCGAAACAATAACTCGAACGGTTTTTTTAACTTGTATAGGTTTGCACTTGACCCTTATCTCGCCTGATGTTGAGCGATGATGCGGTCTACGATGGAGCGTGATTACTTGGAAGACACCGAGATTGTAACCATCGGGAAAACCCACTCAAGCAACGTATTCCACAGTCTAGACGTTCTTATCACAAAAGTAGAGTCAAACCTCTTCGTGTTTTGGAAAGTCAACCATGAAACGATGTCGCTTTTTCGCACTACGAGTAGTCCGAAACCATGGGGGACTGGTAGTAATTAATAGTTAATTTTTTGTTTGATTTTATTTTCGTTTTCCAATACATTATTACGCTCAATTTTATGTTTGAGTTTGACGACCCAAACGTTCTATACGGTATTCTCAAACTTTGTACAGTTTTCGACTAGTGATACTTATTTATATGAAAAATAAACTAGCAGCTCCACGCGGTTTTACCCGCGTAGTTCCCGTTCCTGTTATTTTCCCGTGGTAAAGAGTAGTCAATGTGTTATTCCAGATTATAGTGTAAGTAATGTTTGCACATTTACTGGTAAGGCAATAGAATAACTGGCAACGGTGTAGTACGTACGTACTTCCCCAGGCGGACTCTCCAAAGAGTCCTAACTCTTTGCTCTTTAAAGAGTCCACTACTAACAAGAACAAAATTAAAAATTTTGATTAACCCCCGACTACCTCGGATCTCGCATCATAATGTATAACGTTCTACTAGTTAAGCCCTTTCATTTGATACCCATATTGAGGTAGTAGTGAAAAAATAATACAATTTGGCATTTTGTGGTGGCGGCCATCTTTGATTTGAAATTTGTTATAGTGTATAGTATTTTGCTAGTCAAGCTCTTTCATTTGATACCCATATTGAGGTAGGTTCTGAAGAAATATTTTGTCCGCCATTTTGTGGCGGCCATTTTGAATCGATCCAAACATAGCTAAGAACATCCGCACAGATATTAACCTTCAAACAAAAAAAGTCGCATCGAAATCGGCCCATCCGTTTGAGCTCTACGGTGCCACAGACAGACAGACATCGACGTCAAACTTATAACACCCCTTTTTTTGGTCGGGGGTTAAAAATGGTTTTTATAACGGTTTTCTAGATAAATTAAACATTACGAACTCTGCAATCGAACACTCCGGCCGGTGATAGGAGCCCGCCTCGCGTGCGATGGGGAGCGCAGATAAATCTCGCATTTTACAGCTGTGCCGATAACGATCGGACGCCACGTGGGGCGCGCGCGCGGGGACAACGCACTAAACGATATCGATATATCGATAAATGGTTTCGATGTCGATAAATGCCTTAGGCTTAGTTGGTAGTAAGTCTGTCTGCAACATGCGCGGTCCGAAGGGGGGCCACAGGGAACATGACCCCCCCCCCCAAATCGTATACGTTTTAGTTTTTTTTTTAACTTTTATAGGTTTACACTTGACCGCCATCTCGCCTGATGTTAAACGATGATGCGGTCTACGATGAAGCGTGTTTACCTAGAAGAAACCGATTCACTCTCGATTTGAAGACACAAAGATTGTAACTATCGGGAAAAACCCTCTCAGGCAACGTATTCCACAGCCTAGACATTCTTATCACAAAAGTAGAGTCAAATCTCTTCGTTCGTGTCTTTGGAACATCAACCATGAAACGATGTCGCTTTTTCGAGCTACGAGCATTCCGATAGAAAAAAGGGCAAGGTGGTATTAGATCGTACAAATCAGTCGCACACTCTCCGAAGTGTATCCGATAAAAAACCGATAAGCTAGCAATTTTCCGGCGATGTTCTAGACTTTGCAGTCTTTTTCGCACGAGAATGTCATGAGAGTTTAACGTACTGTGGGGTGCTACTAGTAAAGTATTTTGCTACTCGAGTTATTGTATTTCTACTGGTGACCCCCCCCTCAAAATCTGAGGCTGCGTACTGGTGACCCCCTCCGAAATTCGAGGCTGGGACCGCGCCTGGTCTGCAAAACCGTAGATCGTGGGTTCGATCACCACCCAGTTGATTTATGCTGTGCCTGGGTGTTTTCTATGTATACAAGTATTATATATCAGTTATCTGGCTTCCATCGTACAAGCTTTGCTTAGTTTGCGACAAGATTGTGTTGCGTGTGAGATGTCCGCCAATATTTATTTATAAAAAATATACATATGGCTAGTGATTTAACTGACAAAATGTATATTATATATTTTTATATTGTTGGACATTCCTCAAATAATCTAGACCCAAACTAAGCTAAGCTTGTATAACAGGAGTTAGATAGGTAGTTGAAATAATCCCTATCTCTATTTCTTCTAATATTTTAAATGCCAATGTTATAATTTTTTTAATGGGCTTGATCATCTTGATCATTTCTGAACCTTCATAACTTAGAAATGCTTAGTTTATAAGTAGTGGTATGTAGTATAGTGTCATTGTATAGTTGTTAAAAACAGTACAAAGGTATATTTATCATAACCTGCTGATATTATAAAATGTCAATGTTTGCCTATTGGGATGTTTGTTGCTCAATCACGTTATAACGTCTGAAGGAATTTGGTGAAATATCAGACATTTCATTTCATTCGGAAAAACAAGTTTTCTGGAAGAACACATAGGCTGCTTTTTATCCCGGGGAAAATAACGGAAATAAAACCGCGGGCGCTGCTAGTTTTTCTCTAAATATTAATATACATTTAGGTAAATAACAATCCTAAACGTATTTATACTTTTATATGTATAGTTGTATAGCCAATCTATACATGAGTGGTATGGAATATGTATTTCAATCCTTGAGAAAAGTTCTAAAAACAAATGACATTAGAACATTCCGAACGCTTCATCATCCAGTCATAATTTACATAGTCTCACTATTTTTATTACTCGACAACGACAAAAAAAGAGGGTTAATCTGATAATTTATAAAAAAACTTAAAAATTTTACAATTCGGAATGGCCATTGACCCTATTAAGTGTCCAATATTTTTAACATTTTATTTTCAATGTTTTCTGTATTTTTGCTCACGACTCTATCTGACGACACGAAATGAGACCTATTTGGGCAGGAGCCAACACAACAATGTAAACAGGAGACCCCGGCTATTTTCTTCAATGACTTCTTATTTAGTTTGACAGATTCGTTGATTATTACAGTACAGCGGAACTTTGTGTTACATAATCAAAGTGCCATCTAAATTGATAAAAAAAAATATATGGCTTAGTACAGTATAGTATACCTAGTATACTAAGCCATACAATATTTAAAAAGGTGTTTCGGCCAAATCAAGACATTTTATAGGCAAAACTTTTAAAACAATGTACGTGTACAGAAACTTCACAGGTAAATCTCATACATAACATAAATTTTATTATCTATAGAGCTTAGCCACCATACCGTTAATGCCATGTCGCCATGACAGACTTCCAATTGACATTATGACAGTGGTTTCTCATTTTCATACAATTTTGAATGTGAATGTATTATGTAACGCATGGTGTTCAAACAACAGGCTTTCTATTTTTATTTTTTATTTAATCCACACAAAATATACAATAACATTTACCTAAATACAAGTCTGCCAAACTGCACGGCAGTTTGTAGGCAGCAATGCTCTCAGATCATTTTTAAATTAAATCTGTCTTTGCATACTAACATTTTGATTTTAGAATTTAATTATATGTACTTATACACACGGATATTGTGGGTATACATTATTACATTGTGGGGCTGCGGTATGTTAAAAACTATTGTGATTTAGAAACAAAAAAAAGTCAATCCCCTCAGCTCATTCTCTCCAACATAAGCTTTTTCAAAGCTATTTTAAAACAGTAAAAAACTTATTCCTTCCTTTGTACTTACTCTATTTCATTCGTTATTTTATACTAGCTACGCTCCGAGTGTAAATGCTACTACTCTACTGATCAATATTTTTATTGTCATATTTATTTATATATGTAGGTAATTAAAAGTGTAAAAATAAGTTTCGAACCTCTGGCTTTAATAATTATGAAACATCCATACAAACTTGCATCTTCTTAAACTAAATCCTTTCTCAGACTATATTATATCTCCGTAGCTTCATTTAAATCGGTTTAGTAGCTTAGGTATAAAAGTGTGCCTACTAGACAGTCTTACTATCCCATTTATAATATTAGCAGGGCCTAGTTTCTAAATTTTCTGTAGGAGATTTTTAAGTGTTAGGAAACAGCGCGGTCTAAACCTTGGCTTTATTCGGTTCTAATTTAATCGATACAATAATCGGTTCTAATAAAGTGGTTGACTTTTTGCTTCATTTATTGTTATTTTATTTACTCTTCGAAATTTTGGAGAATTCATTAGATGTTCAACTCGGCTGACGTTAAACGACGATGTGTTCTACGATGCAGCGTCATTACAAGAAGAAACTGATTCACTCTCGTCTTGAACGCACCAAGAGTGTATCCATCGGGAATAAACCTAATCAGACAACCGCGACATAGGTGTTCTTACAAGCAGCATCCAGCGGTGTTACCCGCGTAGTTCTTGTTATTTTGCCGGGATAAAAAGTATAAGAAAGTAGTAGTAATATAAGAATAGTAATATAAGAATGATAATGTGTCTTCTTATACTTAATCTACCTGTTTTACAAATTTCAGCTCAAGCCGATTGTAACTTTTGTAAGTCCGATCACGATTTAATTTACTTTCGCTTTAAAATAAATTCCTTATATTCCGTTTAGTAACAATAATAGTTTATTTGTCATTTCATAGGATCAATCTTTTGAACTATAATGTACGCTTTTACGATGGTATATCGATAATATAACACGCCGAGGGTGTCCCACCACTAGCCGACTATCCACGCCATGCATCAGGACTGGGATCAAGTGTGATCGTGTGGATGATATAATTACTTAAAATACTGAACATTCCAGGATTTAACCGTTTTGCTGGGGAATGTTGCCACACAGCATATGCTGCAGTTTTATTATGTTGTAATCACAGTTATTATGAGATGTTTTCAGATAAAACGGTAGAAGTGACAGATGGGTGAAAGAATAGTATCGTTTGTGGCGTCAAACAAACTCAAACAGGCAAAATGAGCGGTTCTCAGATGAAAACAGTTGGCTTTGAGGGATACATTTACACTAGACACTTATCTACACTTATTTTAAGTTAAAAATAGTTTTCTGGAAAGTCGGGTGGTTTACGGACGATAGTTTAACGTGACAACGTCATAACAAAACATTGATAGATGCGGCGCAAGCGTACAATGAGCGTAACGGGACACAACAGGACACATTTTCGTGTATGCAGCCGGCGTTCATCGATTTATTAGATTGTCACTTGTCACGTCAAAAGCATGTCACGTAAACAACAGATTGTTCCATGACTTTGGCGTTTTTTAGTCAAACAGCTCAATTCATTGGCAAATTTGGATAAAAAATTAACAAGAACAAAATTAAAAATTTTGACTAACCCCCGACTACCTAAGATTTGTTATCTGTACAACATTCTACTAGTCAAGTCCTTTCATTTGATACCCATATTAAGGGAGTTGTGAAAAAAGAAATTGAGAGATTGAAAAGAGATTTGAAATTTGTCATAGTGCAAAGTATTCTACTAATCAAGCCCTTTCGTTTGATACCCATATTGAGGTAGTAGTGAAAAAAATAATATAATTCGCCATTTTGTGGTGGCGGCAATCTTGGATTTGAAATTTGTTATAGTGTATAGTACTTTACTAGTTAATCCCTTTCATTTGATACCCATATTGAGGTAGGTTGTGAAGAAATATTTTATCCGCCATTTTGTGGAGGCGGCCATTTTGAATGGATATTAACCAAACATAGCTAAGAACACCCGCACGGTAATTAACTTTCAAATAAAAAAAACCGCATCGAAATCGGCCCATCCGTTTGAGCTCTACGGTGCCACAGACAGACACACACACACACAGACAGACATACAGACAGATAGACAGACAGACATCGACGTCAAACTTATAACACCCCTTTTTTTGGTCGGGGGTTAAAAACCGTTCAAATCATGTTAGGTGTCAGATAACCATCTATAATTTTTTATATCTATCTATTATGTCTCATCTGAAAGCGGAGAGTCTACCGCCTAGCTAAAACTGGCTTAGCTTTGATATATCTCTCTCTTCTTTACGCTTGAAATGATAGAGACAGCAATAACAAAGCCATAGCCGATTTATTTAGGCGGCAGAGAGGCGGGTCAATGACCTTTAAGTTTTAAAAGTAAAAAGACGGTAAAACTCGGTGTGAATCTGGAAGATCGTAAGTACCGTAATTTGAGTTACGTCAATCCGTCCAAAAAAAATAATTGCAGGGACTGCCGATAGAAGTGAAGACTTATAACTTAGAATTTGATAGCTTACTTTGAACCTATGCGGGTGAAACCGGAGGGTGCTGCTAGTTTGGAATAAATATTCAAATTATTGTCATTTAATAAGTCTTCTAACAATGGCCATCTAGAAATGCGTTAGTCCCTAACCAAATGGCCATGGTCCCAAGTTCATCCGGAGATTTCTTTCATTTACGAGCGTGAACTTGAGCTCTGTTCACAACCCACGAAAAATCTGTGTGGTGCGCCAAAAGATTTTTCACTTCAATAATAATTCAGGATCCTAGGTGTCTACCGTCTAAGACAATTCTTACGTCATTGCTATATTGCTATTGCTTTCTCGTCAACTTTGAGATAAAATGAAAAAGATAGTTAAAGCAATCCGAAAAGCAATTTAGTTAAACGGTACATCTTATCACCTGCTGTCTTGTTGGATATTTGCATAGTTATTGGTCAATATTTGCAACACTGTCGATGTAAGATCCACAATCGCCCCATTTTGTGCCGAGCCCTGTTTAGTACGCATGTTAATGGTTTTTATTAACAGAGTTGTTGTTTGTTTTGTAGTGGTAAGCTGGTAAGACTCTGAAGAGTCCACCTGGGCAAGTACCAGCACCTTTGCCAGATTTGTGATTATCCATAGTTGTTACTTCTATCATCGCCGCTTTTCTATCTTTAGAAGAAAAAACGGATATCTTAATCAATACAGCAATACCCCGACTTACACTACCCCGTTTTACGCGAGTTCGGAGATACGCAGATTTTCATTTACCCACTCCACTCTGTCAGTGTTCGGTTTACAACAAGGTTATAAATTATATAGCCTATTTGAGGTAGGACATCTGATAGTAATGTTTAGCTGATTGGTGGAGTTCTGTCGGTGTTTCAATACTCGTAAGACAACAATCGTGAAACTCACATTCATTAAAAATGATTAACATTTTTAACGATTGTCGATAGAAATAAATAGTTGTAATAATATTATATCAGCTACCTGGGCGCCATAGTTTGTACTATGGCGGCTTTGAAGTTTGGGATCAGATGGTGTTGGGAATTGTCCACCAGTACTTTTTTTAATATACTTTGTTTGATTGTTGCAGATGACGTCATAAGAAGATTCGCTGGTGATTAAAATGAAAAAGAAGAGAAAACTAATGTGAAAACAAAACCCTACAACACAAACTCAAGTGTATCGTTCTGTCAAAATGGACTGTCAACCAGACAGGGACTGGTTGAAGAAGAAAAAGTAAAAAAAAGTTCCAACTTCAAACACCAATAAACAAACAAAAATCATTTCTGAAAACTGTGCCCAAATAAGTAATCACCGTTTTAAAAGCTGATCGCTTTGTTTAAATATCTCGGGCCTGCTGCCTTCGATGTTTATTTAACTGCCTTAAATATTGAGAAAAAAATTAAAATCATTCGAGACGGCAAACAGGAACTCGATTTCGTATACCGTAAGAAGCAATTAAAAAATAAAAGTTTAAAAAGTTAAGTGCGGCAAGGCTGAACATTAGTGACAATTTGGCGGGTAATTACGTTCACAGTTTAAAAATTTATAAAACTTGCTAGTCACGGTGCGACTTTTGAGGACCGTGTTTTGTGGACGGAATTAAAGTGTTATTAAAATAGTGTTTATAAAGTGGTGTCAAAGTGGCCGGGGACGAGCATTTGGATATGTTGGGGGGGCCGGAATGGGGCCAGCGGGAGGCCAGCCCCCCTAGAGACGCTCCCCTGCCGAGTTTCGGCTTCACACAGGAGCAGGTCGCTTGCGTCTGTGAGGTTAGTACCCTTTTACCTCTTTTGTCTGATCGTGTGTGGCATGCATTAATTTTGACCACTTTGACGAAACGTAATTGAATAATTGTAAATCAGTGCCGTTTCAAAAAATTACTTCCTGTAAACAACTTACTAGATTAGCTCTACTGTGTAGTAGGCTTTTAGTAAGTTCATTTTTTTATTTAAATTAGCCGCTCCACAGATTCCGTGGTCCGTGATCTTTGTCATTACAATTTTCTTTTTTTAACCTCCGACCAAAAAAAGGGTTGTTATAAGTTTGACGTCGATGTCTGTCTGTCTGTCTGTCTGTGTGTGTGTCTGTCTGTGGCACCGTAGACCTCAAACGGATGGGCCGATTTCGATGCGTTTTTTTTTATTTGAAAGTTAATATCCGTGCGGGTGTTCTTAGATATGTTTGGTTAATATCGATTCAAAATGGCCGCCTCCACAAAATGGCGGACAAAATATTTCTTCACAACCTACCTCAATATGGGTATCAAATGAAAGGGCTTGACTAGTAGAGTACTAAACGCTATAACAAATTTCAAATCCAAGATGGCCGCCACCACAAAATGGTGAATTATATAATATTTTTTCACTACTACCTCAATATGGGTATCAAATGAAAGGGCTTGATTAGTAGAATACTTTGCACTATGACAAATTTCAAATCCAAGATGACCGCTACCAGAAAATGGCGAATTACATTTCTTTTTTTCACAATTCCCTTAATATGGGTATCAAATGAAAGGGCTTAACTAGTAGAATGTTGAGAATGTTGTACAGATAACAAATCTAAGAAAGTCGAGGGTTAATCAAAATTTTTAATTTTGTTCTTATTACACATTTGTTGGCCAAACAGAAATGTGCAAACATTGCTGTTTGGCCAATAAACGTATAAAAACACAAATGCAAAGATTACTGTGTTTCGGTTTGAAGGGCATTATTTCCAGTGACATTACAGGGCATAGAGATAAAAGTTCTTGTATCTCGTTTTTTAAATATAAAAAAAAAACTAAAATTTACTTTCATAACCCCGATGACATAGTGATTGCTTCTTTTGTAATTTGGTCGAGTGTTGAATTGAATTTTTAATTGTTTTTTTTTAAGGAAAGAAGTCATTTGAGCTTTTTAATTGTGTGTATTTATTTATACCTAATGTCTAGATTTTTTTTATTAACAACACCATCTGACTTGTACTATGGCGGCCAGATAGCTGATATAATACTTATATAGTTTTAAATACATACTTATTATACATAGAAACACCCAGACACAGTACAAACATTTGAATTAATCACACAAATATTTGCACTGGGTGGGAATCGAACCCACGACCCTCGGCTTCGCAGGCAGAGCTACTACCCATTAAGCAGGCCAGCCGTGATTACGTCACGGGTTGTTACGTGGTTGAATCGGTGTCCGCTCAGTGTAATAATACTGTAACACCAATCGTAACATTGTTGCGGCCATGTTTTCACTAACAGCGTTCCTAGAAACACAACCTCAGATTAGCTTTAGCTCATTCAGCTGAAAATAACTTTGCTCTAACTTCTTTAATAATATTACGTTTTGGTAAACAATTAGTTTGAAACGAAATTTATGAAACGCTTAAGTACAAATATTTGGAGTTTTATTAATACTGTTTTTGTAATGCTGTTTATCAGTACTGTTTTTGGAACGAAGCTCCTTAAGCGGAGGAGCTAGGGATTTTGCCGCGCAAACGAACTGATAACAAGAACAAAATTAAAAATTTTGATTAACCCCCGACTACCTCGGATTTGTTATCTGTACAACATTCTACTAGTCAAGCCCTTTCATTTGATACCCATATTAAGAGAGGTGTGAAAAAAGAAATGTATTTCGCCATTTTGTGAAAGCGGCCATCTTGGATTTGAAATTTGTCGTAGTGCAATGTATTCTACTAGTCAAGCCCTTTCGTTTGATACCCATATTGAGGTAGTACTGAAAAAAAAATATAATTCGCCATTTTGTGGTAGCGGCCATCTTGGATTTGATTTTTTTTGTGATGCAATTTATTTTACTAGTCAAGCCCTTTCATTTGATACCCATATTGAGGCAGGTTGTAAAGAAATACTTTGTCCGCCATTTTGTGGATCTTGAATCGATATTAACCAAACATAGCTAAAAACATCCGCACGGATATTAACTTTCAAATAAAAAAAACGTATTGAAATCGGCCTATCCGTTTGAGCTCTACGGTGCCACAGACAGACACACACACAGACAGACAGACAGACATCGACGTCAAACTTATAACACCCCTTTTTTTGGTCGGGGGTTAAAAATGAAAATATTCGTTTTTTAGACTAAATGTAAACATTATGTAGTAAAGTTCTCCGTACACACACCTCAACAACTTTCCTATCTATAAATGGATACCCTGCCTGCACCGCCCCTGTAACTGGACACCGCGGGGGGAAGGGAGGTTGTCATGGTAACTTGTTTACCTATTACTTATTTTGGGGAAATTCTATTTCACATTGAAGTTTGGTTTTAACCAGATTAAATTGATTTTCAACCGATATCAAAAACAGCAAAGATTACTGAAACATAAACAATTTTCGTACAAAAAATGAAACCGACTTCAAAACCACAAATAGGCACTCAAAAGCGAAAAATAAACTAAAATCATTGTTATAAGCGCTACTCACTCATCTATTTGAAGTCGGTGCCAGCTAAATCTAACAGGTATAGGATAGATACTACTTACCTGTGCCTACATAGCATCAATCTACTAACTTTTTGACCTGACTGGCACCGACTTCAAATAGATGAGTGAGTAGCGCTTATAACAATGATTTTAGTTTATTTTTCGCTTTTGAGTGCCTATTTGTGGTTTTGAAGTCGGTTTAATTTTTTGTACGAAAATTGTTTATTTTACTCTTTTTAGTGTAAAAGAACAAAATTAAAATTTTTGATTAAACCCCGACTACCTTGGATTTGTTATCTGTACAACATTCTACTAGTCAAGCCCTTTCATTTGATACCCATATAAAGGGAGTTGTGAAAAAACAAATGTATTTCGGCATTTTGTGGAAGCGGCCATCTTGGATTTGAATTTTTCATAGTGAAAAGTATTCTACTAGTCAAGCTCTTTCGTTTGATACCCAAATTGAGGTAGTAATGAAAATATAATATAATTCGCCATTTTGTCGTGGTGGCCATTTTGGATTTGAAATTTGTTATAGTACATAGTACTCTACTAGTCAAGCCCTTTCATTTGATACCCAAATTGAGGTAGGTTGTGAAAATATTTTGTCCGACATTTTGTGGAGGCGGCCATCTTGAATCGACATTAACCAGACATAGCTAAGAACATCTGCTATGGTATTAACCTTGAAATAAAAGAAACCGCATCGAAATCGGCCCATCTGTTTGAGTTCTACTACGGTGCCACAGCAGATAGATAGACACACAGACAGACATCGACGTCACTTATAACACCCCTTTTTTGGTCGGGGTTAAAACAAGTTTTATTAAAGCATTTACACAATTT
Organism: Ectropis grisescens; assembly: GCA_017562165.1. Lineage (NCBI taxonomy): Eukaryota > Metazoa > Arthropoda > Insecta > Lepidoptera > Geometridae > Ectropis > Ectropis grisescens. The sequence continues at coordinate 14,839,913 of CM029797.1, forward strand.
TGTATTGACAGGGTCGAGATTCATAACTTTTGTGAAATCTACAACGTCATCCAGATACGCAATTTTTCAGTTTTTGGTTCATATTTCAAAAACTACTTGACCCATTTCGAAAAGATTTATATGGGACCATTCGGGAAGCATACCCATCCGAACACAAAAAGAAATTTTAAAATCGGTTCAGAGGTTCTCGAGAAATCAGGTAACATACATAAAAAAAAAAAAAAAAAAAAAAAAACATAGGGGTCGAATTGATAACCTCCTCCTTTTTTTGGAAGTCGGTTAAAAAGGTCCACGAAGGTTCCATCTGCGTTTTGTTTCAGTAATCTGTGAAAAACAGGGAATTTTTCCATTCGGTTGTTTTTTACATATTTTTTTTTTTTTTTTTAACTATAATAGGTTCGCTCTTGACCACGAACATAGACATAGATGTCTTTTTTTTTTAATTTAAATTAGCCACTCCACAGACTCCGGGGTCCGTGATCTTTGTCATTACAATTATGTATTATTATTATTTTTACACATATTTTCAACAAGGAGAAGAAGAGGAAAATAGGAGGGAGGAAGTTGGGTACATTTAAAATCTCTGTAGAGCCAATCACTACCGGTTGGGATTCCGCTAGTAATCGACTCGACATCGAGTGTTTGCCTAATTGCCTTTTGCCATTTGCCTAAGCTGCCTCCTCCCGGCTTTACATAGATGTCAACAGCGTTCCGCTGATCTAATAATGAATAAATAAATACTGGTGGACAATTCTCACACAACACCATCTGACCCCAAACTAAGCAAAGCTTGTACTATGGCGGCCAAATAGCTGATATGATACTAAGGTTTTATATACATACTTCACTACATACTTATAGTATAGAGCTATAAAAACAAAGTCGCTTTCTCTGTCCTATTTCCCTATGTATGCTTAGATCTAAAATTACCAAACAGATTTTGATGCAGGTTTTTAAATAGATAGCGTGATTCAAGAGGAAGGTTTGAAGGGCAATGTTTCCAGAGAAATTACAGGGCTTAGAGATATAACATCTTAGATCTCTGGGTGATGAGCGCAGTGCAGTGCTAGGTAATGATTTGGACTCTTCATGTTCCAATAGCTGCGTGTCACTGTGCTGTTATGTGGCAGGCATGTTGCTTACTATCAGGTACATGTCTTGCTCGTCTCATCACTTCTTATTACAAAAAAAGTATAATATGTACGTGCATACAACAACAGAGGAACACTAATAATTTTCTTTTATATTTTTTAAAGGTTTCTAAGCACACATAGGGATATAGGGACATAAAAGCGACTTTGTTTTATACTATGTAGTGATAAAAGTGGCCAAGTGCGAGTCGGACTCGCGCAGGAAGGGTGCAAATAAACAGCGAAAACCTCTTTTATTGGAACGGATAAGGCGAAGACACACAGTTAGAATAAAATCTGGAAGAAAACACTGGCTACTGTTTATCAAAAAAAAAGTGTGGCACTCGGAGACTGCCGCGGTAAAGCTATTGCATGTTGCATTTTTATCAACATAAGCAATAGGGATGTGAACAATTTTTCGGAATTGCTTTTATTTTGAAGAGTGACATTTTGTTTGTTTACCATAAAAAAAATGCAGAGAAGTATACAATTTAGTCAGTCTTCGACAGCTAAGAGCATTTAGTCTGTAAAGCTATCACAAATAAGATTCAAAGTCGAATGACTGAGTGCGGAGGACGGCGTTACGGTCTTCCATCCCTCTTTCTTGTGAACAAAAGAAAGAGATGCACGATCACTAAAATTCGGTCCTCAGGCCCGCAATAAAAGCTATGCAATAGCTTAAAAAAACTGGAGCAGGTACACTCCGCGAGGTATAGGCTGAGCTTTGCATTAGTGTGAGTGATCACCAATCAGGCAGGAGCGCGGCGAGACAGAATGGCGCCGCGCCTAAGGCCGGTTGTCACACCTACACTATACATGTACACTCACACAAATGCAAAGCTCAGCTTATGCCTCGCGGAGTGTACTACGCGGGAAAATAGCGGGGCGTTGCTAGTATTAAGCGAATTAGTAGATATTGTTAGTTACGATTTACAATAAGTACAATAACCACCCCGTTTTTGCACCGGTAGTTAAAACCGAGAAGGGATCCCGTAATTACACGTAACGGGATGAATAATTACATCATCGCTCCATCCGAACAATTACGGCATTATCGCTAACAGGCGCGTGCACCCTCGCGACCAGACGAGTCGTAGGAAACTGATACCATGGCGTAATGGGGCTTCTGAGGGAAGCTCGCTGCCCTAGGGGACGTGGGTATAATCTGTGGAGATACAGCATACAGTTCTTTTAGTTTCGGAGAAAAGTGGCAAATACAAATACAAAAATCTTTATTGCTGTTTGCAGTTAAGATAAGATGATACAAAACATTTAAATAATTGACCCATACAAACTGGCCTCTTCTTCTAGAGGCATGCAATATGTCTGGCAACGCAGTTTCCATTGGTCTGAATTTATACAATGATAATAATAGTCAGCTGATAAAGTCTTCTTCTTCTTTTTTCATTTTTAACTTTTAATCGGTTGTATCATATATGTCATCTGATTCATCGTCTATTAATTTCTGGCTTCTATCCCGTTGTGTTATGTTAGTGTGATATGTTTGATGAGTACAATTACGCCAACGTCTTGTGACATACGGACGGACAGACAAACAGACAGACATGACGAATCTATAAGGGTCCCGTATTTTGCCATTTGGCTACGGCACCCTAAAAACTAATTAAATTTACACTGATATTTTGTAGCGGTGACCTTGGATTTTAAATTTATCGCAAGTGGACCACATTTTTTAATAGTGTTTTGTTAACTTTCCCGACAAAAATATGTTATGGAGTGTCTACCACCAAGAAAATCTCGAGGTCATACGAAATCGCAGCGGCGCCAAAAGTTTCCGCATTAGGAAGTTTGTCGGACTTGTCGCAAAGAAGGCACCAAGAAAGTTTTACATTTGTATGTCTCAATAAAATGTGTGTTTGTTGTACTGGGGATAATTATTTTAAACGTAAACAAAACTAAATTCCAATGATAACGTACCTAACTAACTTTATAGCTGGTGCAACAGCTGACCGTCTCAAACGACGCCGACGGAAATAAAATATGCCAACCTCAGAAATTGCTACCTAAAATATTTGAGCCGTTTGTTTATTTTCTTTTAGTAAAAAGTGATGAGACGAGCAGAACATGTGCCTGATGGTAACCAACACGTCTGCCCATAACAAGACAGTGTCACACAACTATAGGAACATTAAGAGTACAAGTAATTTTTTTTACTATTCGTTCGCGCGGCGATGCGATCTACGATGGAGCGTGCTTACCTAAACCGATTCACTCTCGATTTGAAGACACCAAGTTTGTAACTATCGGGGAAAACCCACTCAGGCAACGCATTCCACAACCTAGACGTTTTTATCACAAACGTGGAGTCAAATCTCTTCGTTCGTGTTTTTGGAACATCAACCATGAAACGATTCGCCTGTTATTTATTTATTACTTAGAGTAGAAATGCCTTACTTAGTTTCGAGTTTTCAAGAGCCAAAAATACCTGTTAAGGACAGTTCCCAATTGAGCCATTTTTCGTAGGTGGCGCCACTGTTTTATTTTGTTAGAGAAATTTCACAAAAACCAACAGTGGTGCCACATTTGACAATATTTAGTACTATCTTTGACAAGTCTTTTTGCGTCTGGGAAACGCCTCATTGTTTCAAATTTTAGCTGTCTCGTAAGTTTGCAAGTGAAGCGAACACCCGAGTTTCCCACCTAAAAGAGCTGAAACCTTTGAAACGAGCTATTGTGATGAAACATCGTAATGAAAGAAACTAGATGTTGCCACTGGGCACTTTCAAAAAAACTATCCCTGGCTTTCTACGTATAAATAAATTCCATAACATAAAAGGTCTAACCCATACATGTATCTACGCAAAAGTTAGAATCTGTAAAAACAAGGTTTTCCTATTTTTTTTCACATCAAAATTACGGGTGAAGATAATTTGACTGAACCAATTTAATTGTTTCAAGAGATTAGAAGCATATGCAACATTTTTAACACGAATAAAATTAAAATTTTTGATTAACCCCCGGCTACCTCGGATCTCGGATTATCTGTAAAACGTTCTACTAGTCAAGCCCTTTCATTTGATACCCATATTGAGGTAGTAGTGAAAAAAATACTATAATTCGGCATTTTGTGGTGGCGGCCATCTTGGATTTGAAATTTGTTAATGTGTATAGTATTCTACTAGTCAAGCCCTTTCATCTGATATCCATATTGAGGTAAGTTGTGAAGAAATATTATGTCCGCCATTTTGTGGAGGCAGCCATCTTGAATCGATATTAACCAAACATAGCTAAGAACATCCACACGGATATTAACCTTTAAAATAAAAAAATCGCATTGAAATCGGCACATCCGTTTGAGGTCTACGGTGCCACAGACAGATATACAGACATCGATGTCAAAACTTATAATACCCCTTATTTTGGTCGGGGGTTAAAAAACATAGTGTGAAATTCAGGATATGTGTATTAGTATGTATTAATTTCAAACTTCCACATAATGTATTATGACAGTGAATTGACGACAAAAACACATCGATTTCCTTAAAATACCAGACTAGCCCCTTAGGAACTCTTAGGCCTAGTTCACCTATGAAACCAAAAAAAACTTGAGAGGTGTCAAGGGACACCCGGATGGAACGAAGTTCCTTTCGATTAATTAGTGAAGAAATTATTATTATTATTATTTTTTATTATTTACAAAAAACCTGTATACACTCAACAAAAATAATCGTCGCGACACCACACTGTTCAATGCGAAATAGAAATGAAAATATCTGGCTTGCTTTCTATAAGAGAGAGAGAGAGACAGATAGAGAAACATGCGACGCCGCACAGCTTACAATAGCAAAAAGTGTCGTGACAACTTTTCGTAAGAATTTTTTCCGTCTAGCCCCCCTTTCACAACGCGCGATAAGGAACTTCGTTCCAAAAACAAAATCAATATTGGTTCATCCGTTCGAGAGTACGATGACACAAACAATCTTATTTAATTTCAATCTTATCAAACCTTATTTATTTGTATAGATGTCAATGTGGATGTTTGTTGTTTAATGACGTTGGAAAGGCTGAATGGATCGGATTGAGCCGCTTGAGGCAAGTGCTCAAATCCCCGCACACAACTGTATTTTCGAAGTCATGTTCTCAATGCCGCTAACTTAAAAACCGTGAAAGAAAACATCGTGAGGAAACCGACATGTAGTATCCAGTAACTCGTGTTAGTGCGTGGTGGATTATGGTCTTGACTCTCTCCTTGCGCGAGAAGGCCTGTGGGAACTTATGTGGGAAATTAGTGGGCTGCTTATACTCTACAAAAAGTTTGCACTCACGAGCAAAATAAAAAAATAGCAAATTCAGCGGAAACCAAAAAACGTCGCAGGCGCATCCTGTCCTAGATAAATATTGAGAATGCGACCACTGCGCTGCACTGCGCTAATATCCAACCAGCTTTCAAAGACAGGGTCCGTAATGTTTGAATTCTTTTTTACGGTTGAAAGGATTTAAGACAACTTTTCATTTGCAAAAAATACTTTTTACATCAAAAAAAACTCCCATATCAATTCCGAATTAATCTTCAACCGCACTCTGTATACCACTGGCAGTTTTTGCCCGTCATGGTCCCATTACTTTTCTGGGATAAAAATAAGCCTATGTAGGTACCTATTCTTCTAGGCTATCATATCATAAATAATCTAATTGTGTATGAAATTTCAACCAGATCCGTTCATACGTTACGACGTGATTGAGCAACAAACGTCCAAACATTGACATTTATAATATTAGTAGGATATCAAATGGTGTCCCAACCTGATGCAACTATTCTTATGGTCCTTAAGGATATTAAGTAGAATCAATCAAAACTGTTCCCCCAATAAATAATGCCATACCTTATTCCCCAGGTCCTCCAACAAGCGGGTAACATCGAGCGTCTTGGCCGCTTCCTCTGGTCCCTCCCGGCCTGTGAGAGGCTACACGGGCATGAGTCCGTACTGAAAGCAAAAGCCATGGTCGCCTTCCACAGAGGGAACTTTAAGGAGTTGTATCGACTCCTGGAATCTCACAGCTTTAGCGCGCACAATCATGCGAAACTGCAGAGTCTGTGGTTGAAAGGTCAGTCTAATCCTATTTCAAAAGCGTAAACAACATCATTTCATGGTTGATGTTCCATATACAAACAAAATACACAAACGAAGTTTGATTCTACTTTTGTGATAAAAACGTTTAGACTGTAGAATGCGTTGCCTGAGTGGGGTTTTCCGTTGGTTGCAATCTTGGTGTCTTCAAATCGTGAGTGAATCGGTTTCTTCTAGGTAAACGCATCATCGGTTAAAATCAGGCGAGATGGCGGTGAAGTGTAAACCTATACGTGTTTTTACTTATCACTATTCGTTGTCAACATCCAAAATAAGTAGAACCATAGTATATCGCGCCGCTAGCGATTCTAGGGGTCAAGTAGATTGGTTACGTGTAAACTACTTACGACACACATAGAGACGTAGTTTATTACCAATTTCAAGTTCCTCAGGGCACATCCATTGGTTTATATCGATGGTGGTAGGACTCTTGATAGAGTCCGCCTGAGAAGTATCACGCCTTTGCCAGTTATTCTGCCGGCAAGCAGTAATGTGCAAACATTACTGTGTTCCGGTTTGAAGGGCAATATTTTCAGAGAAATTACAGGGCTTAGAGCTATAGCAGATTAGATCTAGCAGCGCAGTGCAGTGCTAGGTAATGATTTGGACTCTTCATGTTCCAATAGCTGCGTGTCACTGTGCTGTTATGTGGCAGGCATGTTGCTTACCATCAGGCACATGTCCTGCTCGTCTTATCACTCTTAATTTAAAAAAAAAGTTATTCATAAATATAATAATGTGTTTGTGTCCCCAGCACACTATATGGAAGCCGAGCGATTGCGGGGTCGACCGCTCGGCGCCGTGGGCAAGTACCGGGTGCGGCGCAAGTTTCCCCTGCCTCGGACCATCTGGGACGGGGAGGAGACTTCCTACTGCTTCAAGGTAAGAAGACGGTCACAAAACAGTCTGGGTACTGAAGTCAAGCCACATACAACACGCGACGAAAATGAGTTGACTTCTCTCAACTCCCTACAGCCTTAACTAACAACTAACTGTACAAATACACACCACCATTCACCGACACTCCCTACCTAAGACGGGCCCAAAAGAGGGGGAGGTCATGGGAGTCATGACCCCTTGAGTTGCGTCCAGAACCTAGGTGGACCTGTAATTAAAATACACGCTGCACGCAAAAAGCTTCACAGCAACAAAAAGCCCCAACGAGAGCCGACATGGGACAGGTCGTACCGCCCCGCTAAGTCACGGTTTCGGAGCCGAGGAGTCACGCACAAACGCCTTCTTCGAATCCATAGCCGCACTAAGAGCGACACGACAAGTCAATCTCAAGAACTGCGAAAACATCATGCAGTTCTAAGCCTCTAAAAGGCGAAACTTAAGGAGGCAGACGGCAGAAGCTAGCTTCTTCTTCTTCGTGTCAATGATATTTTTCTTTTTGTATGAGTCTTTAAAATTTGTGCTGCCCAGTATTCTGCAACTGTGACTCCTGGTATCGAGGCCTCCATTAGGTCAATTCTGGTGCAGCTGGTTGGACACCGCGGGCATGACAGCAGGTGCTGCATGGTCTGAGTGGCACCCCAGTCGCACAGGATATTGTTTGCGTCAGAGCATCCCCTTTTCGCCATATTAACTTTGCAGCGGCCCACTTGGGTCCGGAGTCGGTTTAGTGACTTCCACGTGGGCCACGCTAGGTTGCTACCTGGGGCCAGCTCTTCAGCTGGGCCCAAAAAAGAAGCTACTATGTATATACAAAAATGTCACCTCCTAGGTCATCGAGGAAACCATGTCAGGACAGTACCTATATGCCAGCGTACAGTGCAGAAAATGACTTAACAAAAGAGAGACATTGAAAATCACAAATCGGTTCGGTACGGCATCCACACGGTCCAATCCGATGCTAGCAGTAGTGTACCGAATTCAATGAGTCACCGTACCGCCCAAATTTGTCGAGCGTTCGAGCAATGTTAAAGCATCTGTTATTACCATAACATACCATTACCATACCAGGTTTGGCATCCATAAAAGTGGTAACCTGCCCCTCTACCGCCTAACGAAATCGGCTTTGGCTTTGCTATTGCTGTCTCTATAATTTCAAGCAAAAAGGAAAAAGACACCATTATCAAAGCTAAGACAGTTTTTGTTAGGCGGTATACCCTCAGGTTACCCTTGTTAAATTCCTGAATTTCAGGGCCCATAACCGGGTCATGACAGCTTTTTTAAACATCAGTCAGTATGTTACAAACAGTTGAAAATGGCACCTTTTCAGTTTCAGACCATTACATAAAATTTAGCCATCTTTTATCATCATTTTAGTAAGAATTTACCGGATCGGTTGATCACCTGACCGCGGCGTGTGGGCACAGCGCGGATGTCACAGGCAACCTAATTTTTTAGCGGAGGATAAGATACCCTAAACTAAGACGAATCCGGGGAAACCCAGACGGGTGGGAACCCTACATAAGGCACAACTTTAATCTGTTGTTTTGTCTACAGGAAAAGTCAAGATCCGTGTTGCGAGACTGGTACCTCCACAATCCATACCCTTCGCCGAGGGAGAAACGGGAACTGGCGGAAACGACGGGTCTTACCACTGTACAGGTAACCTCACCTCCTACCTGCACCACGATGACGAGCGCAGTGCAGTGCAACTGCGTGACACTAATGCGTGGCAGGCGTGTTGCTTACCATCAGGCACATGTCCTGCTCATTCCACTAGAAAAAAACTACCTACTTCAATAAATTTATTTGTAAGTTTAGTCTAACGTAGTTAAATTTTTAACCTACGGTCATCGATATAATTAAAGAAACGAAGATGAGGTATGCTATAATCTAAAGACAAAATAACGTGGCGAAAATTTGTTTGAAAAATTTGAAAATTGAATTGTCAGCGAACGTACACAACTCCTTGTTGCGACTGAGACTAAATCAGGAGACGTCACCTGATTTTGCATCGCCATAGTAGAAGCGCGTTGCCGCTTCTGCCGTTTTTTAAGAGTTCAATGCCTACGGTAGTCGTAATAGGTACCTACGCTTTAAAACCCGTTCTCGAAGGATCTCGAAGTATATAAATAAATATTGGTGAACAATTCACACACAACAATATCTGTCAAATGTATAGTTTTACAGAAATACTGCTATTACGCGTGCCAGTGACCGAGCTTACTTCAAAAACATACGAATTGAAAACCTCCTCCCTTTTTGAAGATGATTAAAATTTTACGTTGGATGGATCCCCAGACCAAAAAAAAGGTTTTGTAAGTTTGACGTCGATGTCTGTCTATCTGTGTGTTAGGGTGTCTGTGTTGTTGTGTCTGTCTGTGGCACCGTAGAGCTCAAACGGAATGACCGATTTCGATTGCGCATTTTTTTTTATTGGAATGTTTCCGTGCTGTTTTCTTAGATATGTTTGGTTTATGTCAATTCAGGATGGCGGTCTCCACAAAATGGCGGACAAAATATTTCTTCACAACCTACCTCAATATGGGTCTCAAATGAAAGGGCTTGACTATACTCGGAATTTTAATTTGATTCCAGATTGGACAATTTCAGTGTTGCAACGTTATGACAAGTACTTAATAGTGACGTTGCGAAATTATTCGATATGGAAATGGAATATTTCCGGATCGATTCTTCTCGTTTATAATTGTACTCTCGTAAACTAAGTATATCAGGAAATTAAATATTTCTGAACCGATAATTTAGTTTTGACGATTAATTAACGATCTGAGACTTTTCTTTTATAATTGTGTGTGAAATAATTTTAAAAAATGTGATCATGAAGGAACATGACAAGTAAAACAGATAGATGTATTTTGGCAATAATTTATTTTATAAATTGTCGCCGTCATCACTATCGTTATCGCTGTCACTTTCTGTAACATTTACAATAAATGTGTATGTGATATTGTCAATTAACATATCTAGCCTACTCATTTTTTCCTCTTCTATGACAACATGGGATACGCATTTAGACCATTTGGTAGCCGTAATTTTTTGAACGCCTTCCTGAAATAAATTTCTCACGTCTGTCAATTTGAAGGTATTATTATTTTGACCTACATGCCCCTTTACCTGCGCCCATATCAATTCGATAGGGTTTAGCTGATTGTTTATCGATTTTGTGTTCATCACTACACTATTATATGTATGTGGTATCATTATTTCACAAAATGACAGTAGCTAATGTCAAATCTGGAATCGAATTAAAATTCCGAGTATAGTAAAATATTATGACAAATTTCATTCAAGACGGCCACAACCACATAATGTCGAAATAATTACATTTTTTTTCACTACTCCCTCAATATGTAGTTAACTAGTAGAATGTTGTACAGATTACAAATCCGAGGTAGTCGGGGGTAAATCAAAATTTTGGTTTTCAACTTCTTAGTCATAGTTAGTGTTAGTGTTTCGCTTATTGGCCTTAGTGAATAGGGTCCCAGGCAGCTGCGGTGTAACCCGATCAGTCTCGCTTCCTCAAACTAGCGCGGATACGGTTACCGTAGAAAAACTTCGTTACATTGTGCTGTGGTCAACGCTCTATATACCTCAGTCCCCGCCATGTGGGAGATGTACAGAGATACGTCGATATAAACCACCAGATGTGCCCTCCAAAACTTCAATCGCTCAGAATTATGTCATCGTTGGGAAGAGTGAGCTCATTCTTTCCGTTCTAGACGGTTGCAGTAAGTGGTGAACGCCGGACGTTTTTACTTATCGCGATTCGTTGTCATGTTGTCAACGACCAAAATAAATCGAAACACAGCATATCTCGCCGCTAGCGGTTCTAGGGGTCAAGTAGATTGCTTGTACGAGTATGTAAACCACACACACACACACACAGAGAGAGAGAGAGAAGCAGTTTATTATCAATTTCAAGGTGCTCAGGGCACATCCATTGGTTTATATCGATCCAGAGATACGCTACAGCGATGCAGACGATTGAGGATACGTAAGTATATTAGTAACGGCTACAAATGTACAAATCTAACACCTTTAAACGAGCGATTCTTGTATAAACACCGTTGGATTACAATCTATTTAGCGAGATTGTAATCTGTTTTATTAATACGTGAAGCAAAACCTTTTAGACTGCAGGCCCGTGAACAAAATTTATTGGTCAAATGAACCACCAGGAGACCTATGTAGGATGATAGAAGGGTATAAAATAATAAAATTGAACACTATGCCGTCACTTGATAGCTGTCCAACTGAGTGCAGGTGAAGATAGGGGTTTACAAATCTCGATCATTTCTCATTGTCACATGATTTTTGTACGGTATTGCAGAATAATGGATTTGGCGTCGACGAAATGAGACCGTTTACTCGCGGTCTCGTTTCATCGACGCCAAAACCGTGGACGACCCACCTCTAGGGGTCACCAGAAGACTGACCCCGGTTGTAACGCTGCTAAAACGTTGCGGTAAATATAATAATTGCTATCGTGGTTAAGTCCTGTAAGACGTTCAGACGTTCACAAAACTAATAAAGTATTTTTTTTTACTCGATTTATTGTATTTCTACTGGTGACCCCCCCAACAAGGCTGGGACCGCGCCTGGGCTAATCCTACAAATACGTAGGAAGTTTTCGATGTCTGTTGCTCAATCACGTTAGAACTCACGTTGTAGTGGTAGGACTCTTGGCAGAGTCCGCCTGGGGAAGTACCACACCTTTGCCAGTTATTCTACCGCCAAGCAGTAATGTGCAAACATTACTGTGTTCCGGTTTGAAGGACAATGTTTCCAGAGAAATTACAGAGCTTAGAGATATAAGATCTTAGACATCTGGGTGACGAGCGCAGTGCAGTGCTAGGTAATGATTTGGACTCTTCATGTTCCAATAGCTGCGTGTCACTGTGCTGTTATGTGTCACTGTGAACTGGTCTCAGAAACCGTTCAATTTTCAACTAGTTTACGCCATACACTGAATAGTCTTAACTAAAATAATAGTTGTACATTTCATTCTTCGACCAGTTTACCGGAGAACTGTAGACTAGTACATCCGTTCATGCTTAGTAAACAGTTGAAATGAACTGTTGGTTGATTCAACGCCCACCTCTAGCTGACTTAGTTTTTTTAGTTTTTCAAAGTCTTTATTTATAAATGACAATAACAAGAAAATTTGTACAATTACTAGTATCCAATCAATTCCTAGTAATACAATGCCGTGAGAATGTACATTTGTTTAGCAAGTAATTCATTTAAACTTGATTAAAACTTTTAGCGTAGGTGGTTAGTAACTTAAATATTTTGAGGATTAGTTAGTCTTAGTACTAAACTGGGGTTCAATTTTATGTAAGCTTTAGAATTAGCAATACATTTTAGGCTACTAATTATTTTACCTTTGCAAAAATTAAGGGGGGTAGGCATGAGTGAAAATGAACCGTTGACGCGTTAAGCGCTCACAACTGACAACAAGAGCTCGCCGCTTGTTGCGCGCTGGGCACACGCGGGCGCAGACTAAGCGCACGCCGTCTCCGCCTCTCAGTACGCTAATAACACGAGCGAGAATGGTGTGCACGGCGGCCGACCGACGGCCGGGCCGGCCGCATTAACCTCTAGCTGACTACCGCGGCTGTAACGCAGGCGATGGTAATATCACCATCTTTCTACCTCTCAAGTAAATTATGTTCAATTTTACAATTTCGTTTTCATTTGCAGGTTTCGAATTGGTTCAAGAACCGGCGGCAACGGGACAGACAGGCGGAACATAAAGACAGGTACGATATATTAATTAGTTTGTTATTAAGGTTCCGTAAAGTTTTTAACTTTCGCAGCAAAAACGATTAACTACATTAAATAAAGCAGAAACGAAATACAATGTTAAAAAAAATATTAGTAAAAAAATTGGCAGTCATATATCAGAATTTGATAGCTTACTTTGGAAACTAAGCGGGTGAAACCGGAGGGCGTGGCCATGGTTGACCATCTAGAAATGCTGACGCATTTTTAGACGGCCAATAGAAAATGCTTACGCATTTCTTTCAAAAAGTAGCCTGTGTGCTACTCCATAAATTATTACATTTTGCTATATACATACATAGTACCTGGGTGACCGAGCTTTGCTCGGTTACTTAGAAACATACCGATATTCTCAAAAAAATAAAACTTGAAAAAAGAAAGGCGGCCGGCTGGATTCGAACCCGGACCTACTCGTACCATATAATGACCGCCCATCTTCCCGACTGAGTTAATATACTGTCGCGCGACGTTGCGAAATTTACCGTCGCATTCTAATCTTTATGTAACAGTTTTTCATTGTCTAAAAACGCGCATAAAACGGTTTTTTTTTCAAACAAAACCTAGCTAAATCGATTTATCGTCCCCAAAACCCCCTGTATACATAATTTCATGAAAATCGTTCGAGCCGTTTCCGAGATTCAGATTCTATATATATACATACCTACAAGAACTGCTCGTTTAAAGGTATAAGATAGTCGAATGAATTTCTGAAGCCAATTTCGAAGCAAGCAAGCGTTGCGGCTGAATTTAGTAGACTGGCATACTGAATTCCGTGGCAACTAAATTTAGCCTAACTAATAAGCCTTATACTACTAGCAAACTGTTACAAATTTCAACCCGATCCGTTCGTACGTTCCAACGTGATTGAGCAACAAACATCACGATCCCTGCTGGCACCGGTCTTCTAGACTAAATTCATGTACATTTTGTAAATAAATATATATAATTGATACTTTTTAGTCTTATGTATATCCTTATTTATTTATATTTTAAACTAGCTGAACCCGCTACTTCGTTCGCGTAAGCAGATGTTACTGACTTATACATTAATTGGAAGTATCGTACGTCAAATATTTGGATAAGTAGTCATTGAAAAACCTTTGAGTTTGAGTGAATTCGTTTTTCCACACAAAAATTTATTTAATTTTATCATCTTTATTTTTCTTTTTTTAAACAAAATCAAACATACTTAGTAAGGTTTCGTAGTATCGAACATAGCCGCAAGTGTTAAGTTTGTAGGATTTTACATTATGAAAAGTCTGAAGCTAATGTGCATGATCTGATACCTATTTATTTTTATCCGCAAGCTGTTTTCTAGCTGTTACCCGCGACTTCGCCGGCGTAAAATTTTGAACGAAGCCTGTGTGGAATCAAAATAATTAAAATTTTGAGTTTTAATGATATTCAAGCAAGTTGAACCCGTAAATCTAAGCCAAGTCCTAGTGAAATGTTAATGTATGAATTTAATTGTAGGTAACACACAAAAAAATCAAGAACGAACATCCAAATTTGGCATCATAATCCTTTTAGCAGCAAAAACTTATTACTAAAACTATTACTATTAAAATTTATTACAATTTAGAATACCAGTAACGCCACCTAGTGATGAAAGAAAAAATACATACCACAATAGCAAAACATCGATTTAAATGGCCTTTAGTGCTTTTAGATTTAAACTGGCATTAGCGCCGTCTAATGAGAATATTATGTTGCTTGTTATTTTGATTGTGAACGCAAATCACCTATATTATCTACGCCAAAACGGGTGCATATTTTTTCATTTTTGGCTTTTACCTTACCATCACATCAAGTTCCTGACGAAAATATATGCTTATATTAATATGGAGTTAAATGAAAATGTAGACTTATTAGCCCATGTGAAATTTTAGACTCTAAACTATATGTGTTTCGTATGTCAACCCATATCGTTGTGTCGTTTTGACGTGATAGTTAATATTTGGTTCCTTAGGGACCATGCTTCTTTTCAGGTTGATAATACATAAATGTGGTATTTCAGACTGAGTTATTTCTGTTTCAATTTTCTACCAAAGGACGATGGGCACAAATGTATGGATTCTGGTCCCAGCTCCAATCGGAATGAATTATATACCGTTGGATAGATATTTTTGTGTGGATTATGAATAACTATGGCGCTAAGCTCGATTTGCTGTCCGATCCTAGTTTTTTTAATTTTTTTTATTACGTCCTGCAAACACTTTTATCAACATTTTTCTTGAATTTGGCATGGTAGTGTTATCATTTTTAACCTCCGACAAAGAGGGGTGTTATAAGTTTGACGTCGATGTCTGTGTGTGTGTGTGTGTGTGAGAGAGAGAGAGAGAGAGAGAGTGTGTGTATGTCTGTGGCGTCGTAGCTCTCAAACCGAAGAACCGATTTCGATGCGGTTTTTTTCATTCAAAAACCAGTTTCCTTGGTGTGGTATTAGCTATGTTTTATCGAAATCGGTTCAGCGGATTACAAGATAGGGGGCCGCATCCTGCCTAACGCCCCCACCCTCTCCCTTGGCCGTGCTAACCGCGCTGCGTTAGAGAGCGAGAGAGACAACAATACTTGTCCATTGTTTAGATAAGTGCAAGTATTATTAAAATCGTTCAAGTTAAGCCAGCAATATGATTTTTTAAAGTCTATTTTGAATTAAATATCTGGTATCTTCTGAGGACGATAGTTCTAAACGGACAACATATACGGGCTTGCTGCCATAGTAGCTTTTGTTCTCTTGATAAAAAAACTATCCAACTATGGTAAATTCATTTTGATTGGACGTGGGGCCCAAAACGCCCATCATCCTTTGCTTAGTCTTTCCTACGTCACAGTAACCTATAAGTAACCGATTTGCTATTTCTGAGTTCAAACTACGTGTGTTTCGAATTCCATCCAAATATGTTCAGCCGTTTCAACGTTGTCCTGTAAATATTATGAATGTCACTGTTAGGATGTTTGTTACGTAATACATAGAGTACTTATGCAATGTTTAGCCTATGTGTTCTTCCATACTGTAATCTAATTCTAATTCAAATTTCAACCCGATCACTTGATACGTTCCGCCATGATTAAAGCGGCAATAGAAATACATCGTCTGCGAAAATTTCAACTGTCTAGCTATCACCGTTCTTGAGATACAGCCTGGTGACAGACGGACGGACGGACGGACGGATAGCAAAGACTCAGTAATAGGGTCCCGTTTTTACCCTTTGTGTACGGAACCCTAACAACGGTCTGCTTCGGTCACCGAAGCTTGTTGAACACTACCTTTAAATTTTAAACAGTATTTGGATTGAAATAATACGTTTTCTAATAAGTTACGGCTGGTCTAGTAAGTTACAGCTGACCTAGTCGAGAGAACGGCGACTGTCGATCCGGAGACCCAGGGTTCAAAACCACGCGCACCACTATCTTTTCAGAGTCATGTTCGTAATGCCGGTAATTAAAACGGTGAAAGAAAACACCGTGGAGAAACCGAAATCTACCTATAATCTAAGTTCTAAGTCAAATGTCATCCACCAACCGACACTGGGCCAGCGTGGTGGATTATAGCCTTGTCTCTCTCCTTGCGAGAGAAAGCCCCGACGCCCAGCAGTGGGAACATTTAATGGGTTATTTATGCTGCTACTTATTATGCTGATATGTTTTCTCCAAAATACAAAAATCTACGTCAATGACAGGTAATTTAATTCTGTCATTCGACTAAATTTTATAAGAAGGTATAACTATGTCGTACAGATAAATCTTAGCTGATTTTAGTTTTTTGTTGATATTTGAAAAACTACCTCCCTGTTTTCGATATCTAAGATCACCTCTGAAGTATTTTCTACCAAACAAAAAAGGAATTATCAAAATCAACTAACAATTAGCGGAGTTAGCGCGTAAAATAAAACCAAATAAAAAAAACATGCAACCCGATTGAGAACATCCTCCTTGTTTGAAGTCGATTATAACCGAATGATGTTTGTTTTTCCACACAAAAATATATTTTTGACAATTATTTTGTCATCCAAGACGACGCGACGCGATCACGTGGACACTTTCTAGTATCTAGAATCTAGATATTCTGTGGATCGTCTGTGATACACAGAATACTTAGAAGTTAGTATGTACCAAACGCGCCGCGCGTGTCGTTATTATTTAATGTTTGTGTAATTTCCGAACCAACAGACCGATATTGTTCAAATTTTGACGGGACAATATAAAAAATGTGTTCTTTCTAACAAAAAAGAATTAATGAAATTAAACAACGCAAACATGAGTTACAACCAAATACACATTCTGACTTTCACCCCCTCCCGCAAGAAAACCGATCAGAATTTGGGGATCAAAAGTAGCCTACAGCAATGTCCTTAATATAAACTAAAATCATGCCAAGTTTCAGCTGAATTGAATCAGTAGTTTCGGCATGATGCGTGATCCCTATACAGAAAGACAGACAGACAGACAGACAGACAGACAGAAAACTGTAACGGGTCGAATTCTGTACATTGAAGATATTTTGAAAAAAATTTTTTTGGAGCACTCCATAGTCGATACTGATGGCGAATCTGCATTTTTTTTTCTTTCATGTCTGTCTGTCTGTCTGTCTGTCTGTCTGTCTTTCTGTATAGGGATCACGCATCACGCCGAAACTACTGATTCAATTCAGCTGAAACTTGGCATGATTTTAGTTTAAACTAAGGAAATTGCTGTAGGCTACTTTTAATCCCCAAATTCTGATCGGTTTTCTTGCGGGAGGGGGTGAAAGTCAGAATGTGTATTTGGTTGTAACTCATGTTTGCGTTGTTTAATTTCATTAATTCTTTTTTTGTTAGAAAGAACACATTTTTTTTATTGTCCCATCAAAATTTTAACATTATCGGTTTGGTGGTTCGAAATTACAGAAACATTAATAATAACGACACGCACGGCGCGTTCGGTACATATAACTTCTAAATATTCTGTGTATCACAGACGATCCACAGAATATCTAGATTCTAGATTCAAGAAGTGCCCACGTGATCGCGTCGCGTCGTCTTGAATGACAAAATAATTGTCAAAAATATATTTTTATTTGGAAAAAGGAGGAGGATGCATGTTTTTTTATTTGGTTTTATTTTACACGATAACTCCGCTAATTGTGAGTTGATTTTGATAATTCTTTTTTTGTTTGGTAGAAAATACTTCAGAGGTGATCTTATATATCGAAAACAGGGAGGTAATTTTTCAAATATCAACAAAAAACAAATATCAGCTTAGATTTGTCTGTATTTAGTTAGTCGAACGACAGAATTAAATTACCTGTCATTGAAGTAAATTTTTGTTCTTTTGGAGAAAACATATCAGCATAATAAGTAGCAGCATAAACAACCCATTAAATGTTCCCACTGCTGGACGTCGGGGCCTCTCTCGCAAGGAGAGAGAAGGCTATAATCCACCACGCTGGCCCAGTGTCGGTTGGTGGATGACATATGACTTAGAACTTAGATTCTAGGTACATTTCGGTTTCCTCACGATATTTTCCTTCACCGTTTAATTACCGGCATTACGAACATGACTCAGAAAAGATAGTGGTGCGCGTGGTTTTGAACCCTGGGTCTCCGGATCGACAGTCGGCGTTCTCCCGAATAAGTCAGCTGTAGCTTGCTAGACCAGCCGTAACATAAAGTATTATTTCAATCCAAATACTGTTTAAAATTTAAAGGTAGTGTTCAACAAGCTTCGGTAACCGAAGCAGACCGTTGTTAGGGTTCCGTACCTGACTTCGCTGTCCGTCCATCCTTCCGTCTGTCACCAGACTGTATCTCAAGAACGGTGATAGCTAGACAGTTGAAATTTTCACAGACGATGTATTTCTATTGCCGCTTTAACAAAAAATACTAAAACTAAAATAAATATTTAAGAAGGGCTTATTTCCATACAACAAACTTGACTTTTTTACCGTTTCTTGCTCGATACTAATAACGTACCTGTCACAGGTTGACGCTTTCACTATTCACATAATGTTAAGTTTTATGTTCTCTTTAAATGTAATTAATTAAAATAAAATAAATTTTTAAGGGGGCTCCCATACTATAAAATCATTTTATTTGCTAATGGTTCAGAACCCTTCGCGCGCGAGTTCCACTGGCATTTGACCGGTTTTATTTTTTCAAAAATTTTGTAATATTCTATCCTTTCCTAATATTATTTAAATATTTACATTTTTGCTGCTTAATTACGTTGGAATGGCTGAATGTATCGAGTTAAAATTTGAAACATATTCTTGGCTTAGCTTAAGTAACACATAGGGACATATAGATAAGTAACTATACATAGGCAATGTTTGGCCTATGTGTTCTTCCAGACTATAATCTAATTGTATTTCAAATTTCAGCTCGATCACTTGATACGTTCCGCCATGATTAAGTAACAAACATCCAAACATTGACATTCATAATATTTACAGTTACAGGACAACGTTGGAACGGCTGAACATATTGAAACGGCTGAAAATTGAAACAGATAACTTATAGTCTGAAATACCACATATGTACCTACTATCTATCAACCTGAAAAGAAGCATGGGCCCTAAGGAAACAAATATTAACTATCACGTCAAAACGGCACAACGAATTGGGTTGGCATACGAAACACAGATAGTTTAGAGTCTAAAATTTCACATGGGGTCTAAGTCTATATTTTCGCTTAACTCCATATTAATCTATAATAAGTATATATTTTCGTAAGGAACTTGATGTGATGGTAAGGAAAGAGCCAAAAATGAAAAATATATGCACCCGTTTTGGCGTAGATAATACAGGTGATTTGCGTTCACAATCAAAATAACAAGCAACATTATATTCTCATTAGATGGCGCTAATGCCAGTTTAAATCTAAAAGCACTAAAGGCCATTCAAATCAATGTTTTGTTATTGTGGTATGTTTTTTTTTCTTTCATGACTAGGTGGCGTTACTGGTATTCTAAATCGTACTAATAAGTTTTTGCTGCTAAAAGGATTTTGATGCCAAATTTGGATTCTTTCGTTCTTGGTTTTTTTTTCTGTGTTATAATTAAATTCATACATTAACATTTCACTAAGACTTGGCTTAGATTTACGGGTTCAACTTGCTTGAGAACCTATCATTAAAACTCTAAATTTTAATCATTTTGATTCCACACAGGCTTCGTTCAAAATTTTACGCGGGCGAAGTCGCGGGTAACAGTTAGAAAACAGCTTGCGGATAAAAAGAGATAAGTAGGTAATCAGATCATGCACATCAGCTTCAGACTTTACGTAATGTATCCTATAAAAAATCCTACAAACTTAACACTTGCGGCTATGTTCGATACTACGAAACCTTAATAAGTATGTTTGATTTTGTTTAAAAAAAGAAAAATAAAGATGATAAAATTAAATAATTTTTTGTGTGGAAATACAAATTCACTCAAACTCAAAGGGTTTTCAATGACTACTTATCCAAATATTTGACGGACGATACTTCCAACTAATGTATACGTCAGTAACATCTGCTTACGCGAACGAAGTAGCGGGTTCAGCTAGTTTTAAATATTTTATTAAATTCTTCTTGTATTCCTTCACACAGTTCACTAAGTATTATTTAATAATTATTATGTTATTAGTATTGATATACATGTAACTATAAATCGCCTTCGTTAATAATATTAGGATGGTGTAATTTCAGCCAGTTTGCAACCACTAGTAACCTTAATTCTACGGAACCCCAAAACCCTCGTCTCTGGCGCCGCCGAAATCTCCTTAAAATTGCCGCATCGTCGATTTTCCTCAAATAAGCTACTATACGTTATCTGTTAATCCGTCTGTCCATCCGAGTGTGAAATCTGTGAAGGACGGACCACATGGGATCGTTTCCGTCTCACCGGCCAACGGGTCCACACGGGAAGGACTTCAAAAATATATTTTAAATAATGTTAAGGACAATAACAAATTATACTTATCTAAACTAGCGTCCCGGCATAACCATTCTAAAATACTATATAATAATAATAAAAAAAAAAATTGGTGGACAATTCACACACAACACCATCTGACCCCAAACTAAGCAAAGCTCGTGTGATGGCAGCCAGATAGCTGATATAATACTTATATAGTTTTAACACAGATTTCTAAAAGAAATCTGTGAGTTTTAAATACATACTTATTATACATAGAAACACCCAGACACAGTGCAAACATTTGAATTTATCACACTATGGCGTATTTGTATGAGAATAAGTCAAAAGATCAGGTTTTTCCGCACGGTTCCTACGGTACCAATCGTAAGCAGATGACTTGCTATGGCAACAGAGTGATGGGCCGCGAGAAAAGTATGACACTTCCACAAGAGCGACAAGGCAATTTGAATTCCGGTTTGAAGGGAAATGTTTCCAAAGAAATGTCAGGGCTTAGAGATATAACATCTTAGGTCTCTGCTGAGTGACGAGCGCGGTGCAGTGCTAGGTAATGATTTGGACTATTCATGTTCCAATAGCTGCGTGTCAATGTGCTGTTATGTGGCAGGCATGTTGCTTACCATCAGGCACATGTACTGCTCGTACACATTGTTTAAAAAATAAAAAAACTATGGCGTATTTGTATTAACAGTGAAGTCAAAGTCAAAGATCTTTATTGATAAATGTACAATTTACACGTCAATTTTATAAAAAAAAACAAAATAAGAGCATACAAAGAGTATACATTTTTAAAGTTTAAATTGAACTTTATATTGTACGATAATAGGTATCGTACAAATAAGTGTCAAAAATTAAAATATATGTACTTATTACAATTGTAATAAACTAGGTCAATTTTTTACAACTTTATTGTGATTTTGCCATCACTATATAAAAACTCGCTGTAACTATAACAAGTTATAATAATAGTTATTTGTTATACAATAGTGCAAAGTTGCTTTTTAACCGCGTGCTCAATCTTGATGAACGAGCAAGCGAAGGATTGTAAAATTGAATCTTATGTTTAATGTGTTGATGTGTTGTCGTGAAAATATCGTGAACAGAAAATAGCGCGCAAAGCAAATTGAAAAAAAAGTACCTACTCCAAGGAGGTTCAGAGTCTGAGTTTTTAACAAATTTAAAAAAGTTGTGAAAGATTTTTTGAAATCGGTCCAATAGTTTCATGTTATTAGCGCGTTTAAACAAATGTACTCTTCAGCTTTATAACATTACTAGCGACCCGCCCGGCTTCGCACGGGTGCAATGCTGATATTAAATTTAAGTACCTAGTACCTACTAATGAAATTCCGGTCCGGCGGCAAGACGTTACGTTCTACGTAGACACATAAGTCACAGTTTTTTGTGATGGATACTTTTTGGCACGACGGACGCACGCAATGTGTTGATTGATGGAACGAAACGTGCTTTACACCAAAGATGGTGACAGCGGTTTGTTTGTCAGTGCCATCAGAATTTAACGAAATTCTCCATAATCCCAATTTTGTGGACATATGTTGTCGACTCAAAATCAATATTTTTTTATGTTTTGTTTTTCACATAAGGTTTCGATCAAGTCTACCGTACCCCTTGACGAAATTATTAACATAGATATTAGTATACCTCAAGAAGTAGTATAGATGCGTATTCTTTGTGTAGATATAATAGGAGGTAGCGTATCTATGGAATAATTTAGAAATCGATTGTTGAGGATCCCTCGTTCCCGCCCCGGCTGGTATCATGTTACCCCGGCTCGAAGCCAACCAAATGGCTCCACAAACCAGTCGTCCCTTCTTTGTCTCACCCATCATGTGGACTGGGGAAACGATTACACTTGCATACACACAGCTTTACGTATATTTAAAACTCAGTGAGAGCAGTCCTACCGCCTGACGAGACCTGCTTTGGCTTCGCTATTGCTGACTCTATAATTACAAGCGAAATGAAAAGAGACGGCAATATTAGCACAGTGATATGCAGCTATTAGAATATTAAAAGTACAAATCATTACACTCCGCGAGGTATAAGCTGAGCTTTGCATTAGTGTGAGTGATCACCAATCAGGCAGGAGCTTGAAATTTTGTCCGCGAGGTATAGGCTGAGCTTTGCATTAGTGTGAGTGATCACCAATCAGGCAGGAGCGCGGCGAGACAGAATGGCGCCGCGCCTAAGGCCGGTTGTCACACCTACACTATCCATGTACACTCACACAAATGCAAAGCTCAGCTTATGCCTCGCGGAGTGAACATACTTATCTATAACTAGCGGTTCGCCCCGACTTCGCCCGCGGTACACATATATAGCCTATAGCACTCAAGAATCACGGATATATCCCACGGTGAAAGAATTTTTGAAACCGGTCCAGTAGTTCCTGAGACTATCGCGTTCAAACAAAAAAATTGGCAGACATAGGAACTGCCGAAAAAAGTGAAAACTTATAACTCAGAATTTGATAGCTTACTTCGGAAACTACGCGGGTGAAACCGGAGGCCATGGAGGGCAATTTGAAACGCCACGGTATCGAGTTTACCCGAAGATTTGTTATCATTCCCGAGCGTGACGCTAGAATTCAATTCACAGCCCACGAAAAATTTGTTTATGGTGCGCCAAAAGAAGTTTTCACTTCAAAAACTTCATCAGCTTTGTACCTCTAATATTAGTATACTTAGATGTGAATCTCGGAAATGGCTCCAACGATTTTCATGAGTACCTATGTATATCAGAGGTGATAAATAAATCTTACAAAAAAGCTCGCGAGACCATATTATAGGTTTTTGTAGATTTTAATACGCTCTATAATATTGTAGAATATGATTTTGGTCTATCATTAGTACTTTCCGCAGCGTATGCGATGAAAGCCATTTTATGTCTGTTTTTTATACCTTGCGATGGTTTTAGTAAAAATTTCCGAGGATATCTCTTTTTTTTTCATGATAAACATAGCCTATGTTACTCAGTGATAATGTAGCTTTCTATTGGTAAAAGAATTTTTGAAATCGGTCCAGTAGTTTTTGAGTTTATTCGTAACATAGTGTAAAGAAAAGGTCTAGTCGGGAGAACGGCCTGCCTGTCCGGAAGCCTCGGGTTCAAATCCCACACGCACCTCTGTCTTTTCGAAGTCAAGTGCGTAATGCCGCTAATTTAAAAACGGTGAAGGAAAACATCGTGAGGAAACCGACATGTTTCTAGAATCTTTCAAAGTCATGTCATCCGCCAACCCGCACTGGGCCAGCGTGGTGGATTATGACCTTGATTTTCTCCTTGCGAGAGAAGTCCCCGAGTCCCAGCAGTGGGAACATTTAACATAATAGTGGTGTTGTTTGTGATAAATCTAGCTAGGTTAAAATTGTCGAAAATATCATTATGTCCGTTTTTTTTTAAATAAGCTGTGACGAGACGAGCATGACATGTGCCTGATGGTAAGCAACATGCCTGCCACATAACAGCACAGTGACACGCAGCTATTGGGACATGAAGAGTCCAAATCATTACCTAGCACTGCACTGCGCTCATCGCCCAGAGATCTAAGATGTTATATCTCTAAGTATTTACTAGCAAAGCTCGGTCATCCAGACACTTATATAAGCAGTTTAAAACCGAAACAAAATATTAAAAGCACTTTCTAAACAAAAACGAGCGTTTTCCTCTTTAAAAACGTCTGTATTTGGTCTATTTGGAGAACTTCCAATGAGTCCGCGCGAAAAGGACAGCGCTATACGTGCGACAAGGACGACACTGCCAGTCAAACAAGGACGAAGCTATACGTGCGACAGAGACGGGGATATGTAACCTGAAACCGGCACATCTGCGTCCTAAAAGCGAACAGGGACGCACTGAGTATTGTTATTTTAATTTCTTTATGAGTTTAATGAATGTTATTATTATTTGTATGGTTCTGTGGAATTGAAACAGCGGTATTTAGGAAGGAAGGGATTTATAAACTACTAAGTTCACCCGCGTTTTTACGTAATTTTCTCGAGTAACCTATGTGTATTCCAGACTTCTTTCCGATATGTCTTCCGAATTTCAACCGGATCTGTTCAGACGTTTCGACGTGATTGAGCTACAAACATCCAAACTTTCAAAATTATAAATGGGAAAGTTTGTCTGTACGTTTGTTAGTCTTTCACGCAAAAACTACTGAAAGGATCTGGATAAAATTTTATACATAGATAGATAATAGTCTGGGATGACACATAAAGCTATTTTATTTGGGAAAATAATGGGATGGAAATCGCGGGCGTTTCTAGTTTATAATATTAATAGGATAATAATTTTCATATAATATCTGCATAGCACTGTGCTGTAGTTGGCCAGGCGTGTTGCTTACCATCAAGCAAATGCCCTATACTACTACTACTTGTACCGTCACTCTATATTGTAAAAATACAAAGTTGGCAGAAAAGGTGTGTAAACAATAGTTATTTGTTATACAAGAGTGCAAAGTAGATTTTTAACCGCGTGCTTAATTTTGATGACCGAGCAAGCGAAGGATTCTAAAATTAGAATCCTGAGCGTAGCAAGGGAATCAAAAGAGCACAAGGTGAAAAATCTTTGCACTCGAGTGCAACACGAAACTTTTCATTCCACCTCAGCGAGGAAATGACTAAATGCAAATTTTTAAATGTTTTCGCGCTAAGCAAATTAAAAAAAAGTAAGTACACCAAGGAGGTTCCGAGTCTGAGTTTTTAACATATTAAAAAAAAATTATGATGCATTCGGCACCAAGGAGGTAGAAATAAATAGGTTGAATTATGTTTTGAATTCAAACCTCAGTACACACGATGTTCTAAATTCAAATTTACTTTAACCTCTAGAGGGTAAAAACGACTTTTGCGCCCTGATATCGAGGAGCAAAAAAAAAAATTTGCTAACGCAGATCAGTTGGACACTCCCCGATATGTATCCGATAAAACCGATAAGCCAGCAATTTTTCAGACGTTTGAAGTCCTTTTTGGTACAAGAGTGTCGTTGCCTATGAGTCTTTTGGCACGTCTCTCGAACCATTCCCGAACCTCCAGCTGATACTTAACTGACCCATCCCAAAGGTACAATCTGTGCAGTTATACCAATTCTTCATGTTATACCAATACCTATAACATGAGTAACTGTTAAGATGTGAAGTACCAATAAAAGAAGAGTTCCAAGAAAAACATGTGCCATCCGCCAACCCACACATAGCCAGTGTGGTGGGTTAAAAGCGTCAAAGTCGAAGTTCTTTATTGATAAATGTACAATTTACACGTCAATTTTAGAAAAAAACAAAATAACAGCATACAAAGAGTATACATTTTTAAAGTTTAAATTGAACATTCTATTGTACGATAGTATCGTACAAATAAGTGTCAAAAATTAAAATATATGGTACTTATTACAATTGTAATGAACTATGTAATTTTTTTACAATTGTATGTGAGGCTTGTCTCTGTTTTTGTGAGAGAAGGTCCGACGTCCCAGCTGTGGGTTCATAAAGGCTATTTATGGAAAATAGGGGAGAGGGGGGAACGTTGCGTTGTTACATTTTTTAGTTAATTGTCAATAGGTATGATCAAACCTATCAAATAATTTATGTATAATTTAAATAAAATTCGATGTAACTTACCCCCGACTTTGGGCTAGTTGTTACAACTTCGGGGCACAATGTTACGGTAGATAAATAAACAAAATTATCAATGAGAAACTTTTTTTTATTATTTCAAAACGTTATAAACCCCAGAGATCACTACAGTCTTCTAATATTTATTTGTAATTATAATATCTATGTAAGTATATCGTAACATGTGAAGATTTTTTTTTTAGAAAAATAACATGGGTTTTGCAGGAACTTATTTAAATCTTATATTTAAATACAGAAACTTCGTTGGCAAATAAAAACTTGTAGTAAATTATTTAGACTTAATTAGTTATCTTAAAAAAACTTTTAGCAAACTAAAATACTTCGGATTGTAAAATTGTTTATATACAATTAAATCTCGTTTTATTCTGCAGTACTTCTGCTGCAGCAGATTCATAAACAAAGAATTTTTAATTTGAATAAAAACAAATATTTTTTTGAATTTTTAAAATATAAAGACAAACGGTACACACTATACAAGGTATGGTAATTTTTTACCACGCATTGTGTTGTACCGTTACATGTCATAACTTACCCCAAATAATTGTGACTACCTGCTCCATGCCACGTTTTTCAATAAAAATGAAATCACCAATAATGGATATTCATAATAGAAAAGTACAATATTGCAAATTAAAGATAGACGTGCACATTAAATGTGAATAATATTGTGAACGTGTAAGATATTAATCATTTTGGAAAAATAATAAATATTGTACCAGTAATGCACTGAACGAAATTCATATAATAAAATAAATCCGCCTAGAATATCTACGCCAACCTCCTCGTTTGACGGTCTATCTTTCTACGTGACATTGGCGGAACTGTGAGGCTAAACCACAATAAAAGCCATAAACCAAGTTGATAGATACCAGGAATCAAACATTTCGTAAAGGATATTTTGACTTACTTAGTTAAAATCGAGACACACGCACACAAAATGGCCCATCACCACAAAATGGCGAATTACATTACTTTTCACTACTACCTCAATATGGGTATCAAACGAAGGAGCTTAACTAGTAGAATACTTAGCACTGTGACAAATTTCAAATCCAAGATGGCCGCTACCTCAAAAATGACGAAACACATTTCCTTTTTTCACAACTCCCTTAATATGGGGACACAACCCAACAGTTTTCGTTTTTACGGGTCACTGATTACTTTTATATAATGCACGATGTTAAAAGAAAAGTATTGAGTCCAATTATGTCCACCAGAGTTGAATAGCCCGGTAAAAAAAAAAAAATTGGTTGCCTGTAAAGTCGGTATACGGGCGAAAGTTTTACGTGACAACGACTTTGAGTGGTAAAATAATTTTACGGAAGGGACGCGTGCCTTTCACTTTTTATGTCTGTCTCTCTCGCTCTTAGGCGGGCTAACCATGCCCGAGTGGAAGGGACGCGTGCCTCTCACTCGCTCCCGTTGTGAGCGCATAACGTGAGCGGAGCGTAACGCAGTTTCTTGAAGTGTCACCCGGCAAAACAATTTATAAGACGTTGTCACGTCAAAAGGCGTGTAACTTCTTACCCCTGTAACAACATCCCCCCTTTCTCCCCTACGTAGCTATCATGTAACATACATACAAACAAATTAATAACCTCCTCTTTTGGAAGTCGGTTAAAATGTAATAAATAACTGTATAATAATTATGGGTGGTCTTCACTCGGGTATCTTGTAACCCTCATTAACATACATTCACCCATTTTCAATTAATATAGAAACAGCGTGTGTTCTACGACCGATATAGAACGGCGATAACTTAGATTCATTACGATGTGAATATTCTATGCGTTTAACCAGGTATGTTATGAGGCTCCGAAACAGTATCTAACCCTATCGGGTACCCGAAATAAGATATTATTTATTTAATAAGATAAGATTTATTTATTTATTTTTTTACTAGTCAAGCCCTTTCATTTGATATCCATATTAAGGGAGTTGTGAAAAAAATGTATTTCGCCATTTTGTGGTAGCGGCCATCTTGGATTTGAAATTTGTCATAGTGCAAAGTATTCTACTAATCAAGCCCTTTCATTTGATACCCATATTGTGGTAGTAGTGAAAAAAAAATATTATTCGCCATTTTGTGGTGGCGGCCATCTTAGATTTGAAATTTGTTATTTTGTGTTGTATTTTACTGGTCAAGCCCTTTCATTTGACCCATATTGAGGTAGGTTGTGAAGAAATATTTTGTCCGCCATTTTGTGGAGGCGGCCATCTTGAATCGATATTAACCAAACATAGCTAAGAACATCCGCACGGATATCAACCTTCGAATAAAAAAACCGTATTGAAATCGATCCATCCGTTTGAGCTCTACGGTGTCACAGACAGACAGACAGATAGACAGACAGATAGACAGACAGACAGACAGACATCGACGTCAAACTTATAACACCCCTTTTTTTGGTCGGGGGTTAAAAAGTCTCGACCAACATCTCAAGAGACTTTCGCTAGACGGTTGGGTTAAGGGCCAGATCCAGAAGGCAGTCATCCTCGACACAGATCGCATCGTCAAGAGGTTCCTCACTCTGCAGCCCTAACCACCGGTAGCTTGGGCTCTGCCCTAGCTGCTGACGGCACCCTAGTTTTTTTATGTTTTTATATACTGTTTATATTTTATACTTATTATGTATTACTAGTAGCTAGATATAGGTTATTTATGTATATAGATGTATGTACAGTAATATAACTATATCACGAGTACCGCTCGCTCCACGAGGGTTGCCAACATTTTTTGTAACAAGAACAAAATTAAAAATTTTGACTAACCCCCGACAACATCAGATTTGTTATCTGTACAACATTCTACTAGTCAATCCCTTTCATTTGATACCCATATAAAGGGGGTTGTGAAAAAAGAAATGTATTTCGCCATTTTGTGGGAGCGGCCATATTGGATTTGAAATTTGTCATAGTGCAAAGTATTCTACTAGTCAAGCCCTTTCCTTTGATACCCATATTGTGGTAGTAATGAAAAAATAATATAATTCGCCATTTTGTGGAGGCGGCCATCTTGGATTTGAAATTTGTTATAGTGCCTAGTGTTCTACTAGTCAAGTTCTTTCATTTGATACCCATATTAAGGTAGGTTGTGAAGAAATATTTTGTCCGCCATTTTGTGGAGGCGGCCATTTTGAATCGATATTAACCAAACGTAGCTAAGAACCGCACGGATATTAACATTCAAATAAAAAAACCGCATCGAAATCGGTCCATCCGTTTGAACTCTACGGTGCCACAGACAGACACACAGACAGACAGACATCGACGTCAAACTTATAACACCCCTTTTATTATATATAAAACGGTTTTAACCCCCGACCAAAAAAAGGGGTGTTATAAGTTTGACGTCGATGTCTGTCTGTCTGTGTGTCTGTCTGTGGCACCGTAGAGTTCAAACGGATGGACCGATTTCGATGCGGTTTTTTTATTTGAATGTTAATATCCGTGCGGTTCTTAGCTACGTTTGGTTAATATCGATTCAAAATGGCCGCCTCCACAAAATGGCGGACAAAATATTTCTTCACAACCTACCTTAATATGGGTATCAAATGAAAGAACTTGACTAGTAGAACACTAGGCACTATAACAAATTTCAAATCCAAGATGGCCGCCTCCACAAAATGGCGAATTATATTATTTTTTCATTACTACCACAATATGGGTATCAAAGGAAAGGGCTTGACTAGTAGAATACTTTGCACTATGACAAATTTCAAACCAATATGGCCGCTCCCACAAAATGGCGAAATACATTTCTTTTTTCACAACCCCCTTTATATGGGTATCAAATGAAAGGGATTGACTAGTAGAATGTTGTACAGATAACAAATCTGATGTTGTCGGGGGTTAGTCAAAATTTTTAATTTTGTTCTTGTTACAAAAAATGTTGGCAACCCTCGTGGAGCGAGCGGTACTCGTGATATAGTTATATTACTGTACATACATCTATATACATAAATAACCTATATCTAGCTACTAGTAATACATAATAAGTATAAAATATAAACAGTATATAAAAACATAAAAACTAGGGTGCTGTCAGCAGCTAGGGCAGAGCCAAGCTACCGGTGGTTAGGGCTGCAGAGTGAGGAACCTCTTGACGATGCGATCTGTGTCGAGGATGACTGCCTTCTGGATCTGGCCTTAACCCAACCGTCTAGCGAAAGTCTTGAGATGTTGGTCGAGACTTTTAACCCCGACCGACCAAAAAGGGTGTTATAAGTTTGACGTCGATGTCTGTCTGTCTGTCTGTCTATCTGTCTGTCTATCTGTCTGTCTGTCTGTGACACCGTAGAGCTCAAACGGATGGATCGATTTCAATACGGTTTTTTTATTCGAAGGTTGATATCCGTGCGGATGTTCTTAGCTATGTTTGGTTAATATCGATTCAAGATGGCCGCCTCCACAAAATGGCGGACAAAATATTTCTTCACAACCTACCTCAATATGGGTCAAATGAAAGGGCTTGACCAGTAAAATACAAACACAAAATAACAAATTTCAAATCTAAGATGGCCGCCACCACAAAATGGCGAATAATATTTTTTTTTCACTACTACCACAATATGGGTATCAAATGAAAGGGCTTGATTAGTAGAATACTTTGCACTATGACAAATTTCAAATCCAAGATGGCGCTACCACAAAATGGCGAAATACATTTTTTTCACAACTCCTTAATATGGATATCAAATGAAAGGGCTTGACTAGTAAAAAATAAATAAATAAATCTTATCTTATTAAATAAATAATATCTTATTTCGGGTACCCGATAGGGTTAGATACTGTTTCGGAGCCTCATAACATACCTGGTTAAACGCATAGAATATTCACATCGTAATGAATCTAAGTTATCGCCGTTCTATATCGGTCGTAGAACACACGCTGTTTCTATATTAATTGAAAATGGGTGAATGTATGTTAATGAGGGTTACAAGATACCCGAGTGAAGACCACCCATAATTATTATACAGTTATTTATTACATTTTAACCGACTTCCAAAAGAGGAGGTTATTAATTTGTTTGTATGTATGTTACATGATAGCTACGTAGGGGAGAAAGGGGATGTTGTTACAGGGTAAGAAGTTACACGCCTTTGACGTGACAACGTCTTATAAATTGTTTTGCCGGGTGACACTTCAAGAAACTGCGTTACGCTCCGCTCACGTTATGCGCTCACAACGGGAGCGAGTGAGAGGCACGCGTCCCTTCCACTCGGGCATGGTTAGCCCGCCTAAGAGCGAGAGAGACAGACATAAAAAGTGAAAGGCACGCGTCCCTCCGTAAAATTATTTTACCACTCAAAGTCGTTGTCACGTAAAACTTTCGCCCGTATACCGACTTTACAGGCAACCAATTTTTTTTTTTTTACCGGGCTATTCAACTCTGGTGGACATAATTGGACTCAATACTTTTCTTTTAACATCGTGCATTATATAAAAGTAATCAGTGACCCGTAAAACGAAAACTGTTGGGTTGTGTCCCATATTAAGGGAGTTGTGAAAAGGAAATGTGTTTCGTCATTTTGAGGTAGCGGCCATCTTGGATTTGAAATTTGTCACAGTGCTAAGTATTCTACTAGTTAAGCTCCTTCGTTTGATACCCATATTGAGGTAGTAGTGAAAAGTAATGTAATTCGCCATTTTGTGGTGATGGGCCATTTTGTGTGTGTGTGTCTCGATTTTAACTAAGTAAGTCAAAATATCCTTTACGAAATGTTTGATTCCTGGTATCTATCAACTTGGTTTATGGCTTTTTATTGTGGTTTAGCCTCACAGTTCCGCCAATGTCACGTAGAAAGATAGACCGTCAAACGAGGAGGTTGGCGTAGATATTCTAGGCGGATTTATTTTATTATATGAATTTCGTTCAGTGCATTACTGGTACAATATTTATTATTTTTCAAATGATTAATATCTTACACGTTCACAATATTATTCACATTTAATGTGCACGTCTATCTTTAATTTGCAATATTGTACTTTTCTATTATGAATATCCATTATTGGTGATTTCATTTTATTGAAAACGTGGCATGGAGCAGGTAGTCACAATTATTTGGGGTAAGTTAGACATGTAACGGTACAACACAATGCGTGGTAAAAATTACCATACCTTGTATAGTGTGTACCGTTTGTCTTTATATTTTAAAATTCAAAAATATTTGTTTTTATTCAAATTAAAATTCTTTGTTTATGAATCTGCTGCAGCAGAAGTACTGCAGAATAAAACGAGATTTAATTGTATATAAACAATTTTACAATCCGAAGTATTTTAGTTTGCTAAAAGTTTTTAAGATAACTAATTAAGTCTAAATAATTTACTACAAGTTTTTATTTGCCAACGAAGTTTCTGTATTTAAATATAAGATTTAAATAAGTTCCTGCAAAACCCATGTTATTTTTCTAAAAAAAAAATCTTCACATGTTACGATATACTTACATAGATATTATAATTACAAATAAATATTAGAAGACTGTAGTGATCTCTGGGGTTTATAACGTTTTGAAATAATAAAAAAGTTTCTCATTGATAATTTTGTTTATTTATCTACCGTAACATTGTGCCCCGAAGTTGTAACAACTAGCCCAAAGTCGGGGGTAAGTTACATCGAATTTTATTTAAATTATACATAAATTATTTGATAGGTTTGATCATACCTATTGACAATTAACTAAAAAATGTAACAACGCAACGTTCCCCCCTCTCCCCTATTTTCCATAAATAGCCTTTATGAACCCACAGCTGGGACGTCGGACCTTCTCTCACAAAAACAGAGACAAGCCTCACATACAATTGTAAAAAAATTACATAGTTCATTACAATTGTAATAAGTACCATATATTTTAATTTTTGACATCTTAATAAATATAAATCTCCTGTCACGATGTTTGTCTGCGATGGACTCCTAAACTACTTAGTCGATTTTAATCAAATTTGAACACCGTGTGTAGATTGATCCAACTTAAAAGATAGGATAGTTTTTATTTCGATTAATGGGCTTTATGTGACAATATCCGAGCGAAGTCGGAACGGGCCGCTAGTATTAGTATAGATTGTTATAAAAATATATAGTTGTTGGTGAATTGCGTCAAAACCCGTCTCCTCTCGGTCGCGCGCCGGCCGGTGTCGGGTTACTCCGGCTGGGAGGCGCTGTCACTGATGATATTTCAAAATGCCCGGGCCACTAAATATTAATCCAAATTTATTTTGTTCTCCTCGTAATAAAATGTGGGGATTGGATAGTGATTCTATTATGTCGACGGGCCGTGGACACTTCCACGAAACTCTCTGTTCTCTTAATAAATCTCTATATTTACATAAAAATGTTATGTAGGTTTGTGTACGCTTCAAAAACTCAAAAAGTTCTGCACCGATCGAGCTGAAATTTTAGAATGATGTACAATCGGCATCAAGGATTGTTGATGACAATGCGCCACAGCAAAGCGTGGCAGGGTTTTTTTTGTGTCAGGGTGTAGGTACTCAGGGTTGGGCAGCATTTGAATTACTTGTAATTAAAATACGTAATTGAAATACAAATACGTATTTGGTATTTGTATTTCAATGAAAAATACAAATACGTATTTGGTCTTTGTATTTCAATGGGTCGTTTTCCAGATGCAAATTTACTTGTCAAAAATAGTTCTAAATTTTGCCAAGTGTGGCACCACTGCTTGTTTTTGTGAAATTTATGCCACCTATGGTGAAGTTAGGAACTGTCTTTGACAGATCTTTTTGCATCTTGAAATCGCCCCATTACTTCCTTACGATATCTTTTTGTAAATCGTATTTCTAATACCTGACACCGAGGTAGTTTGTAATTAGTATTTCAAATACTTAAGGCTTCAAAATACTTTTTAACATGAACACACTTAGGTAACCTTCATTAAGCGATTCAGAGGCAAAGTATTCAAAAACTTGGCATTTATGTCTTAGAGACAAGTTACAAGAAACATTCAATAATGTCTTGCAGTAGCAGGAGTAGCACCGCTAAGAAAGAAGATGATGAATTTATTGTTTTGCGAACCGATACAGGGATCAATCACAGACATCTAAAACCCTCTACATACGAGCCCTAAAATCAGAGGAAATTACGTAAAATTAGTGGGGAGGAGCCTACATCGCACCACATAAATAAACAAATATTGGTGGACAATTCACACACAACACCATCTGACCCCAAACTAAGCAAATCTTGTACTATGGCGGCCAGATAGCTGATATAATACATATATAGTTTCAAATACATACTTATTATAAATAGAAAATTATAATTATAATATGATTGGTGTTTTATAGTGCGATGTAAAAAAAATGTAGGGTCCTTCCCACTACTTTTACGTAATTTCCTCTGATTTTAGGGCTCGTATGTAGAGGGTTTAAGATGGAGCTAGAGTTGTCAGCTTCCTAAATGATAGAAGCAAAGAGCTTTAATTCTAGAGCGTTATCCAAATATAAAAAAATGTGTTCCTACAAAGACTTTACATATACTACGTGTAGAGTTGGCACAAACGCTTTACACCGAAAGCACGGGTAGCATCTTTCTTGCCTTGTCGCTCTTGTAGGAGTGTCATACTTTTGTCCCGCCACATCACTCTGTTGCCATAGAAAGTATGCACGTCACCTGCTTACGATTGACACAAAGGAACCGTGCGGAAAATCTAACTCTAAACGTAGTACATGTAAATTCTTTGTGTTCCTACAACTTAGCACAAGTTTGTAAAACCAGGACCTGTAGAAAGATTTTTTCTTCAATAGCAGGTTTTATTCAGTCCCAAACAAGGGGCTGTTTGTCTGACACACAGATTAAATACTATTTTACACCTACATTTAAAAATTTAGTGTTTTTGAAAAGGAGGTGTGTTGAAAAGAAACTCTGGTTTTGCTGTCTAATTAATAATTAATCTTGTTTTCCTCTACTTTTCAGACCGTGTAGGTCTAGGATTATTTGTTTTCTATTTCAATTAAAATAACTAAAATACTGTATTTTGTATTTTAATTGCTTGCGATACAGTATTTTTAATTTGTATTTCAATTAAAGCAAAGCATTTATTTTGCCCAGCCCTGTGTGTACTTTTATATGCTGGCAAGAAATTAAGGCCGTACCCCGAGCAAATGACTTTGAGTATTTCTTACCTCATCACAAACCGCAAGAAAAAAACAGTAGGATTTATCGCTGTTTTACTTTCAAATTTTAGAATAAACTCTTTATAATATCAGATTCATTACCAAAAAAAGAAACTTCCATTTTGAAGCCAAGAAACTGTAGAAATTTAGTGAATTTTTTACCAGTTGATATTTGTTTTGGCTCATTAGCCAGTTTTCAGAGCTATCTATCTACTCATTAGTAGATAGCTCTGAAAACTGTACAAAAACTCGTTTTACTGGGGGGACGTAACTTATTACTTATTATACTCCACTTATACTCTTCGCATAAACTCCAAGCATAGAGTAAGCTTGCGGCTATGTTATCTATTCTATTCTAGCGGTTCGCCCCGGCTTTACCCGTGGTACATTATATAAATATAGCCTTAATATAGCACTCAGGGCTCAGGGATCACGTAGTCACATATCCAACGATGAAAAAATTTACCTCCACAAAGTCCTGTAGTTCTTGAGATTAGCGCGTTTAAAAAAAACCTCTTTAGCTTTGTAATATTAATATAGAAGTATAGGTATATAGGTAATATCTTTATGACCAAATATATATATAAAAATAGATAATATTATTAGTGACTTTTGACTTAAATAAGTTCCTAAGAGACTAATGTAAGAAACATACATAACGGACGCGTAAAAACTGCCCGTGACTAAAGTCAAAGTTAGGCCTTTATACAAAGTTACGTCTATATACAAATTTAGGCCTATATACAAAGTTAGGCCTATACAAAGTTAGGTCTATATACAAAGTTACGCCTATATACAAAATTAGTGGTTTTAAAAGATGTTTTCCCTCGTTCCAGCGGCGGCCCCGGCGACAAGCAGCTGGACTCGTCGACTGACGACGACAGCGACGCGCCGGCGCCGGCGCCGCTCGCACCGCACGCGCCGCCCGCGCCCCTCTACCCGCTGTACGAGCACCCGCTGGCTGCACCTGCAGTACCACCACGCGTGACTGCCTGCTCCGTAATACCTACCTGCAGTACCACCACGCGTGCCTGCTGCCGTAATACCTGCCGTACCACCACGCGTGACTGCCTGCAGTACCAGTACCACGCGTGACTGCCTGCTCCGTAATACCTACCTGCAGTACCACCACGCGTGACTGCCTGCTCCGTAATACCTACCTGCAGTACCACGCGTGACTGCCTGCTCCGTAATACCTACCTGCAGTACCACCACGCGTGACTGCCTGCTCCGTAATACCTACCTGCAGTACCACCACGCGTGACTGCCTGCTCCGTAATACCTACCTGCAGTACCACCACGCGTGACTGCCTGCTCCGTAATACCTACCTGCAGTACCACCACGCGTGACTGCCCCTGCAGTACCACGCGTGACTGCCTGCTCCGTAATACCTACCTGCAGTACCACCACGCGTGACTGCCTGCTCCGTAATACCTACCTGCAGTACCACCACGCGTGACTACCCTGCTCCGGAATACCTACCTGCAGTACCACCACGCGTGACTGCCTACTCCGTAATACCTACCTGCAGTACCACCACGCGTGACTGCCTGCTCCGTAATACCTACCTGCAGTACCACCACGCGTGCTGTGTACCACCACGCGTGACTGCCTGCTCCGTAATACCTACCTGCAGTACCACCACGCGTGACTGCCTGCTCCGGAATACCTACCTGCAGTACCACCACGCGTGACTCCCTGCTCCGTAATACCTACCTGCAGTACCACCACGCGTGACTGCCTGCCCGTAATACCTACCTGTACCACGCGTACCTACTCCGTAATACCTACCTGCAGTACCACCACGCGTGGCTGCCTACTGTAATACCTACCTGCAGTACCACCACGCGTGACTACCGTAATACCACCTGCGTACCACCATACTGCAGTACCACCACGCGTGACTGCCTCCCGTAATACCTACCTGCAGTACCACCACGCGTGACTGCCTGCTCCGTAATACCTACCTGCAGTACCACCACGCGTGACTGCCTGCTCCGTAATACCTACCTGCAGTACCACCACGCGTGACTGCCTGCTCCGTAATACCTACCTGCAGTACCACCACGCGTGACTGCCTGCTCCGTAATACCTACCTGCAGTACCACCACGCGTGACTGCCTGCTCCGTAATACCTACCTGCAGTACCACCACGCGTGTAATACCTACCTGCAGTACCACCACGCGTGACTGCCTGCTCCGTAATACCTACCTGCAGTACCACCACGCGTGACTGCCTGCTCCGTAATACCTACCTGCAGTACCACCACGCGTGACTGCCTGCTCCGTAATACCCACCTGCAGTACCTACCTACCGTAATACCTACCTGCAGTACCACCACGTGACCCCTCACTCCGTAATACCACCTGCAGTACCACCACGCGTGACTGCCTGCTCTGTAATACCTACCTGCAGTACCACCACCCGTAATACCTACCTGCAGTACCACCACGCGTGACTGCCTGCTCCGTAATACCTACCTGCAGTACCACCACGCGTGACTGCCTGCTCCGTAATACCTACCTGCAGTACCACCACGCGCAGTACCTGCTCCGTAATACCACGCAGTACCACCACGCGTGACTGCCTGCTCCGTAATACCTACCTGCAGTACCACCACGCGACTGACTGTCTGTAATACCTACCAGTACCACCACCTGCTCCGTAATAGTACCTGCACCACGCGTGACTGCCTGCTCCGTAATACCTACCTGCAGTACCACCACGCGTGACTGCCTGCTCCGTAATACTGCCTGCTCCGTAATACCTACCTGCAGTACCACCACGCGTGACTGCCTGCTCCGTAATACCTACCTGCAGTACCACCACGCGTGACTGCCTGCCTGTAATACGTAGTACCCTGTAATACCCACCAGTACCACCACGCGTGACTGCCTGCCGTAATACCTACCTGCAGTACCACCACGTGACTGCCTGCTCCGTAATACCTACCTGCAGTACCACCACGCGTGACTGCCCGTAATACTCCGTACCACCACGCGTGACTGCCTGCTCTGCAGTACCACCACCACGCGTGACTGCCTGCTCCGTAATACCTACCTGCAGTACCACCACGCGTGACTGCCTGCTCCGTAATACCTACCTGCAGTACCACCACGCGTGACTGCCTGCTCCGTAATACCTACCTGCAGTACCACCACGCGTGACTGCCTGCTCCGTAATACCTACCTGCAGTACCACCACGCGTGACTGCCTGCTCCGTAATACCTACCTGCAGTACCACCACGCGTGACTGCCTGCTCCGTAATACCTACCTGCAGTACCACCACGCGACTGCCTGCTCCGTAATACCCACCTGACACGCCTGCCTGACCTCGTAATACCTACCTGCAGTACCACCACGCGTACCGTAATACCTACCTGCAGTACCACCACGCGTGACTGCCTGCTCCGTAATACCTACCTGCAGTACCACCACGCGTGACTGCCTGCTCCGTAATACCTACCTGCAGTACCACCACGCGTGACTGCCTGCTCCGTAATACCTACCTGCAGTACCACCACGCGTGACTGCCTGCTCCGTAATACCTACCTGCAGTACCACCACGCGTGACTGCCTGCTCCGTCTACCTGCAGTACCACCACGCGTGACTGCCTGCTCCAGTACCACCACGCGTGACTGCCTACCTGCAGTACCACCACGCGTGACTGCCTGCTACCTGTAATACCACGCGTGACTGCCTGCACCACCCGCAGTACCACCACGTGACTGCCTGCTCCGTAATACCTACCTGCAGTACCACCACGCGTGACTGCCTGCTCCGTAATACCTACCTGTAGTACCACCACGCGTGACTGCCTGCTACGCGTGACTGCCTGCTCCGTAATACCCACCTGCAGCAGTACCACCCAGTACCACCACGCGTGCTCGTCTGTAATACCACCTGCAGTACCACCACGCGTGACTGCCTGTCCGTAATACCTACCTGCAGCAGTACCACCACGCGACACGCGTGACCGCCTGCTGTAATACCTACCTGCAGTACCAGCTCCGTAATACCCACCTGCAGTACCACCACGCGTGACTGCCTGCTCCGTAATACCCACCTGCAGTACCACCACGCGTGACCTGCCTGCTCCGTAATACCGTGACCGCCTGCAGTAATACCACCGCACCACCACGCTGACTGCTCCGTAATACCTACCTGCAGTACCACCACGCGTGACCGTAATACCTACCCGCAGTACCACCACGCGTGACTGCCTGCTCCGTAATACCTACCTGCAGTACCACCACGCGTGACTGCCTGCTCCGTAATACCTACCTGCAGTACCACCACGCGTGACTGCCTGCTCCGTAATACCTACCTGCAGTACCACCACGCGTGACTGCCTGCTCCGTAATACCTACCTGCAGTACCACCACGCGTGACTGCCTGCTCTGTACTGTGAATACTGTTCTGTAATACCTACGACGGCCCCAACAGACAATTAAATCAATCAAAGGCAGGCAATCAAAAATCAGACAACGCTAACTTTTAGCCAGCGTTGCCTGATTTATGACGTGACAACGTCTTATAAATTGGTTTGCCGGGTGACACTTCAAGAAACTGCGTTACGCTCCGCTCACGTTATGCGCTCACGACGAGAGCGAGTGAGAGGCACGCGTCCCTTCCACTCGGGCATGGTTAGCCCGCCTAAGAGCGAGAGAGACAGACATAAAAAGTGAAAGGCACGCGTCCCTTCCGTAAAATTATTTTACCACTCAAAGTCGTTGTCACGTAAAACTTTCGCCCGTATACCGACTTTACAGGCAACCAATTTTTATGTGAAATTTTCTTTTGGCGCACCACAAACAAAATTTTCGTGCACTCTGAATGAAGCTTATGGCACGCGTAAATTAAATAATTGTTTGGGTGAACTCGGGACCTAACGCATTTCTAGATGTCCATGATTAGAAGACTGATCGAGAT
Organism: Ectropis grisescens; assembly: GCA_017562165.1. Lineage (NCBI taxonomy): Eukaryota > Metazoa > Arthropoda > Insecta > Lepidoptera > Geometridae > Ectropis > Ectropis grisescens. The sequence goes on from CM029797.1 coordinate 14,880,454, forward strand.
GGCATGCTTATAATACTTACTAATTTTGATAGCCATGCTTAGAAGACTTATTAGACAGCCATGCTTAGAAGACTTATTAGACAACCATGCTTAGAAGACTTATTAGACAGCCATGCTTAGAAGACTTATTAGACAGCCATGCTTAGAAGACTTATTAGACAGCCATGCTTAGAAGACTTATTAGACAGCCATGCTTAGAAGACTTATTAGACATCCATGCTTTGAAGATTTATTCCTGACTAACATCGCTCTCCGGTTTCACCCGCGTTCATTTCAGTTCAGTTGTAAGTTTTCACTTCCATCGGCAGTCAGTACAATGGCAATCCTGAAATGCTAACACATTTCTAGATCGCCATGGTCCCAAGTTCACACGAAGATTTCTTTCATTTACGAGCGTGACGCATGAGCTCAATTCACAGCCTACGAAAAATTTGTGTTTGGTGCATCAAAAGTAGTTTTTACTTCAAAAATAACTCAGTAGATTGAAGATATCTAGACCCATCGAGTCTCCCTGGCTAACTCCGCGTTCTAGCTACAAGTATTGTTTACGTATACTACGTATAGAGTTAGATTTTCCGCGGTTCCTTTGTGTCAATCGTAAGCAGATGACGTGCATACTTTCTATGGCAACAGAATGATGTGGCGCGACAAAAGTATGACACTTCCATAAGAGCGACAAGGCAAGAAAGATGCTACCCGGGCTTTCGGCGTAAAGCGTTTGTGCCAACTCTATACGTAGTATATGTAAACTCTTTGTATTATACTTCTGCATAATTTTGTACTTAGACATCAACGCGAATAAATACCATTATAGCAGCTTCAGTGTCAATGTTTTGAAATATCCAATTTGGGTCCCAAATACTTACTTGTATTGGGCTAATGTGAATGTATGGTGTTCAAATATTAACAAACTGAAATGAGACAAACAAGAGATAAAAGAAGTAAGGAAGTATAATAAAAAACAATGTAAACAAAAACTTGTAAATTCAATATCTGTCTTACGGTTTCGTGCTGGGCGTTGTCTATCATTGAGTCAGTCAGTCAGAATAGCTTTTTATTGATAAGTGATATGAAACTTTTTTAATTGTATAAAATATTCTGATTTTAATTGTTTTTTTTTTTTTTGTTAACATTGAATTGATGTAGTTATAATAAGTACTGTATTTACAAATTATGATTTTTTGTAGATAATATGCTGAAATGTTTTTGAAAGCAGCTAATAATTTCCAGAGTTCAACTGGATTAGAAAATTGATAAATTAATGTATTATTTTCAAACTTTATTTATGACCTCAAATTTTGCGTCCGATCGGGCGCTCTTCTATTTTCTCCATACATTTCGTAACGCGACGATAACGTTCTCACTGCATATTCGTACTGGGGCTACACTCCGTGGTGTCCCATCCCCTACCATATTACTTTAGTGTGGTTAATTGAACGTACATATTTATCTTAGTTGTAAGTCATCAGTCTAAATAAAACATTTAAAAGTAAAAACTGTGTTCTCCTTTTTCATTATTTTCTGTGACCCTGTGTGTGTGGGGGGGTGTGGAGCGGTGAAGGCAAACATCGTGAGGAAACCGACAAGTTTCTAGACTCTTTCGAAGTCATGTGTCATTCACCAACCCACAATGGGCCAGCGTGGTGGTTTATAGCCTTGACTCTCTCCTAGCGAGAGAATGCCCCGAATCCCAGCAGTGGGAACATTTAGTGGGTTGTTAGAAATAATATTCTTCATTTGTAATACATATTACATTTTTAGTATTAAAACAACATATTACATTATGCTCCGAGTGTATAAAGTTGGTGATTAACGCTGAGGTGCCATTAAGGTTTGAACCGAAGGCGAGGGAAAAAAAACTCACTTGTGAGTAATAGTAATGAAACAGTCACAGTTTTATTATTGGTGACATGTTACATTGCCTGATTGCGGTGAAATTAGAGCCACTTTATGAGCAAGTGTGTTAAAAATATTATTTTTCAATTCAATAATTTTCACGTTGATCTTGATTGTTATGAAAACTAATGTGATTGTTACACATTTTCAGTTATTACCGGGCATAGATTAATAAAGCCTAGATCGATAATCTTCAAACAAACATTCTCATCTTCAACAACATGAAGATTTCTCATCATTCCCGAGCGTAACACTAGAATTCAATTCACAGCCCACAAAAATCTGTCTGTGGCGTGCCTAAAGACGTTTTCACTTCAAAAAATGTCTCGTTTCGTTAAAAAAAAATAGCGATGGCCGACCATCGACCACCGAGCAAGATAGCGATACGGTATCGCGTCTTTATTATCTATCCTATCTAAATAAAAACCTCGAGTCACCGTGTTTGTGCTCATACTAATCCGAAAGGGCTAGACCGATTATGATGATTCATTTTGTACAACTGCGCTCCACGGTGTAACCAAGGGTAGATCCAGAGGTCATTGCCTATCCATGGGCTGGCTCCAGCACCTAGGTGGATCACGGATTGAATTTATATTAAACCAGATGTCCGCCCCGGCTTCGCCCATAGTACATTATATAGGGATCCTGTACATATTCACCGGTGAAAGAATGACTGAAATCGGTTCAGTCATTCCTGAGAATATCGCTTTCAAACAAAACACCTCTTCAGCTACCTGCTACGCCACCTGTCGGAAATTGGTCGTACCAACTCAATCGTAATTCGTTCATAAATCGTAATCGGTCGTACCAATTAGCAAAGGTTTATATTCAATGACGCCATCTTAATCACATGACGCATGCTGTCATGTCAAAGCACGAAAACTCTCAAAAAGGAATATTGATGTGCCTCAGGAAAACATACAGCATTATATGAAGAAGCAGTATGTATACTTATCTTATTAATCTGTGGTCGACGTCTATACCATAGACAATTAGCTTCATCTTGACGCCACCAGAGGGCGCCGCAAGCGCGCCACCAGCAAGGGCACCCGGCGCGGTGCGATCTTTGGGATTCATAGCGTTGTATACTTTCGCCACGAGTGGTCGAAATTATAGAAAAAAATATTCAATTATCACTAATTAACAATTAATAACTATCGAAAAATATTTTAAATGTGTTTATATATTACACGAAATTTTATTGAAATCTCAACGGATTGAGATTTTCGAAGTACCCGTGAGTGAAGCGGATAATTCATCCATCGAAGAAAAATGGTAAATCCTCTGCGTGGTAAAGGTGAGATCGACCGATTCCAGAATCAAGGTCTTCTACATGCAGGTCAGTCTTCATTCATTTATATGCTTTTTATCAAAAGTGAGCAGCTGGCTCACTAGTGCGAGTTTTGCCTAATCTCTAATGTATGGTTTTGACCAATATATCGAAAACATTTCGATCATCTACGCCTGGTCGCGGAGACCTTGCGTTCGAAAGGCCGTGTCAGTCTTTACTGAACGACTTCCTTCTGGTACAGTTCAAATTACGTTTCTAGGTTGCGGAAACCGTGTGATAGCTGGAACACACTTGTACCAACATAGTATGTGACCGATACTCTTTGGACATGCGGGTAGACACACGTAAAAAGTTTTGAAGACTATTATGTAAATTATTAGACTAGCTAACGTTAAATTGCTAAGTAAATCTACAGCATGTACCCGCTTGGCAGCGTGTCCGCTAAAAGAAAAACTAAGGGTTTCAGGTGCATCTCCCAGTTTTTAACTGGCTTGTTTAAATTATTTATTGTTTGAACCTTGTCTCAACTACCTACTAATACTAATACACTTTGATAAGGTGTGTAACCAATAAGTTACTGCTTAGTAACGTCTGGGAAGCTAAACTTATTAAGAGTATCTCAATATTACATATAATTATGGCAACATCTAATCCCACTTTTCAAAAAAGAAGGGAAAAATGGCTATTCAGAATCGGAATCAACATTGAATAATATTCTATGAAATATTTAATTAAAACATCCAAAACAGGTATAAACGAAATTAAATTTTATACCCTTCGGTGTCCACCGAACTAGTTCAGACGTATACAAATACATAGACGTGCCGATGGGGGTTGAAATGAATATATCATAATTATACGCATTATTAACTAAGATTTGACGAAACTTAGTTCAGTTGCACTATTGTAATTACACCATCACTTAATTTAGTTGCACTATCGAATAAAGTAAGCTGCTACAACGTGGACAAATTTGCAAACATACATGCATAACCATTTATTTATGTAAGGATATTCTAAGTTTGGATCTTTTATACAATACGATCGTGAATGTATTGCATTTTAAAATTCTTACTACAAAAAATAAGTATTTCAAATGCAATGGCGAGCTCTGGGTGCCAATATAACTATTTGGGAGAATAAAATTTCACATAAACCCATATCAATAGATTTAAAATTCACAGCTACATCCAACTCATCACATCGATAACTATCGATTCAGGGAGGAGTCCCTGTTATAAAACAAACCTTCTCTGCGGAAGAGAAGCAAGTCGCCAATTTCAGAGATATTTATAAAAATATATCATTCAAGTAGATGTTCTATTGTATTATCAAATGTTTTATGGCATGTTTTATTTTAATACGTATACATATTTAAATTTTGATCTCTCCTTAGCACCACATTTTTCATAACATGCTTGGTCGCGGAAACCTTGCGTACGAAGGGTCGCACTTCGCACTAATCTTACAAGACGACCTCCTTCTGGTGCAATAAAAATTTAAATAAGCCTCTAGATTTCGGAAACCGCGAGACATCATTTGGAACAATTGATACCTCACATTTGACCAGGTCCCAGCACCATATCTTACCACTAACACACGCTTGGTCGCGGAGACCTTGCGTTCGAAGGGTCGTGTCAGTCTTTACTGAACGACTTCCTTCTGGTGCAGTACCAAGTTAAGTTTCTTGGCTGCGGAAGCCATGAGACACTTGGAACATACTCATGTCCAATATATTTGACCAATACTTGTTTTGGACCTGGTCCCCGCACCATATCTTACTACTAACACACGTTTGGTCGCGGAGACCTTGCGTTCGAAGGGTCGTGTCAGTCTTTACTGAACGACTTCCTTCTGGTGCAGTGTTCAAGTTACGTCTCTAGGTTGCGGAAGCCGCGAGACACTGGAAATGCCTCAAAACTATGATCGAGAAAGCAGGTATCTATGTATATTCACATTATGTATCTGGAAGGTTATTGACAGAAAATAGGAGCAGGTCAACTATGGCGCACATATATCTACATATAACAGCGTTTATAGAAAAGTATATGAATCTACCTACGTCTGACGCAAAAGTTAGATTTGATTTGCTTAAATTGGAATTGAAGGGTGGCTTAAATTTTACTGTTTCTGGTACCATACGGCAGACTTTAATATCCGCCATCTCAGATTTAACCAGTAACAGCTTCGTCAAGTATGACTTGTACTTACATGATTTAACAAAAAGGATGTTTGTAGTACCTACTGCGATGGTGTGGTGGCGCGGAGCCACTTCTCATTATGTTTCAATACACAAAGCACCATGAGCAATACTAACTACGAATAATTACTTAACGACTAATACTCTATCACAACAACGAAGGAATCTATGACCACATTCTGACATTCCCTGATGATGATTATACTCCTAAAACACATGATAATTTAAAAACACGCGTCTTACGCAGTTGTGTTTTCAATTCCAATGAGCGATAATGTTGATTAATATTTAGTTTGTGAAAGAGTGGGCACTCTTTCACTTGCTCAGCTTGCCGTATAGTCTCTATTCTGAAGAGAGAAACCGTATGCTCTTCGATTTTATAAAATCTGATAAGTAATAATAAGGTTAAATATTAATGGAAAAAGATTTAAGATTTTTATCATTTCGAGATAACACCAAAACCAAACTGAAAGTAGATACGGTGAACAGTAACATGAAATAATTGTAGCAGAACCGTTATGTAAACGGTATCTTAAGTTTAAGCTTGAGGATGAGATTTAAAACAGCGACTAAGAACCACTATATTTTATAAATAAACGGATTCAAAAGATCCATTTGCAACAAATAATTGCAAAATGTCGTCAACAAAGCCTATAAATGCTTTCGACAAGCTCTGATGAACCCAAATTCCAGTATTCTTTCCTGGTTATTATTAGCACATTCGAACTGTACAACAAGGACGTACAAGGTAGTGGCTCTCGACTAGCCAACAAACAAATTATATTTATACGAAACCAGCCCAGCCTTCTGACTCGTTCCCATCACTGGGAGTCGGCCAAAGCCATGGTCCACCGGGCTGGTGCGGCCTGGTGGATAACGCGTGACCTAGAAAGATTCTAGGTAAATGTCGCTGTAGAGTGTATCATTACATTGAAATCTTCATGAGTATTGATAAAACCCTAGATTTTTGGGAAAATGAGGGTAGATTTGAGTGAGAAACTCACAGAAAAATAGTTTATAAAATAACGCTAGGTCAGTGTGAATCATTGCCAACCCTTACTGTCACTCGGCACCGGACGAAACGATGGTCGAGCGAGGACTTATATGCGTTAAATATGTTATAATATATCTTAAGTCTGATCAAAATAATTATAATTTGATATTAAAATTCAAGAACTGCTGACAGCTAAAACACTGATAAGTCTAGTTTCAAATAACAGCTTATCACTTAAAACAGAATTAGTACACATAGTATGTACTTATATTATGTCGCCTATTTGCAGACAACACACTAAAATGGAACTTCATATTTATGTACATTTTAAAATTTTATGAAAGCGATAATCTTCTGAATTCTACAGCTACCTGAAGTCTTAGAGAGTTACTTTATGTAGATTGGTTGTTTTCCAATTCCTCCAAAAACAGTATGTAAAACATATATGTTTGGAACGGTTCTTTAAATAATAACCCCTTTTAAATATTATAGACCGAAATATACATAGGTATTATTGCTATATAGCAGTATGAACATGGAAAATGAGAATAATTTGTGTCTTATCACATATTTCTAGTTCCTATCTGAGAAAAACAGAATAGCTTTCGAGTCAAATCAAATAAATTTTATCTATAGCAGTTGCTTAACATCTTGTTATTAAAAATTGGATATGTCCAGTCCAGTGAGACAGTGCCATGAACGTACAACTAGGAGATGTGGACCAGATATAGCAGTAGCCTTTGGATGATCAAATACCCAATCGATTGATGACATTATTAAGCAAAATATGGAAATATCTTAACACATTAAGCATGTTAGGTTAATTTACTGCGAAATTAACATAAATGGTTAATCATGTTCTTCAAAGTTTACATCACACACAAATTAGCTTTGTTAATTTAGCTAATTACAAAATGTTATTGAACACTTTATTTTAATAAGTATTCAAATGTTTCAGTCATCATAGCGTTGTTATTTTTGGACATACTTACACCAGCAGATAACAAACACGTCTTCATATAATGCTGTATGTTTTCCTGAGGCACATCAATATAACGGTTTTACATAAAATAAAACCGATATTATGTGCCGAGAACGGAAAACATACAGCATTCTAGAAAGAAACTTTCTTGGTGAAGACTATGAATCCCAAAGATCGCACCGCGCCGGGTGCCCTTGCTGGTGGCGCGCTTGCGGCGCCCTCTGGTGGCGTCAAGATGAAGCTAATTGTCTATGGTATAGACGTCGACCACAGATTAATAAGATAAGTATACATACTGCTTCTTCATATAATGCTGTATGTTTTCCGTTCTCGGCACATAATATCGGTTTTATTTTTATGTAAAACCGTTATATTTTTCCCCGTTTTTGTTACATTCTTGATTCATGCTCCGCTTCTATTGATAGTAGCGTTATGTTCTATAGCAGGGGTCGGCAAGTAGTTTTAGGCGGGGTCCGGATGAAGTGCAGAAATTTTTACGAGGTCCAGAACAAAACTAGTGGTAATAATTGCTTACACAGCCCACTAAATGTTCCTACTGCTGAACCTCGGGGTCGGGGCCTTCTCTCGCAAGGAGAGAGTCAAAACCATAATCCATCACGCTGACCCACTGTGGACTGGTGGATCACACGTGACTTGGAAAGATTCTAGGTAGGTACATGTCGGTTTCCTCACTATGTTTTCCTTCACCGTTTTAAGTTAGCGGCATTACGAACATGACTTCGAAAAGACAGTGGTGCGCGTAGTTTTCAACCCAGGGTCTCCGGATCGGCAGTTGTCATTCTCCCGATTAGACCAGCCGTAACTTGGGTGATAGTTGAGCGCTACTTATTTATTGTACGGTATCAAACTCAATATGTAATTATTAAAACACAAGACCTAAAATCACTGCGATAAATTACACCGATCGTCTTGAGCCAGCTCTTTATAGTTTGGTCCTCGAGAAGAATAGCAAATTCGACGTGTGTCTTCTACGAGTAATTGGGTGTCGGTTAATCTCGAAAGATTTTTTTTAAATTTGAGAAAATTACCCACATACGTAAGTCGAACCAAACATAGTAGCCATATTTGTAACTTTTGCAATTTCCATTTATGTGTTTGGCCCAAAAAATTCTTCGGTGGCTACAGTTTTATACATTTGCAAAGATACATCTTCTTGAATATCAATCATTTCCATTTTTTTATTTATTTAAATTAGCCACTCCACAGACTCTGGGATCCGTGATCTTTGTCATATCAATTGTCTTTTATTACACATTTCTTGGATAAGGAGAAGAAGGGGAAAATAGGGGAGTTGGGTACATTTAAAATCTAATTCTAGTGCTCGTCTGTAGAGCCTATCACCACCGGTTGGGATTCCGCTAGTAATCGACTCGACATCGAGTGTTTGCCTAATTGCCTTTTGTCATATGCCTTAGCTGCCACCTCCCGGCCCAGAGCCTCCACAACGGCCGCATTGCTGTCCCTGATGGCCATCTGTAGGTTGAAATCACGGATGGTCTTCGGTGATGCAGCCAACGCTCGCCGCACAAACAGGCCGGTGGCGTCGTCGGTGTCGTCAGCGTAGTATGTGAAGGTCCCCGTGTGCCGTGAGATTGCAACAACTGCATGGGGGACGCTCTCCTGCAGCTTCATGTTTGCCTTGGTTTTGATTACGATTACCGACTCGTATGTTAGTCCCTGAGCTTCATGGATGGTAAGGATGCGTGATCCGGTGCCTGACCCATAACCCTGGTTTGTCAGGGTCTCCTTCTCCCTTGAGTGTGTACTAAAAGAGGGTGTTTGGGTGTTGGGTATTTGCGCTCCTTATACCTTCTCTGCTCTAGTTTAATTATTTCTATTTGAAGTTAGTGAAGTGACAAATTGAACAATTTGGCAGTCAGCCACAATGGGTCCAAAATAGTTCATGAGAGCTTCGTCTACCATAAAGCAACTGAAACTGAAGACGCTCCGAAACCATTTACCAGAGCAGAAGCCATGGTTCGCACTCTGGTTTTAATCATGTTTCCGATACGGTGCATTATTTTTCTCTTAGATGTTTTGCTGCCTCAGTTGTTGTGGTGATGGTGGTGTCCTTATCCACGTCGAAGTTTCTAATCACCCATATTGTCTTTCCACATCCTGGAACTCCGTCGACCGACTGTATTCTCGGTATCTTCCAGTTTTCCTAACCAGATATGACGTTTGTGTTCACTTCGATGGTCTTGGCCATCTCTAGGATTTTATCGTCCAGCATAATCTTGGTGCATCGGGCAGTGACTACAATTGGGTCGTTTGGCGGTGTCGCATAAACAGGTTTTCCCATGCGCTTCATCTCTTTTTGCTCAGTGTTACAAAGCCATTTTCTGCACTCTTCTGTTTTCCCTTGATGACCCGGGAAGTGACATTATTGTAAATGACTGCTTCAGTCTCCTCGAGTTTCGCCTTTAAGAGGTTTTCACTTCCTAGCTTACTTTACACTTACTTCATAGGATAATGTTTTCGCAGATCTTGAGATGACTTGTCTTGTCGCTGCCAGCGGAGCTATAAATTCGAAGAAGACATAAAGTGCGTGACTCCGTGGCTCCGCCGTTGGGTGGCGGCTCTTTCCGCGGCTGTCCTCTGCTGGGCTCTTTCGGAGCCGGTTTGGGTGGTCGAACTAGGAACAGGTGTCCCCGTATGTCAGTTGCATTTGTTTGATCGTGCAAAGGGGCCTGAGGAAACTCAGATTTTTCCCCTATCTTCGTATATGACAACCTCATGATGTTCACCAGTACTTCTGCTCAGATGTGCAAGCAGCGCTCTTGCGTGAATGCAAGGCGTCCGGCCGAGTTTGAGTACTCTATTAATGCAATCGTTTTGTTTTTCGATCGCACCTTCGCTCCGAAATCGGTGGCCGTCTACCTCGCACACATTACGTCATAGGTTTCCCTCTTCATTGTGACTTTTGCGGTACTGCCATTGAGCAGGCAAGACAATTCAGGTGACAAACGGGCTCGTTTCCGTTCCCAGACGAAGCAAAAGCTTATTCCCAATCTTTATTTGCTTTCCATGAAGATATCGACTCTGCGGATACGGATCTTTGCCTCTCTTCGGTCTGCGTTCTCTAGTAGCTATTGGACGGAGATTCTCTTCGAGGAGTCTTGGGCGGGGACCGCATTCCACAAAGGTACAGTGCACCTTAAAATGTATACTTCGCTTGCAATACAATATTTTTTTATTGGCGGTCCGAAGTTCGACCCTTCGCGGTCCGGATACGGACCGCGGTCCGCCTGTTGCTGACCCTTGTTCTATAGCCTATAGCCATCCTCGATAAATGGACTATCCAATAGAAAAAGAATCTTCCCGAGATCCTAGCGTCCTAGTAAGATCCTAGCAAACAAACAAACTCTTCAGCTTTATAATATTAGTATAGATATAGATAAATCGAGAGAGATAACCAAACTTCCAGAGTGGGGGTCGTGACGTCACTTGTGGGTAAAAGTTGTACCTAAACGTCACGCGAAATTTCTAAGCACTGCTTTTTCGTAATTCTTTGTGAACTAAAATAAGTGGAAACTTCTGTTGGCGCGCCACAGACAGAATTTTCGTGGGCGGTGAATTGAATTCTAGCGTCACGCTCGGGTATGATGAGAAATCTTCGGGTAAACTCGGGACCATGGCCTTTTGCCACCTAGAAATGCGTCAGCCAATGGGAAATGCGTACTCATTTCTAGATGGCCAGGCCACGCCTTCCGGTTACACCCGTGTAGTTTCCAAAGTAAGCGATCAAATTCTGAGTTATAAGTTTTCTCTTCTATCGGCACATCCTGTAACTGCCATTTTTTTAGTATTAGGCATAGCCTATTGAAATATCTAGCTTCAGTTCTGCAAAGAGTACATTATTTAACTACGACTGGGCTAAAGAAATAAATACACGCAGTTAACTAACCAATCGTATAATTACACTTAATACTACACAAATATATCACACTTATACATTATCATACAAACTAATTCACTCCATTCGCTACAAATCTAAAACTTACATTAAATAGGCACATACTTATATACAATATAAATAAATTAACCCGTTTTTATAAAATATTCACACACAATTTAGTAGGTATACGTCACCATACAATTATAAAAAACGTCAGATTACACACTAACCTAACATTCCGTAAGATTGCAATCTCACGCGTTAGATTATAAAAATCTAACGATGTAAACAATTTTACGGTGACGCAGGTATATAAATTTAGGATACATACTATCCTTATTACGTACATAAAATATTTCTCTTATGAAATAGCATATTTTTTTTCATTCTGCTTAGGTCGTTTGTCTTTTTTTAAGTGGGATACGTCTATTGTAAATTTAACTTTATTTAAACTTCATTTAAATACATTTTTGAGAATTCTTTTCACAATGCTTATAAAATATCAGGCGTTTATGGTTACGCAAGACACTTGTATCTGTATGGTCTAACACCACCTTGCCTTTTTTTTCTATCGGACCGCTATTAGCTCGAAAAAGCGACATCCTTTCATAGTTGACGTTCCAAACACTCGAAGAGGTTTTTTATGAAAATGACAAACGTTTATTTAGACAAATACTGAGTTTACAAAGGTTGACTGACAAATTATATAAGAGGTTTGACTCTACTAGTGTTATAAGAACGTCTAGGCTGTGGAATGCGTTGCCTTAGTGGGGTTTTTCCCGATGGTTACAATTCGTGTCTTCAAATCAAGAGTGAATCGATTTTTTCTGCACTTTTCACAATACTTTGACAGATTAATATCTCGCTAAGTGGATTGTAAATTAACGGTTTTGCCGAATAAACATCTAAGGCAGGATTAATTGTGGCCATGACACTTTGCGACAAAAAGGTCTGTGCCCACAGAGGATTGCTAAGTCTTACTACAGGCGTCCTCCGTAGTATAGTATAACCAGTCTAATAATCATACAGTCGTTAACTGAAGCCGTCTAGACAGGGCAATCGTGCGGGGTGAGACGCGGGAAGCGCGCTCCCGCCATTGCCAACATTACAATGTTAGTATTTCGGGAGCGCGGTTCAGTTTTCCTTGTGAGGGTATTTCTGACTTTTTCGATGCGAGAGAAGGCCCCTAGTGCTATCAGTAGGAACTGTGGGCTGATGAGTCCTACTACAGGTGTCTCGCGTGTTATAATACATATAGTGTTCCTAGTACATAAAACATAGATACTCCTAACTCCTAACTGCAGTTCTGGCGGCAGCGGTACGTTCTTGATGAGACCTTGAGTTTTCCATTGTGAGGGTAGTTGACATTTTCGATGTGAGGGTAGTTTTGACTTTTTCGTAGGCCCCAAGTCCCAGCAGTGGGAACAGTGGGCTGACGAGTCTTACCACAGGCGCCCCGCGTGTTATAGGTGTTCCTAGTACATAAAACATAGATACTCCTAACTCCTAAGGCAGTAACTCCAGCTCCGGCGGCAGCGGTATGTTCTTGATGAGCGCGAACCGTTTGAGCGCGTCGTACTTCCCCCGCAGGGCTTCGATCTCGTCCCGCACTCGGTTGTTGTCCTCTTGCATCATTTCCATGTCGCGCCACTCCTGGGAACACGGTCGTAATAGAATTAACAATATAATTTACAACTCTACACATTTACATTATCTATTGAAGTGAAAACCCTATTTTTGGCGAGCGACAAACAGATTTTTCGTGTGCTGTGAATTGAATTCTAACGTCACGCTCGGCAATGAAAAGAAATCTTCGAGTAAACTCGGGACCATGGCTTTTGGCCATCTAGAAATACTAAAGCATTTCTAGATGACCAAGCTCATGGCCACGCCCTCCGGTTTCACCCGGGTAGTTTCCAAAGTAAGTGATCAAATTCTGAGTTATTTCATAGTTTTCACTTCTATCGGCAGTTCCTATGACTGCCAATTTTTGTTACCCACTTTTGGACACCGTAACATGAATAAATAAAACATATTGTAAACATTTGACTGGCCTCGTGGCTCAGTGGGTAGTAACTCTCCCTGCGAAGCCGAGACTCGTGGGTTCGATTCCCAAACCGTGCAAATGTTTGTGTGATGAATTCAAACATTTGTACTGTGTCTGGGTGTTTCTATGTATAATAAGTATATATTATAATAAGTATATATTATAATAATATATACAACTATATAAGTATTATATCAGTTATCTGGCCGCCATAGTACAAGCTTTGCTTAGTTTGGGATTAGATGGTGTTGTGTGTGAATTGTCCAGCCAAATTTATTTATTTATAATTTACGAGCGTGACGCTGAGCTTCATTCGTAGCCCACGAAAATCAAAAAATCAAGATTTTAAGTTAAACGTTTGCGGGGCCAGCTTGTAATCTATAAATATTTTTAAATTTTAAATGAATACACGAATAACTCACTTAATATACATATAATCAGTCTAGTCCGACTTCAGTTTCGGCGTCCGTCAGATAGACTACATATCATGTGAGTCACCCGTGTATTCATGTAAACTGTAACAACAATGTAATCATTTAAACCATCGAGAGATCGCGAATCGGTAAACGTAGAGTAGGACGCCCTGAGAGGGGGTTCCCAAACTTACTTTGAGAATAAATTATTTTTAGCGCCCCCATTTTTTCACCTGGTTACTTAAAATCACTATAACTTCAAATTAATTAATTATTGTGAACTTATTGGCTGAGATTAAACATTCATTCTAAACGAGACAGTATAACCCGCAAGAGTTAACTTGAGACCTGAGCCCAGTAGGTAATACAAATCGGATTAAAAGCCTCTACACAACGTCAAGCCTCTACACAACGCCCCCATTTTTTTTCTGGGTCACTTATCACCCCCCCCTTTAGGCCTGCAGTGCCTGCAAGGGGGCGTTTTCGCCCACTTTGGGAAAGGCAGGACTAGATGGAGTGACGATATACGAAAGACGGCTCGCGGCTGTTGGAGACGCAATACCGTGGATCGGGCTGACTGGCGTATTATTGTAGAGGCTTATGTTCAGCAGTGAACGAACACAGGCTTATGACGAATAACCACGTTAGTTTGCATCATAGAATAGATAATATAGATAGAACGGACACTCCCCAACCCCCGCCAATTTTAAGCTTCCTCACCCCTCAGGCCGTTTCGGATACGCTAGGAGCACTCAACGAAGGGCTGGTATCGAACGTCTAATTCCTAACGAAATATCATCATGGTGGGTTGTTGTGCTGTTTACGGCTGTCCGTCAACTAAACGGGACAAGATTAAAAGCTTTATTTAATGCCTGAAGGAATAATTATAGTGACAGAATAAAGTTTCCTTCATGGGTAAGTGTAAAATAAAATGCGAATGTGTACTAACAGAAATATATATCTAGGTACCTGATCTAATCTATCATCGGTTTCGTTTAATTTTACGCGGCAATACAAACACCCACAGATTTCTGAAACAATTTAGAAATCTGTGCAAACACCCTTTTGATTAGAATAGTATAATTTGGCTCCATTCTATTTACGTAACTGAACATTATAGCAAGTTTATAGACACTACATTACGTCACCAGGTGAACTCAAGGGGCACAACTATTCAATAAAACAATTCAGTAGCCCTAGCTCTAACGCACACATTCACACGAACGACATCTGCGTAGTTGTGTGAAGAGTAGGTAGCTCCACAGCGGCGTTTGTATGGAATTGTAGTGGAGTGTCCGGGGTGTGGTTTGCATACTAACTTCGTTTTTAAGTTTAAATAAAGGATAAATAAACAGTGTATAATGTACCTGGCTTTTCTCAGTCTCAAGTTCGTCTTTCTGCTCGATCCGCTTGATGCGACACGAGGCAGCGTAGCCGCGGTTCTTCAGCGTGCGCCGGCGCTGCTTCATCCTGAAACGGAATTGTCACGTGTCTTTGTCAACTTATCGACACGATACCCTGGCCTTAAAGCTGCACTTCTAGTGATGTGCCAGGATGCGTAGCGAGGGGATGTGTTTATGAAGAACCAATAGTATCGCTTCATTTACTTCCCCTCGCTCAGCACAGCTCTGGTGGAGACGGCTCAGCAGAGCTACAGGTCTACTACGAAGTCCGATAAACGATATATCGGCCGAAGTTATGGACGTTTCATACCACGAAACACAATCGGTGGGTTGATCTGATCGGGCGTTTCGTTCATACCGACCGACGCTGATTTGACAGTTTTTGTGTCATCAACCGACCGATTGTATTTCGTGGTATAAAACGTCCATAACTTAGGCCGATATATCGTTTATCGGACTTCGTAGTAGACCTGCTGGATTTTTGCGCATACAAAACAAGCGAGGGATGTTTGCGGGAGAATATGTTGCGAGGTTTGCGACATACTGTACCAGCCAGTCCATAGAAGGAGTTTGTTGGAAATATAAGTCCGCAAAATAGATATGGATAATTGGAAAACGAAGATATAGACCGTGAACAAAATTTATGGGTCAAATGAACCACCAAGAGACCTATGTATGTGGGATGATAGATAGGGTATAAAGTAATAAGATTCAGCACTATGCCGTCACTTGTAAGCTGTCCAACTGAGTGCAGTTGAAGAGGGGGGGGGGTTGCAACCCTCGATCATTTCTAATTGTCGCATGATTTTTGTACGGCATTGCGAAATAATGGATTGGAAAAGGTATTGAAACTGTATAGAACCAATGCCGTAGATAATCAAATGACCCAATTTACTCTGTAAATCGTCGGAAAGTCAAGAATTTTTCTGACAAACTAATACCAAATTTTTTTAAATTTACAGTTTTTATAGTTTTAATACCTCTTCTAATTCAATATGTCATTGCCTATGAGTCTTTTGGCACGTCTCTCAATCGATTCCAGAGTCCCCAGCTGATACTTAGCCGATCCATCCCAAAGGTGCGATCAGTACTCCATACAGGAGCGAATCTGTGCTTTGTATAACGTGAGCAATTGTTCAGAATTGAAGTATCTTCGCACCTTTGAGAGGACACCTAGTTTTTTGGTGGCTAATTTAGCCTTAGACTCAATATATGCTGAATGAAAAACGGTGAAGGAAAACATCGTGAGGAAACCGACATGAGCCTAGAATCTCTCGAGGTTATGTGTCATCCACCAACCCGCACTTGGCCAGCGTGGTGGATTATGGCCTAAACTCTCTCCTTGTGAGAGAAGGCCCCGAGTCCCGGCAGTGGGAATATTTAGTGGGATGCTTATGTTGTTTTTTGAGTAAAAAAAAAAATTGGTTGTCGGTAAACGTCATAAGAATACATTGATAGACGCGGCGCAAGCGTACAAAGAGAGTAACGGGACATAACGGGACACTTTTTCGAGAATACAGCCGGCGTTCATCGATTTATTAGACGTCGTAAGGTCAAAAAAAAAACCTCCATGACGGACCGTAACGTTTCACAAGACACCCCTCTCCCCTAAATTGCGTTCCGTAATACTTGAACAGTTCCTCTAGGCGGCTCGACGGCTAATTTCCGTGATTACCTGACGATCTGCTCCCTGGTGAGGCCTCTCATCTTGAGCTGCCGGTTCAGGTCCCGTACGGAGATGGAGACCAGCTCGTCATCGCTGATCTCAGCACAGGGGGTTGGGGACAAAGGGGCCTGGAATGTGAGAACAAACATATTCAGAGAAGCGGCAAAAAGTGGAACTAGCAATTGTAATGATAACTGGATCAAATATATAACATTCTAATTAGTCAGTCAGCAACAAAGAGTTTACATATATTACGTATAGAGTACGAACAAACGCTTTACACCGAAAGCACGGGACTGATCGCTCTAGTGTTGTCGCTCTTGTAGAAATGTCATACTATTGTCGCGGCTTATCACTCTGTCGCCATGGCTAACATACACCTCATCTGCTTACGATTGGTAAAAAGGAACGGTGCGGAAAAATCTGTTTTATCAAATTACTAGAGGTACGCCCCAGATTCGCACATAGTAAAAAAAAAAAATTTTTTTTTTTATAGTAGGTATATAATACATAATCTACAGTGTCACAGGGGAAGTGGAAGATGAAGAGGAAGTCAGTGTAAAATGGAGAAGGGTTGAGGGTTCCATACCCAAAAGGTGAAATGGAACACTATTGCGAAGTCTCCACTGTCCATCTATCTGACTGTCTGTCTGTCTGTCTATTCATTGATCCCCACATTGTACGGTATTGCCCCACATCTTGTTTAAAATACTACACTATATGTTGTGTTATCTACATGTGATACGAGTTGTTTTGATGTGACTCAAAATAGCAAATTCATTTATTTATTGGCTATGACCTAAATTAACCAGTCATCCTACTATTTTTTTTTGTGGTGGAAACTTGAGCACATTGTCCACTTTTTGGTAAAAAGGTAAATTTAATGGGTTCGTGTCATCAGCATAATATCTGACGACGTAGCAGCATAACGTCGGAGCGGCGGCAAAGCACTTTTAGCGATAGTTTTTTTTTCTAACTGACCTATTGCTGTCTGTGAGTGTCCCTATTAGCTAACAGACTTTCGGGTTAGCGTGGAAGCGCAGGACCCATCTTTGATAGTTAAACAGTTAAAATTTTCACAGAAGATATGTTTCTGTTGCGGCTACAACAAGGAATACTATACAACAGAATATAATAAACATTTTTAAGGCTGTCATACAAGAAACTTGAATTTTTTGTTTGTTTTTCCTCGATATTGACAACGGCAACAGATAGGTAGGAACAGAGAAATTGTATTTGTATGAAGTATTTTGAAAGTCTACCTGTTGCCGTTGTCAACATTTTTAAACCAGTTACCGGCCACTTTTTAAACCATTGCACCTACAAACAAAATTGTATTGGTTGTGTTTAAAAAGTGGCCTAAGATATACTTTGTGTGTATTTAATTTCATTGAGATCCAGTCAGCTATTGCAGAGATATGTCTGAACAAATATACACACTTAACACACAAACTTGCATCTTTAAAAAATTTATGTAATACATACCCAGTCATCCTCCATGGTCTTAGATTTCTTTGACATTTAATATAGTTAGTTTAACTTGAACAAGAACTATTACAAAACTGACTATTGTCTGTTACGATAGTGACAGGAATAACTATTATTTTAATTTTAATATTGACACATATTTCTATAGTAATATTACGAAAACAACACCATTGATCGGAAGCACAATAATAATGTGAGAATAAGTTGTAGTTAACTGATATACGGAGGGTGTTATCACATTTTATCAGAGCTAGATTGTGTCAATATGCACAGATAGAATTTTGTACGGTCATTCTTACTTTTAAAAACTGGTACTAGAGAGACAAACACTTATTTCGACTGCAATGTGGCGCTACTGTTGTATTACTAATTGATAGTTGAGATCTTGTTCATCAAAAATTTAGTTTTCAATTTATGCCAGGTGAATCGAGTGGTAAAGCAGATATTAGTCATGTTTATTATTATAAGAACGAAGAGGAAGGCATGAATTTAATAAAAAAAAAATTGATAATCTGTGAGAATGTATTCTGTCATTGTTTATTTCATGGCAGGCTTGTAAACGGAACAGATGATTGTGACATCACAATGTGAAGTTTCATACTAATAGGTAGGTACTTATTAGTTTTATGTTTTTGTTTTTTTGACGTGACAACGTCTTAAATTAGGTTGCGGCTGGGAGTCACTTATGAAAAAGTGTAACGCTCGGTAACGTTACGATGAGTCACCGAACGAGAGAGAGGCCCGCCGAATGCCTTGCGTCTCTCTCCCACTCAACTATGATCGGTCTGCCGCGCGCGCAGCACTAGAGAATTAGGCGCATTGAATCGGCGCATGCTTGTGTCTCTGTCTTTGTCTTTCTCGAACGTTCTTGGCGTTGGAAAAACAAGAAAGCGTCATAATACAAGTTCACACGTGTGGTTAAAGTATCGTCAGCTGTGTCTGTAGTGAAAATGTGGAGTGCTTAGATTCGTCATTTACAACAACTACAACAATAAAGGTAAATAATTGTACACTGATATTTCATTCTCGTAAACTATGATTGATTGATTAATTTCTTAATTTCATGAAAATACGTATAATCTTGATTTGCGTATCAAACGTTTCTAAGTCAACTACGTTAAAAGGAACAACTATCGACTTGACTTTCGCAAGACACATTACAGCAGAAACACTTCCTTTCATTTCATATTTCTCCTATCATCGTCCTATCCTCAACAAAATCACTCAAATAGGAATTAGTTAAGTTTAAGTTTACATGTACAATGTTTTAGTAAACAAAATATATTTCTATAGTTAAAATTTGTGCAATTCTTATTTTCATTCAATTCCTTGTTCCTATTGTGCAATTTAATTATATTCATATCAATAAATATTCTACCGAGAAAAAGACGTTGTCACGTAAAATCTTCGCCCGTAAAACCGACTTTACAGGCAACCAGATTTTTTTTCTATATGTTTGCTTTCAGCATTAAAACTTACTGTTTTGAATATTGTTAAGTGTTATCTCATAATGTCTGTACCACACTACTTATGAGGTTTTAGATAGATTATTTTTGGTTACTTATACATGTCTACTCCTAGCATCAGTGTCACACAGCTATTGGAACATGTAAAAGTCCAAATCTAGCACTGTTACCTAGCACTGTGCTGTGCTCATAACCCAGAAATATAAGATGATTATCTATATGGAAGAAGTCCTATCACGAAATGTATGGGCGTATGTGTAAAATAGTGTGGGGAATTAAATAAAAGAAAGTTTTTTTGCAAAAAGGAACTGTAGAGTAGGTGTCATAAAAACAGTCTTTTATCAAATATTCTCTCAGACATTTTTCTTCCAGGCATTATAACCTATCATTGCTTTGAGCCTGCCTATATGGATCTATTTTATCATAACAAATTACAGAAACTCAGAAAATCAGCTTAGACAGCGCTGCTGTGCCCTGAAGACATCGAAATTTCTAGATAAACAAGGTAACGCATGCGACTGTCTGCCTACAAAGGAGTAACTCATAAAAGCTAGAAACTTCCTAAAAGGAAGAAGGTGAAGCGTTTTACGAAAAAGTACTCACCATTATAGCTTTCCTTCCTCCGTGGTCTTTCAAATCATGAGGCATATTAGGTTCGTCGATCACCACTGAATAACGGTATTCCCGTTACACTAAGCTCTTGTAGTGTCCTTTCACTTTTAACTGTTATGTTTTGACGATATGAACTTTTAAGCTCTTCACAGAAAAATATGATACAACTAATTTCCGGGACATCCACAAAATAAAAAACCAAAAATAAACGAGACAAGACGCAATATGAAATATGAACAGATCAACAGATACACCAAACAGCCAAACACGAAGCACAGAGAACACAGAATCACAGAACAGTGATCAGAGCAAAGAGAATGTAATAAACACAGACTAAGTAGAGAGATTATACTGTAATATACTACGATCGGAGATCGACAGATCTTCAAAAAATGTGAATGTAAAAGTGAACAAATCACAGATAAATAAATCATAACATAGAAGCTCTGTGCAGAGAAGTAAAGTGTTTAATCTGTGATAGAAATAGAACTCGCGCGTCGCACATATTTACATATTTTTTTATGATTTTACTAGCGTTACCCCGCCACGCTTCGCTATGGAACATTGTGATGCAAAAATTAGATAAAAACAATCCTTGATGCGGATTATATATCATTGTAAAATTTCAGCTCGATCGGTGCAGAACTTTTTGAGTTTTGAAGCGTACACAAACCAACATAACATTTTTATATAAAGAGATTTCTTTCAAAAAAAAGGTCACGGATTTTTTGCCGCCATCTATCATCGTAGCTTTTTAACCATTTTTAGGGTTCCGTAGCCAAATGGCAAAATACGGAACCCTTATAGATTCGTCATGTCTGTCTGTCTGTCCGTCCGTATGTCACAGCCACTTTTCTCCGAAACTATAAGAGCCAAGTTTTAATATTATATTAAAACTTGGTAAGTAAATGTAATCTGTGAACCGCATTAAGATTTTGATGCAATATAAATAGGAAAAAACAAAAAATTTTAGGACTGTCCCATACCTACATAGAACTGAAACTCAAAAAAAAATTTGCATCAATACCACACGTGTGGGGTATCTATGCACAGGTCATCAAAAATCATATAGAGGTTTCTAACAATTTTTTTTCTAAACTGAATAGTTTGCACGAGGGACTCTTCCAAAGTGGTAAAAAGTGTGTCGACCCCCCCCTGTAACTTTTAAAATAAGATATTAACAAAAATATAAAAAGTGTGTGATGTATGTTACCATGTAAAATATCAACGAACATTGGTTTGAATGATATCTAGTATAAATATAGTTTTATTTGAATGCGTCATAAATTGAATATTGTTAAACCACTGATTAAAGTAACAACGAAGTACAAGAACTTTTCTATTATGTTACTTGCCGCTACGGAAGCCTTCATGGGCGAGCCCGACTCGCACTTGATCACTTTTATTTTAAACTGGTTATTGATTTGTATGTAGCAAACAAGCTTTTCCTCATTAATAAACAGTTCTGATACCTACTTACCTTATTTATAATATTATTCAGAAAAATCAATGTTCAAAAATGATTGTGATGAAAAAAACACAACACAACAAAATCTGTTTTGACTAGTAAAACAGAAAAAGTTATGCTTTGATCAAGCAAATTGAGTTGTATTAGTGAAAAAAATCAACGGAGTAGCAAAAATTAAGTATGTAAAATCGATGATGTAAAAGGTAAAATATATCATAATAGAGTATTACCGAGTACTTTGACTTTGACTGTACCTAAATAGACTAAACAATTCAACGAGCAACGCAATAGTCGACTAACTTAAGACAGTTTTGTAATTCTCAATCTTTTAAACCTAACCATTTACTCTGAATAAATTAATATTTTAGTAATGAAAAAAAAAAATACAAAACTCACTGTGACCCAAGTGTATCCACAATATTATTAGTATCCACTTCAAGGGTCTCCATCGTTCACAGTGCATTTCTATCTGATCGTCCTGTCCTCCTATCACCCTTGCTGAATGTACCGGTGGCCGCTCGGTAACCCATACCCGACCGAGCGCCGTACCACCAACAAAAAGACAGCCCTATCAAACACCGTTCTGGCATAAGCAGGACTATGCGCTTATTATCCTCGACCTCTCGACGCATATGTTTCAGATGAAACATAGGGAAAGGTATCCGAGGCATACTTTAATACTCACAATAAAACTGGAATGGCTTTTTTACACAAAACATCGTTTGTGTGATTTAGCGAAGAACAGCGCCATCTAGTTTACGTTAATAGAACTAAATTAATCATCTACTAAAAAAAAATGTTACTTATATGATAAACGTGATAGTTTTCATGTTTAAATCTTTAAATGGTTATTGCTCAATCACGTCAGAACGTTTAAAGTGATCCGATTGAAATTTAAAAAACAATGAAACAACTACAACAAAAAAAACAATAACAAACAATTTTTGTCACTGGAAAATTGCGGGAACTGTACGAGGATCGGATAAAAATAGTATTTTGATATTTTGCGTACATTGATATCAATTGTAGCTAAGAACTTGTGCAAAACTAAAT
Source organism: Ectropis grisescens (assembly GCA_017562165.1). Taxonomy (NCBI): domain Eukaryota; kingdom Metazoa; phylum Arthropoda; class Insecta; order Lepidoptera; family Geometridae; genus Ectropis; species Ectropis grisescens. The sequence continues at coordinate 14,903,352 of CM029797.1, forward strand.
GTTCACAACAATATGGATTTTTTTCATTTGTTCCAATTTTGTCAATGTCAATGTGAACACATTCGGTCATTTTAAGTACCTAGATATTACTACATTGCAGTGGTTGCTTTTGTTAGAAGATGTATTTTTTGTGTATAGTGCCACTAAGTATGATGAAAAAAAATGGTAATACAGTTTTTACACTTAAATAAATATTAAAACCCAGACGTAGGTACTAAAATTAATCAAATAAGACTATTATAAAATATGTACTACCTATTAATCTGTTGAAATGAGTACATACTAATCTTATACCTTTAAACGAGCAATTCTTGTATATATAAATGTACCTATATATATATAGAATCTGAATCTCGGAAACGGCTCGAACGATTTTCATGAAACTATGTATACAGGCGGTTTCGGGGACGATAAATCGATCTAACTAGGTTTTATTTTTTTAAAACATCATTTTATGCGTGTTTTTAGACAATGAAAAACTCCTACAATATCATTAGAATACGATAACTTATTTCGCCACTGTTCTTTAAGTCTAAATGACTCAGACGGAATATGCTCGCCCTCGGAGACAACAGGCCCGGTTCGAATCCTGGTGCTTACTTTTATTTTTGTTCTTTTTTTTTTGCTCGCCCTCGGAGTCAACAGGCTCCGGTTCGAATCCTGGTGGTCCTTTTCTTTTTTTTCTGAGAAAATCTTATACTTAGCGCCTTTTAGTGGGTCTAAGTAAGTCATCACTTCGTAATTCGTACCTGCCTAAATATCATTTAAAAAACCGAGCAAAGCTCGGTCAACCAGGTACTTTAAATTAAAAGACTTTACTTAGGTAAAATTCCTTTTCTCTTCGATTATTTTTTATGACTTCAAACTTTGGTTTGACAGATGGTACTAGCATGTAGAAAAGCAGGTGAAGGATGCTTTTTCGAATAAAACTTCATAACTATGAATACACATTTGTGTGGCTCCACACAATGAGGTAGGTGCACGTAATTACGAGCTCCTATAAATTAATTGATAAAACTCATCAAAAGCACGTGTATGGAGCCCCAGACGGGATACGAGCCAGAGTGGCTCGCCCTCTTTTTCACTCCCTTTTTCGTGAATGCGCAAGAATCTTCTTCTTCTCTCGCTGTACCTCACACGAACTCTCACTGCCGAGCATACCAGCTACAGAGATGGTCGTCAGTCCCGTACTCACGTTTGTGGCCAGGTACAGCCACGTTCCACCGTGATATAGCGGCCGCGATTCCCATGTCGGGCCAGGCAACGCAATCCCTATTCGGTCGCGCCAGGGTGTGATACACCGCGTTTTTAAACTAGGTATATCTGATGGGATTTATCCCACGCGTATCACTGTCTTTTGGAAGCCATGTGCGTAATGGTGCTAACTTAAAAACAGGAAAAGAAAACATCGTAAGAAAACCGTCATGTACATAGAATCTTTCGAAGTCAAATGTCATCTATCAACCCGCTTTTGGCTAGCGTGGAAGATTATGGCCTTGACTTGGTCCTTGTGAGAGAAGGCCCCGAGCCTCAGCGGTGGGAACATTTAGTGGGCTGATTATGCTTATGCTACTCAGCCAGATAGAACTATCGAGCAAGTAACATTCCAAGTCATTTCAGCCCCCCTACCCCGAACGAACTTTTACATGTGTACCCCAAAAGTGGCGAGGTTTGCACATAGAAGTTCATTTTCCCCGGCCGGAATAACCAATCAGGCAACAAATTATGTACAACCAAAGTAGGTTGTTGTAACAATTTACTTCCGTGGTTCCGTGGTATCTTGTTGCCTATGCTACTCGTACGTAGTTTCTCGAGCTTCGTACCCCACACCAAAAATATATGAAGCCTCCTATTATTATCCTTTAGAAGCATTACCTTGACATTTCTCTTATTACAATAATAATAATGCGCGAGCTTTGTTCATACGAAAATTCAAAAGTTTTTAAAATTCACTACATTGCATTGTACTTCCATGTTTCGATGTCACGATTCACGATATCAACATTGTGTAGGTACGTACCTATTTATATCTTGAAAACGATTCATTACGTGAACTAAACGGGGTGCATTATTACAATAAAGTTTTAGTATTAAAACTTTTCTAACACCAATAAACCCATTTCCGTTATTTAAAATATAGTTTTATATGCATAAGGATAGATGGCGCTGTTTGCTACTAAAACACGCTAATAATATTTACAACGGTATTGAATGACGTTTGAGTGAATCACGACATCATTATGAATTAGGTTGTAACTCGTGAGATTATTTGCTCAATTGCAACTTTTCAGTATTAATTTTATAATAATGTAAGTTTAGTTTAAGCAGGGAACAAACATCACATTATTAGTATTTTTTGAAGTGTCTGTGCTACGTATGTAGTCAGCACGTATAATGTTCTGTATTGTAGGGCTGCTTTGGAAGCTGGCCGGTGCTGGCTGGTTACGAGCGGTCACGTACCATTTGTACGATGTTTGCATGCCTATGCCGCCATTTCAACAATTCCAATCATGTATTAAACACAAGCAGCGCCACGCGGCTTCACCGGCGCAGTTCCTGTTCCAGTTATTTGCCCTTGATAAGGTAGCCTATGTACGTATTCGTCATTCGTTACTCCAGACCATAATCTAAGTGTGATCAAAACTTCAGTCCATCCACAATATTTGTAGGACTTAGTTTATTATGTTTCTATATTAATTATAGGAAGGAAGTACGTATGTACGTGTAAAAAATGTATTTCATTAAGTAGGTACTTTTATCAACTGTGGAAAATAATCCAACCAGCCAAGTGCGAGTTGATTCGCACACAAAAGTTCTGTACCATCCTGTAATGTTATACATGTCGAAGTTTGTATGTATGTTGCTCAATAATGTTGGAATGTCCAAACGAATAGGAAATTTGAAACACTGTTACATTATCGTTTGGTTTAACACACAATACGCTGTTTATTACGGAAACAGTACCTACGGGAACAAGAACTACGCTCGTGAAACCGCGTGATGCTGCTAGTTATCTGTAAAAACGGCACAAAATCAAGTTTGTCATGCGGGAGCCGAAAACAATCCATAACAATATGTTCTACATAATGTTGTTTATTACTTACTAGTGGCCCGCCCCGGCTTCGCACGGGTACATACACACACACATACACCCTTTTTTTTGTATCGGGTTTCAAAAAAAACGGAACGTTATCAAGGAAGTTTGAATTTTTTTTTTATGAATTTTTTTATTAATGTTTTTTTGTATTTTTTTATTTTAAAATTTTATACATATATAATATTATTTACAAAACAAAAGCCATTAGTTTTAGTGAGTCAGAGCTTCCCTGTATACGATATTTGAAGTAGTTTTATTTTGTGGCAGCAAAATAAATTGATTTTCAGGAGCTCCGACACGTGATAGGCCAACATACAGTTGGCCATGAGTGAAACATTCTTTTCGTAGGTCGATCCCTAATAGTAGGTTTGACCCTGGGACTTGTTAATAGATAACGCGAAAGATGATTTCACCGGAAACTGAAGTCGTTTAAAAGGGATTGGCAGATCAGTTGGAATCATCGGTATCCTCGGTATATGAGCTAGTTGACCAGCTGCTGCCAGTGATAAAATTTTGTTCAGCAAGCCGCTGCGAACGCTCGATTCTTGACTCTCTAGCACGCGATTGCGACGCGCATTCTCTCCGATTTGCAAGGCGATTTTCAGTTTCTGATGAAGATTCCTCATTACGTCGTATTTTTATTGCCCTCGCCTGGGAACTATGTTTAGAAAGTTGAGATCTTGATCTTTTTGGCATTTTAAAATGAAAAATAGAAGCAAATAAATAATTAAACAGGCTTTTACTAAATTTTTGCTTATTGAACTATATGAAGTACTAAGCTGTTTGAATAATTAAAATATAATATTTATTATCAGGTAAGTAGTAGGTACTTATTGAAAGAAAATTAAAAATATGGGCTTAGAAAACTACCTTTTACTAAAGTTTTGCTGAAATTTTGAACAGGAATACCCATAAAATACTACTATAAGCAGTTTGAATAGTTACAATTAAAATATAATATTTATTATCATATACTTATTTACCTACGAAACGAATTCAAAATTTTTTCAAGCTAAAATCATACAATCACGCACACGCCTGCTGCGTAGCGAGCCGATCGCGCGAGGAGCCGCGCGGCACTTTATTTTATTACATTTACTCCCCCCCCCCCCCATACCCCAGTGACGCTTCCATGGAGCCTACATCGCATGCTGGCTAGCTGAGCGCGATGAGCGACAACCACGCGACTTTTTTTCTAATACTTGCATTTTTAAACTCGTGATATCTTCCGAATGAAATGTAAAAAATTATAAAAAGGTATGAAAGCCGTCTTGAATATAAAGTAATTTATTTTGATAAGGATTAATACCAAGGTACAAATGAATTTTAGAATAAAAAACTGCTTACTGTGACATAATAACTATAATATTTAGACATATTATGCTGTCGCGACACTTTTTGTAGATAATGATGAGTTCTGCAAAGTCGTAGGAAATGATTTTGTTCTATCATCAATAGTTTTCGCAGCGCACGCGACGTAAGGAATTTTTCAGGTCTTTTTTTACACCTTATGTTACATTATTGGAGTTATAGTAATGATTCCTAATTTTTTTTTAAATATAATATAGCCTATGTTACTCGGGGATAATGTAGCTTTCCAAAGGTGAAAGAATTTTTTGAAATCGGTCCAGTAGTTTCGGAGCCTATTCATTACAAATAAACAAACAAACAAACAAATCTTTCCTCTTTATAATATTAGTATAGATAAAAATAAATCACTATTTTAATGTGAAGCACACACATCTTTTATTGATCTATATAATGTATCTTATCTTATATAATAATAATCAGCAACCGAAGATCAAACCGAGTGGCATTTCCTGGGACAGACTTAAATGTCACTACAATGGGCTAATTATGGCGAAGAAATTGCAAAAAAACTGAGTGTGTTGAGGTACGGTATGTCGTGTGTATATTGTAAGTGATTAACAAATTCTTTTTTTATATAGAACAGAATGACGAGACGAGCAGGCTTTGTGCCTGGCGTTAAACAACATGCCTGCCCTTTAAACCAGAAAACAGTAATTATTGCACACTGCTGCTTGGCGGCAGAATAACTGGAACAGGTGTAGTACTCCCCAGGCGGACTCTGCAAAGAGCTCTAGCACTATTAACTATGCTAATTGTTTCTCTCATTCTAGTGCTATGATGGACAAAGTTATGATGTGTGTCATCAGATCACGTTGGGACAACTAAACGGCGTGGAAGTTGGAACAAAGGTGGATTACAATCTGCATGGTCTCATAAACCACTCTGTGTCTCAAAAATGAAATGTATTCTCACGACGTCCTAGGTACCAAAAGTTTGTTGTGTGTATAGTGAATATATCCTTTCAGAGTCTACAATTTTAATTTCTGAATCAGAATACCGAAGTCCTCATTCTTTTTTTTATTGTAAACGAGCTAATCACGGATGACTTTTTACAGCTTTTATTTTATTTTTATAGATAATAATAACGCTTGTTATTATGTAACGCTATTGGATAGATATAATTTACCTTGTCAAAAAACAAGAAACGAACACTTCAATTTAAATTCAGATATTTGACAAAATTTCATGATCTTTGAGCAGCCACCACTGAGTCATCTCGATAAAGTAACGTATAATATAGTTTTTTTATTCAAAGTTCAAAAACCGCCAAACCAATGTCAATCCAAATAAATGAGACCACCTCTAAACTATGATTTACTAAACAAAAAAATACAATAAAATTATCGCACAGCATACATCCAAAGAAAACGTACAACCGCAGTGAGAACCTCCTTCATTTTTGAATCCGGTGAATAAAAAGTGTTAGCAAACAAAAAATATTAAAGCATGTTTTGTTTTCACTTTGTTTTGATCCCACATCGATATAGCGCCATCTTTCCTTAACTATTGAAACACTTTTATTCGTTTGGCTTCATTGTTTTTTTTAATGATAAATTCAACAATGAACGATGGCTGATCACGTTCATTCATGTCAATATTGGCTTTTCTAGTTTAGGGTTGCCAAGTTAGGTACCATTTTTCATTATTAGCTATTTGCAACGAAACCACGTTACGCATTAAACCGGCGGAGCTACCAAATTTATTTCACTAGAACCAACATATCAGTCGCATCGACAATTTAAGTGCCTGAAGAAAGTTACGAAAATATGATCGGTTAATAAAAAAAATGTGCCATCACATTGGATGTACATTATTAGGAAATAATTTACAAAATGTTATCAAATTGACTGGCCTGGGGGGCTTATTTGGTAGTAAGTCTGCCTGCGAAGTCGTAGGTCGTGGGTTCGATCCCCACCCAGTGCAAATAATTGTGTGATGAGTTCATATATTTGTACTGTGTTTTCTATGGATATTAAGTATTTATTTAAAAATATATAAGTATTATATCAGCTATCTGGCTTCCATCGTACAAGCTTTGCTTAGTTTGGGGTCAGCTGGTGCTGTGTGTGAAATGTCCACTAATTTATATTGAACCTCAACATCATAAAAACACATAAGACCCCAATTTTCACGAAATCTACCAACATAGTCATAGGTAATACGATATATGTTCGATCTTTGGCAAATTTTTAGGGTTCCGTAGCCAAATGGCAAAATACGGGACCCTTATAGATTCCCCTTAGAGGTGTTCCATACTTAGAACTGAAAGTCAAAATTTTTTTTGATCAAAATCATACGTGTGGCGTATCTATGGATAGGTCATCAAAAATGTTAATGAGGTATCTAACATTTTTTGCTAACCTGAATAGTTTGCGCGAGGGACTCTTCCAAAGTGGTAAAAAGTGTCCCCTCCCCCTGTAACTTCTAAAATAAGAGAATGACAAAAAATTTCAAAAGTATAAGGTACATTACCATGTAAACTATCAAGGAAAATTGGTTTGAATGAGATCTAGTAAGTAGTTTTATTTTAATACTTCATAAATTCACTATAATATTGTTAAAACTTTAATACACATATGAAAGTAACAACAAACTTTCATATTATATTACTTGCTGCTACGGAAGCCTTCATGGGCGAGTTCGACTCGCACTTGACCACTTTTTAATAATTTGATGGAACAAAAAATACGTGTCCCAGATTTTCTTTAAATAATCTACCAAAATTATTAGAATTACATATTTTTGACCCCCGTTGTTATTCGTTTATTTCCTTTGACACTACCGCTTGGCACTACTTTATTATATTAAATCTGATAATTATGATCTATGTAAGTAGGGGTAAAATATCTGATTTATATTGGTGACTGTGTTTAGTGGGAACAAATATAATCTTGTGTAAAATAATTCAGTAGACTTTAAATAATACTCACACAACAAAATGTATAAGAACGATATCTGCACAATAAAGTTGTAATAGGTATAGTGTGGATTAATAGGTAGCTAAACCACAGAATAGATATTACTACAGAACCCTCACTTAGCGAAAATTTTTATATAAATAGCGACTCTTGCTGGGACGCAACAAAGTGCAATTCAGCTCGCATTAGCGCTCAATGCCTATCGCAATTTTTAACCTAAACATTTGCGCTTTCTTCTAACGCGTAACTCTGTCGCTGTCTGGCGCGGAATGATGCGCATCGAAAGGGTTGTCGACATATTATCTAATAAAAAATTAAATTAACCTTTCGTTATGTAGGTAGTCAGCATTGTAGCTCAGATTATATATTATAGTTATTTACTTCGTAACGCGCAAGACAGCTAGAAGAGACCGTAACATAGGGTCGGACACATTGAAATTAAAACAATAAAAGTATACTTTGACTGTTTTTATTCTACTTGATCGTCTAAATGTTGTTTGATATATATGTAACATATTTTAATGTACTTACCTACACTAATACATACAACCAGCTTCGATTACAAGCTATTTTATAATGTCCCGTACTTTTTGTACGGTTAGCAGAAGAATATAAAAAATAATGGTATATTTTGTACAACTAGGAAAAAATGATAATTCTTTGTTTTTTGACTCGTGCATCCATATACAGCACAATATATGGCGACGTAATTTTGTGCGGGAAACGTGTTGCGCGAGTGCTCAGACGTGCGTTCGACAACCGCCTGGCACTTGTTCCGTGCGAGGAACGGACTAGCTGTAGGCTAAAACCGCGCGACCTTGAGCGAGTGAGGATGCACTGGCTAAACCCTGGAATTTACATGGAGTCGTGGTCGATCACAGATTCACAGATAACAGTCGTAGCTGAGTGTTACTTACGTACACACGTGGGAAAAAACCCGCTGAGGCTAACTTCTTTTCTTGTCGAACGTTTAATACGTTCATTCATTATTGGGCCGATTTCCCAGTTTCTAGTTTAGACTTTACCTTTAGGCCTTTAGTGTTTTTCAGAATTTTAGTGTGGCAGTACCATTTGTCTGCATTCTTCGAAAAAAAAGCATTCTTCGTTTTTTTGACGTTTTTGTGAGAATTGAGAAAAGCTTGTGTGAACTGTGCGAGAAGCAGACGTAGATACGTAAATTTGTGTATTTTACGCGTGTGAAACAGTTTTAAAATGGCTAAACGCAAGAATAAGCCTCTGATCGACTCGGATTCGAGCAGCGAGTGCTCCGATTTGGACTCTGTAAGTGAAAATTTTGTATAATTTCTTAGGTTAGACGAGGTTTGATACTCCAACATTCCTTCTATCTTCACTGCGTATTATGCTGTAGATTAATTGAATTCGCTCTTGAATTAGTGCTTTGCACTTTCTCTGAGAGATACTTACGGTTTATCTATTAGCACAGCGTCAGAATTCGTTGAAGAAACGTCTGTGTTGTTGACACTTTTATTATTTCGTGATTTGTCCGTTACACGCCCTATGCAGGCCCCAAAGAATGACTCATGTAAAAAAAGTGTTATATTTGAATACATCGTCCCAATTTTCTTAAATTATGTGTTATCAGGCAGTTTCTATGTGGAAGAGAAATCTATAGAATGCCTGCCAAAACAATGAGTTAAAATATTGTAGCATAGTACATCCTTTGTGAAATTTTCTGTACATTATATAATTGTCTTCTACAAAATAGGTTTTACTTGTTTCGTACACCTCAATTTGGTAGGCAACATGCTAATATGTCAAGAGAATTTGCTTTGTCATGTGGAAAATTGATGAGACTGTATATCTCTCATAGTCACAGAATAGCAATTAGTTAAGCCAATTTTATGACTGTTGGGTGTAGTAGTTTCCATACATTCTCAACATAACAAGGAATTGATTCTTATTTTCACTTAAATTTCATGGTTAAACCTGATCTAATCACTAATTAATTAAAAAAAAAAAAACTGTGTTCCAGTTTGTAGGGCAAATCCAGTGAAATTACAGGCATAAAGATAAACATTTTATATCTCTAAATGACGAGCACAGTGCAGTGCTAGGTAAAGTAGAGCCACTATGTATTGTGATTGAGTATGTAGTTGTGAACTGACAACCGATGGGGAAGAAAGGTTCTCTAGTGGAGACTACGAACCAGAAGACGCATTGTTGGACGGCCTCCCACTAGATGGACAGAGGACCTCATAAAGGTTGCTGGAAACCGCTGGTTGCAGGTTGCGCAGGGCCATTCGTTGTGGAAATCTAGGGGGGAGGCCTATGTTCAGCAGTGGATGTCTTGAGGCTGATGATGATGATGTACATGTGTATTATACAGGACCCAGATGGGTAACATAATCCTAAGTCAATACCGATATAGATGCCAATGTTTGGATGCTTAGACGTTTGTTGCTCAATCACATTGTAACGTTACAATGGATTGGGTTGAAATTTGAAACACTAGTTAGAGATCATAGCCTGGAATAGCACATAAACTGCTCTTTATTACAGGAAAATTTGCTTACCTTTGGATAAGCTGAATTGTTTTATTTTATTCTTACAGCAATTTTTTGAACCTTGCAAAGAAGAAAAAGAAAGGAGATTCTCCGCCCCCATCGAAATCTAAAGGCAAATCTTCAGACAGTGAGTCGGACTGGGACGATGATGATAAGAAAAATAATTGTGAGTAATGTAAACAATATATGTAAACAGGACTTTATCGCGATCAGAATTATTATTTAATTACCTTGACGTTAAATTGCTAAAGTTTAAAAACAATAATTGCAAGTAGCATGTTTAATAAGTATAGACCAGAGTATATACGTGAGTGTCCCGTTATCCAATTAAATATGTATAGACCAGAGGTCGGCTATCATTTAGGTGTCATTGGCCACATGGTGAGAAAAGTAGATAAAAGTGGGCCACACTTCTAATAGTCTATTTCCCAAAGATATTGTCACTGTTACCTGTGTAAAACAAGCGTAACATAGCATATTAATAAATTTGTATGTAGAATGTTTTTGTGTCGGGGAAATATAATTATTACTATTTTTAAATGTTATTAAAACCGTCGCGGGCCGCAATGAGGTAGGTCGGGCCGCGCGTTGCCAACCCCTGGTATAGACTATACATATAGAGTGAGTTACGGCTGGTCTAGTCGGGAAAACGCCGCCTGCCGATCCGCCCTGCTACCGCCTAAATAAATCGGCTTTCGCTTTGCTATTGCAGTCTCTATCATCTCAAGCAGAAAGAAAAGAGAGCGCAATAGCATAGCTAAGACATTTCCAGCTAGGCGGTCTAGTTAGGTTAGGCGGTTTCCAGAGACCCAAACTTCAAACTCCACCACTGTCTTTTCGAAGTCATGTGCGTAATTCCGCTAACTTAAAACGGTGAAAAAAAACATCGTTAGGAAACCGACATGTACCTAGAATGTTTCGCAGTCATGTGTCATCCACCAACCCGCACTGGGCCAGCGTGGTGGATTATGACCTTGACTCTCTCCTTGCGAGAGAAGGCCCGAGTCCTAGCAGTGGGAATATTTAGTTGGCAGTTGATGATGATAGAGTAAAGGGACGAGCAGGACGTGTGCCTGATGGTAAGGGACACACCTTCCCATAACATCACAAAGTCACTCTACTATTGGAACACAAACATACCAAATTGTTACCAAGCACTGCACTGTGCTAGTCACCCAGAGGCATAAGATGATTCATCTCTATGCCCAATGATTTCTCATTCATTCATTCTTCATACCGGGATTGGACATTGCTTGGCTGTACAATAACTGAGCACCTAAGTGACCGAGCTTTGCTCGGTTACTTACATACATAGGTACTGATTTTCTAAAAAAATGAACATGAAAAAAGAACGCGGCTGGTTGGATTTGAACCCGGACCTACCATATTTCAACCACCCATCTTCCCGACTGAGCTAATATACTGTCGCGCGCCGTCGCGAAATTTACCATCGCATTCCAATCTTTATGTAACAGTATTTCGTTGTCTAAAAACGCGCATAAAACGGCGTTTTTTTTTAAATAAAACCTAGCTAGATCGATTAATTGTTCCCGAAACCCCTTGTATACATAATTTCATGAAAATCGTTCAAGCCGTTTCCGAGATTCAGATTCTATATAAATATACTTACAAGAATTGCTCGTTTAAAGGTATAAGATAAAAGTGTGGTATACGATCTTGATCTCGATGGATTGGCTTCAATCATGTAGATCAGTTGGACACTCTGCAAAATGTATTCTCTCCGCTGCTACTTGTAAATTTGTGATAATGTTCTAGATTTTAGTGATAGACAAGATATGTAGTAGTAGGATTCTCTCTCTGTAGATTCTGCCTAGCTCTGCAAAGAGAACACTAAAACAGTTTTTTACTCCTAATTTAAATAATAAGTCGTCAAATTCTCCCAAACCTTGCAGCCAAGTCGTCATCCTCATCATCCGACTCGGAGAGCGATGCAAGCGAAGGCTCTAAAAAGCCTCAGAGTCGGAAAGGCTCAACAGACCAGTCTGATGTCGAGAAACAGAAGGAACCAAAGAAACCTGAGGCGAAGAAGCCTGAATCTAGAAGAAGTACAGACAGCACTGGGTCAAAGAAAAAGGAGACTTATAGTGAACCAGAGGAAGGTAGAGTTTTAACTGTTTTTTAATATTCTAATGTGATAAAGTATGACCCGTAAAGCGGCGCGAAACCCATTTGGGTTCAACGCCGGATATGACTCCTCAATCAATCAAACATGTGAAATAATTGCAAAAAAAAAAATGAATCTACCCTCAAAATTTTTCAGATTAGTTTTGTTAAACCAATCATAAGTGAAGGTATAAACAAAAACTTTTTCACTGCAGCAGATTAAATAAAAAAACTAGTGTAATAAATGAATAAAATTGGTCTTCGCATTTGGTTTTAATGATGGGTTAAAATTTAAGGTTAAAGTTAGGTTTTTGGCGCGTTGGAGAAAAATGATAAGAGTATATTTACGATGCGACACGAAATACGAAAAACAGAAGTTAAGTTAACAGAAGCATAGAATAGATAATATAGATAGAACGGACACTCCCCACCCCCCCGCCAATTTCAAGCTTCCTCACCCCTCAGGCTGTTTCGGATACGCTAGGAGCACTCAACGAAGGGCTGGTATCGAACATCTAATTCCTAACGAAATATCATCATGGTGGGTTGTTGTGCTGTTTACGGCTGTCCGTCAACTAAACGGGACAAGATTAAAAGCTTTATTTAATTTCCTAATGATAAAATAACGTAAAATTAGAAACTTTTCAATAAAGTTGCTTTTTAATATTACAAGCTTTGCTTAGTTTGGGGTCAGATAGTGTTGTGTGTGAATTGTCTACCAATATTTATTTATTTATAATAACGAAGTCATTTGTAACTCAAAGTTCGTAACTTACACAGCCAGTAACTTACGTGCCCAAGCACGGATTGATAATTCCTGTAGGAACAATTAAGTATAGTGCCAGAGTAAAGTTTCCTTCATGGGTAAGTGTAAAATAAAGTGCGAATGTGTACCTACTAACAGAAATAGATATCTATGTACCTGATCTGATTTAGTATCGGTTTTGTATCATTTTACGCGGCAATACAAACACCCACAGATTTCTGAAACAATTTAGAAATCTGTGCAAACACCCTTTTAATTAGAATAGTATAATTTGGCTCCATTCTATTTATGTAACTCAACATTATAGCAAGTTTATAGACTACGTCACCAGGTGAACTCAAGGGGCACAACTATTCAATAAAACAATTCAGTAGCCCTAGCGCTAACCCAGACATTCACGCGTGTGTACGAACGACATCTGCGTAGTTGTGTGAAGAGTAGGTAGCTCCACAGCGGCGGTTGTTTGGAGTTTTAGTAGAGTGTCCGGGGTGTGACAGAAGTGAAGCTAGTCAACGTTTTATTAAACATTGTAACTGAATTCATGTTAATACAGTCGTGTCTTCTTGCGTTGAAAATGTCGTAATGCTATTTTGTCATCGCTTTTAGACTTCTTGGCACAAGGAAAAAAAGAGGATTCTTGCTTGGGCACATAAGTACACACATAGTTTTTTCTATCAAAGTAAGGCTAAGAACTCATTCAATTTCAAATTCAACTGCAATTTCTGTAGAATGCAGATATATTAGTAAAAATTTAAAGCACAACTCAGGAAGCGTTTTTCCCGCGTGCTCGCCGCCCGCTACGTTCGCGGGCGATAATCTCGACCGCGGCGGCTGCGAAAAGGCGAAAATCAGCGGTCTCGTGACTTTTGAAATAAAACCGGCGCCGCGGTTGCGGAACGGCGGCGCACGCGCGGTTTCTTTCCAATCTTTCCATGAGTTCTTATCCTAAACACATACACTAGCCTAGTAAAGGTTGTCCATTAATTCACTTTTTGAGCAACTTTTAACACCTCCATCGTCCATACGTGATACGCGGTGTAGACTAAACGGTCCGTGTAGAATTTTTGTTAGTTTCGTCTCCCGCAAACCAGCTATATATTCGCGTACTTGGTCGACGTCATAGTATAAGTTATTTATAATGATTACCAGAAAGCAATCCTTACACTTTAAAGGCAGTTTATTAGACGTCACTACGTGATTGAGCAACAAACATCCAAACATTGAAACTTATAATATCAGTAGGATCACGCTGATCAGCTGCACACTATCCGAAATAAAATAAACAATGTATTTGTAGATTTATTCATGTTCAAGATTGTTAGGTCTTTTTTTGTACAAAAGTGTTGTTGCCTATTACCATTTTGGCACGTCTCTCGATCGATTCCAGAGCCTCCAGCTGATACTTAGCCGACCCGTCACAAAGGTTCGAATACAATACAGTAAAAAAAAAATCGGCTGTCATAGGATTCATTCATATTCATAGACCAGATTCGTTGAGACGTTTGAAATATATGGAAGGGCGTACTAGAACTCAGTCGGCCGCTCACAGTTTGCCTACTGGGGATGTGGGGACACAGCTTAAGTGTAGCGGTGGGCGATTATGAGATATACTAATGAAATCATTCGATTATTTATTTAAACAATTGTTAACTATGCTAACAGCCTAAACCAACACGCACAGCAACCAGTATATAATTAATTAAGTATATATAGTATTATACAATTCACAAACACAAATCAAATCTTACAACACACTATTGGCTACAAGCCAACTCAACACATAGCATGTAGCCCTACATCTACACACTTAAAAATCTAATTACTAGAGCGATAAACTCTCAACGCTTACTAAAATATATCAACGTCTGGCGAATAGGCGAGTAAGTCGTTGAGTAGGGCGAGGGTCTGTGCGGTGCGCGAACTTAGCCGTGGCGGTGCGCGCGCGCGGCTCCCTGGAAGAGTCTCCGCACGGCGCACGCGCGCGAGCTGCGCAGCCGGGCGGGGACAGCGAACGAGCAACGAGCCAAGCCCTCAGGATTATCGATGCCGCCATTCAAAAGCCGATAATAATGCACCAGCAACGCACACTTCCACCTAGTTTATAATGAGATTGTCTCGAGATATCTCGATTAGAACAGTTAGTAGTTACTAATTAGTAGTCAGACAGGCACGCGCGGTCGCGAGTCGACTCGATTCACTCATAGCACAGCCGCGTGGGGTGAGGAGGGGACAACACGATGCGGTCTCGCACGGGGCCTATAAAAGCGGTAGAGTGAAAAGAGTTACCTAAAACTTAAGTCTAAAACAATCTATCAATCCAAGAATCGGTAAACTTACCATTAATTAAATCCACTGTAATAGTGAAAAGCGTCAAAGCGTCACGTTTCACTCCACTGTATTAAAAACTAAACAAACCACACTAAACCAATGTCTATACTACTAACATAAAGATAGCCTTTATTTGTAGAGTATTGAATACATTTTTTACAGTATATATTTATTTTATTCTAACTCTATAATTTACACCCCAGTTTGTCTTTCGACATGGGCCTCCTCCCAGTTCTTCCATTCCTCTCTGTCACCCGCCTTCCTCATCCATGTGGTTCCTGCTGTCTTCTTCACTACTAACATATATCTAACTAACTTCTACTACTAACATACATACTACTAAAATAAGTAACGGAACAACTGTCATAGACTTCTTAAAACACAATTAGTAGTAATAATTAGTAACATCATTCGATTATGAAAACATATTGGTTACTAATTCCATAATCGATTATCAACATTAGTAATACAAAATAAATCGATTATGCAGATCATTCATAATAACCGCTACTTAAGTATCTACAAATCTTGAGCGAGTTGGTTTCTTTTAGGTTAGGCTCCGTTATGATCGCATAGCCTAACATTAGAGATGGCGGTCAAGTAAGTATAACCCTATTGTTAATAAAAAACCAAACAAATTTAATGTTGTTTATTACAAAGTAGTGGTACTTTTTCAGGAGAGGTCTCATCACACTCATCAGACAATGACTCCATTGATTCGGAAGAAGAATTTGACGATGGGTAAGTGAAACTATGATAGGGACAACACAAGTTAATAGGGGTTTTATTGTGCTTGATATAAGATTGATTTTTAATGTCTGATTGCTCACAAGTCATAACACTATAGATGATATTGATTCCCTGCAAGTTCTTGTTTAGGCGGTCATGGTTACGGCTGGTCTAGTCGGGAGAAAGACAAATGCCGATCCGGATCCCCTGGGCTCAAATCCCACGCGCACCGCAGTCTTTAAACGGTGAAGGAAAACATCGTAAGCTTGAATTTTTCGAAGTCGTGTGACCTCCACCAATCCGCACTGGGCCAGCGTGGTGGGTGGGTCTTGACTCTCTTTTTGCGAGAGAAGGCCCCGACCAGCAGTGGGAACATTTAGTGGGATGTTTAATGCTCTTTCTTGCACTACCGAGCGTAATTGGAAATGTTATTAAATTTTTTTTTCTATAAATTTTGTTTACTATCTGTACTTACGAGTACATAAAATAAAGTATAAAAAATCTGTGTCATCATTAATGTATTTATTATTCCTAATATTAACATAGTATGTATAACCTTACACATACATAACATATACACATACATATATATGTACATAGCTTAATAATTATAATTACGAAACCATTTTATTTGGAGAGCAATTAATTTTAAAGACGTATTTACGTTTTAAATAACATTAGTCGCTCGACAACAAGCCCTTGCTTATAAGCAGTTGTTCGTTTTCGTGAGTCGCATAATGAAAAAATAATCATTTTGACAGGTATGACGAGAACCTTATGGGGGATGAAGAGGACAGAGCTAGATTGGCAGCCATGAGCGAGAAAGAGAGGGAACAGGAGATTTTCAAACGTATTGAGCGACGGGATATGATGAAAACAAGGTGAGAAACATACCACATTACACATTTTTTTTAAATCTCTATATATAAAAATGTTATGTTGGTTTGTGTACGCTTCAAAAACTCAAAAAGTTCTGCTCCGATCGAGCTGAAATTTTACAAATGATATATAATCAAAGTTTACTATAAAACCTAACATGCCTGCCCGTAACAGCACAGTGACATGCAGCTATTGGAGCATAAAGAAGACAAGTAATAACCTAGCACTGCACTGCGCTCGTCACACAGGGATATAAGATAATTTATTTCTATGCACTGTAATTTCTCTGGCAACTTTGCACTTCAAACCGGAATACAGGGATGTTGTACGTTACTGCTTGGCGGTAGAATAACTGCCAAAGCCGTGGTACTTCTTCATATAGACTCGGCAAAGAGCCCTACCTTTAATTTTTGTTTTCTAGTTTAATAGGTTGTATACTTGACCGCCATCTGGCCTGATGTTAAGTGACGACGCGAACTATTAAGTCTATGAGGCTTTTGTCGCGTGACTTTTTGTCTCAGACATGTCTGGGGAAATGTTTTATATATAATTTATGGGTTGTCGCACGTGTTGGCATGTCTGTAAGTGCGTAGTTAATTAATTAATTAATAAATAAATCTTTGTCAGTTATCTACCGTCTATCTACTGATAAGCAATAATGTGAGAACTGAGAACATCACTGTGTTCCGGTTTGAAGGCCAAAGTTTGTGAAATTTGTCCTGATATGTGTGATATTGTATAGATGGGAGATAGAACGCAAGCTGCGACTAGCGCGGCGCTCCGCGGCCGAGCGTAGCGCTTCGCCCGCGTCGATAGCGCGGCGCCGGGAGCAACGCAAGCGGCGGCGGCAGCGCGGCCAGGAGCGACGGAGACAGGAGGAGAGGGAGAGCCGGGAGAGGGAGCGAGACAGGGAACAACAAGGTATGTTCACTCCACCTTGAATACCAGCGCTTCGGAGCGACGGAGACAGCAAGAGAGGGAGAGCTACAAGGTACGATACGTAAATAGGCCGCTGATGGCTACCTAGTAGAATACCAGCGCTTTGACCGCGTGTAGACAGGAAGAGAGGGAGAGCCGGGAGAGGGAAAGAGACAGGGAACAACAAGGTACGATACGTAACCAGTCTACTGATAGTTACTTGGGAGAATACCAACGGTTAGGAGCGACGGGGACAGGAAGAGAGGGAGAGTCGGGAGAGACAGCGAAATAGGGAACAACAAGGTACGCTCACGCCAATGATACTAATGATGGTTATATAAAATAATACCAGTGTTTAGGAGCGACGGAGACAGCAAGAGAGAGAGGACCGTGTGAGGGAGCGAGACAGGGAACAAACAACAAGGTTTGTTACGTAACCAGTCTACTGATGATTACTTGGGAGAATACCAGCGCTTCGGAGCGACGGAGACAGCAAGAGAGGGAGAGTCGCGAGAGAGATGAGAGCGAGATAGGCATACTTAACCAGCCTCTGATGGTTAACTGCGAGAATACGATAATAATAGCGATAAAGTCGCCTTTTATGAGACTACATTCTGTTTTTTTGCTGCTCAGGCCTCGGCTTTACGGCTGAACCTCTCTTGGGAGCTATCTGGTCCACATAGTACAAGATTTTTTTATAATATGAAGTACCGAGACAGCAGGACATGTGCCGGATGGTAAGTAACATGCCTGCCCGTAACAGCACAGTGACACGCAGCTATTGAAGCGTGAAGAGTCCAAATCATTACCTAGTACTACACTGGGCTTGTCAACCCAGAAATATAAGATGTTTTATGTCTGTGTGCTGTAATTTCACTGGAAAAATTGTTCCTTCAAACCGGAACGCAGTAATGTTCGCACGTTACTGCTTGTCGGTAGAATAACTGGCAAACGCGTGGGACTTCCCCAGGCGGACGCTGCAAAAATCCTACCACTAATAAAGATACAATTAAGCTTTGCGTAGTTCGAGGCTAGATATTGTTGTGTGTAAAAGCCCTTTTTTCTATTGGAATGCTCGTAGCTCAAAAAAGGGACATCGTTTCATGGTTGCTGTTCCAAAGATACGAACGAAGAGATTTGACTCTACTTTTGTGATAAGAAAGTTTAGGCAGTCGAATGCGTAGTCTGAGTTGGGTGGTTGCTATGGTTACAATCTTGGTGTCTTGACATCGAGAGTGAATCGGTTTCTTCTAGGTAAACACGCTCCATTGTGGACCGCATCGTCGTTTAACATCAGGCGAGATGGCGGCCAAGTGTGAGTCTATAAAAGGTAAAAAAAAACCTAGTAATTGTTGTGTGTAAAATGTCCAAGAATATTAATTTATGAATGATATTCCAATATTAATTGATTCTCTCCTTTCAGAGGCAGAACCGGAGAAGCCGGCTGAGCCCGAGAAAGAGCAGGAGCCTGCGCCGCCCAGTCCCGGGGAGATACTCGATGACAACAAGGATGCAGGTTGGTTATTTGAGCGGAAATAACATCATTAACTATTCTATTCACTATTTACACCATTATATAAATACCTTATTTCTTTTCTCAACGAAACCAGTGTTACTACCAAAGAAAATTACCCATTTGATCGTACGACACCCCTTCGTAGCGTTTTATAAGCATAATTGCACATCTAACCTGCCGTTGAACCCGTTGATGTCTTTCGTTGCATCCTGCTCTGTCCTTAGAAGTCTGCATAACTCTATCTCGTTTTGTCCAATCATTGGTGGAAAGTAGTGAGTGCCACGTGACATGGATGCTCGGCTTATCACAGCGCGATTTGTTACCTCGTCCTGCGCCCCCGCTGGTGACTTATGAATTAAAGCAGATTTGTTTCGTGCGCGATCCAGGGTGCTTAATCTATGGTTACACTCCGCGAGGTATAAGATGAGCTTTGCATTAGTGTGAGTGATCACCAATCAGGCAGGAGCTTGAAATTTTGTCCGCGAGGTATAAGCTGAGCTTTGCATTAGTGTGAGTGATCACCAATCAGGCAGGAGCTTGAAATTTTGTCCGCGAGGTATAAGCTGAGCTTTGCATTAGTGTGAGTGATCACCAATCAGGCAGGAGCTTGAAATTTTGTCCGCGAGGTATAAGCTGAGCTTTGCAATAGTGTGA
The DNA here is from genome assembly GCA_017562165.1 of Ectropis grisescens. Lineage (NCBI taxonomy): Eukaryota > Metazoa > Arthropoda > Insecta > Lepidoptera > Geometridae > Ectropis > Ectropis grisescens. The sequence goes on from CM029797.1 coordinate 14,923,177, forward strand.
GTGATCACCAATCAGGCAGGAGCTTGAAATTTTGTCCGCGAGGTATAAGCTGAGCTTTGCATTAGTGTGAGTGATCACCAATCAGGCAGGAGCGCGGCGAGACAGAATGGCGCCGCGCCTAAGGCCGGTTGTCACACCTACACTATCCATGTACACTCACACAAATGCAAAGCTCAGCTTATGCCTCGCGGAGTGTACTACTATATATATCATTTTACATTTAATTATTCATACAAAATCCACAGCCCTTAAAAAACAGATATTCATTAACTTACAAACTATCTTACGGCCAATAACCGATTTACATTATGCGAACATACTGATACAAGAATACTGAGTAGTAAAAAAAAAAAAAAAGATTTTAACTGTAATATGAGTGAAAATAAAAATTAAAACAATAAACCACATAGAAACAGCAAAAATACGAGTACCGTAAGTATTTCATCGTAAAATTGTACCATAAAGTGACGTCACTCGAAATTCTTATTGACTGTATTTTTTTTATTTTTTTTACGTTGTAAACAAAAAAAAGTTAACAATATATCTATATTAATAATTTTGTCAAGGGATACGGTAGACTTGATCGAAACCTTCTATGAATAACAAAACATAAAAAAAATATTGATTTTGATTCGACGACATATGTCCACAAAATTCGGATTATGGTGAATTTCGTTAAATTCTGATGGCACTGACAAACAAACCGCTGTCGCCATCTTTGGTGTGAAGCACGTTTCGTTCCATCAATCAACACATTGCGTGCGTCCGTCGCGCCAAAAAAGTATCCATCACAAAAAACTGTGACTTCTGTGACTACGTAAAACGAAACGTCTTACCGCCGGAATTTTATTAGTAGGTTATTTAGTATCAGCATTGCACCCGTGCGAAGCCGGGGCGCGTCGCTAGTTTTTTTATAATGTAATAGACACGTCTGTTGTCGTTTTCAGAGGCGGAGCGTTCAGCGTCGCCGGCGTTCGGTTCGAAGACCGAGCGCAAGCGCAACGTGGACGACCGCCGGCAGAACGCCATGGCGGCACTGCGGGCGCAGCGCGACGCGCGCGCGACGCGCACCGAGCACCAGCAGCGGAAGCGGGCGCTCGACCAACGAGGGAAGGACAAGGACGACGATATAGTGAGCACCGTCTATCTCTCTCATCGTCAGTGTTTCGGAGAAATTGTAGGACAAAAAATATTTTTTACTAGATGGTCCGCCCCGGCTTCGCCTGTGGTACATTATATAGCACTCATCGGAATCCCGTACATATCTAACGGTGAAATAATGACTGAAATCGGTTTAGTAATTCCTGAGAATATCGCTTTCAAACAAAAAACCTCTTCAGCAACCAAACGCCACCTGTCGGAAATGGGTCGTACCAACTCAGATTTAGAAACAAATTTGATTAGCAAAGGCTTACATTCAATGACGTAATATTAGACACATGCTGTCATGTCAAAGCACGCTACGAAAACTCTCAAAGAGAAATATTTTTTCCCGTTTTTGTAACATTCTTGATTCATGCTCCGCTTCTATTGATAGTAGCGTTATGTTCTATAGCATATATTCCTCGATAAATGGTCTATCCAATAGAAAATGAATCCTTCAGTTCGGACCAGTACTTCCAGAGATCCTAGCTTTCAAACAGCTTCAGCTTTATAATATTAGTATAGACTAGCTGTACCCTGCCACGCTTCGCTGTGGCACATTGTGATGCAAAAATTAGATAAAACAATCCTTGATGCGGATTACATATCATTGTAAAATTTCAGCTCGATTGGTGTAGATCTTTTTGAGTTTTTGAAGCGTACACAAACCAACATAACGTTTTTAAATATAGAGATTTCGTTATTTTCGTTTGTTACGTTCGCTGTGCGCGCTAGGATAGACAAGGACGTCGATATAATATGCGAGAGTGCGCACTCTCTCTCTAACTCTCTCAATATATGTATATTTCATCTATTTCGTCTGTTTCATCTATTTCAGGATGATGATATACATGATATGTTTAAAATAGGAACTCCGTTGTACTTGTTTCGTAGGGGTAGTTTTTACGAGAAATAAGTATTTTGTAATATTTTTTGATTTTTGGTCTATTTCATCTATTTTGTAGCTGAGAAAAAGTGTCCTGGCAGTAGTTGTTAAGGTTTATTTTTGTTTGGCACAGGACGCAGACGCCGAGATAATAGGAGGCACAAGCAAACAGAGTGTCAAGTTGAAAGCCTCAGACATCTACTCCGACGATTCCGGGTCTGACTCCGACGACAACAAGTCACAAGGTAAGGATTGCAATTTTAGAATCATTTTTTGGAGTGATGTGACACTTGAACTCAATTCACAACCCACGAAAAATTCTGTGTGGTGCGCCAAAAGGTGGTTTGGCGCACCATACAGAATTTTTCGTGGGTTGTGAATAGAGTTCAAGTGTCAAACGTCTAAAGATAAAGTGTCACGCTCCTAAATAAATAAATAATAATAAATATTCGTGGTTCGATTCACACACACCATCTGACCTCAAGCTAAGCAAGGTTTTTTTTAACTCAGGTCGCAGAAGTTCCACTAGCTCGTCTTCCTCGGCCGGGGAAGAAGAAGAGGGAAGAGAGAAGAAGAGGGAGAGAGAGAGGGAAGAAGTGGAGGTCAGGTACGCGGACTCGAAGGATCAGATCAACAAACTGAGGCTTAGCAGGTTAGTTAAAGGTGTAGCTTAGCCTTAACGATTGGTTTATATTTTAGAATATTAACGGCTGAACTGATTTCGATGAAATTTTGTGTGTTCATTGGGATTCGAGAATGGTTTAGAGATGTTTTTTTTCTTCTTTTTTGTAAATAATGTATAGAGCACAACAGCTTTGCTACTATTTTTATATAATACTAGATGCCCGCCCCGGCTTCGCCCGTGGTATATTATATAGCACTCATCGGGATCCCGTACAAATCCAACGGTGAAAGAATGACTGATATCGGTTCACTCATTCCTGAGAATATCGATTTCAAACAAAAACCTCTTCAGCAACCTGCTACGCCACCTGTCGGAAATTGGTCGTACCAACTCAGATTTAGGAAAAAAAAATTAGCAAAGGTTTATATTCAATGCACAGATTACTGAAATTCAATGACGCAATCTTAGACACATGCTGTCATGTGTCATGTCAAAGCACGAAACGTACGAAAACTCTCAAAAGGGGAATATTTTTTCCCGATTTTGTTACATTCTTGTTTCATGCTCCGCTTCAATTAATAGTAGAGTGATTTTCTATATCCTAAAGCCTTCCTCAATAAATGGACTATCCAATAGAAAAATAATCTTTCAATTCGGACCAGTACTTCCCGAGATCCTAGCGTTCAAACAAACAAACAAACTCTTCAGCTTTATAATATTAGTATAGATACAGGGTTATCGGTAATCAGCTTGCATTATTTTAAGGGCATGTTAGGTACATTAAGTATGTCAACTTTAGTTCTACAGTAAAAAAATAATAATTTTGTTTTCATACAAAACGAAAAAATTGTTTTTGCCCGCTCTAAAAATATTGAAATCTTCGTAACAGTCCCTTATCGCTCGATAAATAAGGTGACGGCGCGCATAGAGCTAAATAGTGCTAGAGAGGACAACAAAAACTAAATTAATTTTAATTGGGATCTGTATCGAGTTTTAACTAAAGTTGTGGAACAAGAATTGTTCTCCTTTTTCGTGTCGAGGTCAATACACTCTGCGAGGTATAAGCTGAGCTTTGCATTAGTGTGAGTGATCACCAATCAGGCAGGAGCTTGAAATTTTGTCCGCGAGGTATAGGCTGAGCTTTGCATTAGTGTGAGTGATCACCAATCAGACAGGAGCGCGGCGAGACAGAATGGCGCCGCGCCTAAGGCCGGTTGTCACACCTACACTATCCATGTACACTCACACAAATGCAAAGCTCAGCTTATGCCTCGCGGAGTGTACCTGCTTGTTTTTAAACCTATCTTCCTTTATCTATATTACCCACCTACTATTTATTTAATATTTTTGAAGTGAAAACTTCTTCTGGCGACAAACTGATTTTCTGAACTTCTGGCAAACAGATTTTTCGTGGGCTGTGAATTGAATTCTAGCTAACGCATTTCTTGATGGCCATGGTCATGACCACGCCCTCTGGTTTCACCCGCGTAGTTTCCAAAGTGAGCTATCAAATTCTGAGTTATAAGTTTACATTTCTATTGACAGTTCCTATGAGTGTCGTTTTTTTGTTTTGTAATGTAATTTTGTTGTTGAAGATTTGTTTATTTAAATATACAGAACATGCCCTTAAACGGATGCAGGTACCAGTAACCCTGTATAACGTCGGGACGGACATGTTTGTGTCTGACGTATTAACTGAAATCAATGTTTCCTGTTTCCGTAAACGGTCGTGGTGTGAAAAGGCAACCCGTTTCCAGGTTCAAGTTGGAGCGTCTGGTTCACTTGCCGTTCTTCGCGCGAGTAGTGACGGGCTGCTTCGTTCGCATCGGCATCGGCAATAACAACGGAAACCCGGTCTACAGGGTAAGTGGCACTTAGCGGCCCACTGAAATGTTCCCACTTTTCAATTCAATTCAATTTATTTATTCGAACCATTATTTCAAAAGAACACTTGGTAACGTCACTTACAATAAAATTATATAGTACATAAATAATCCGTGTACATAATAAAATAATACTAAAGAATAATGTCAATTAAAAAAATAATCAGCTGTAAAGGGGCCTTGTCATTTAGGTGCAGCTGTAAAAAGGCTTTGTCATGGTGAAAAAACAAATTATCCAAATAATGAATACATACAGTACTTAAACAAATTTACATTAATGTTTAGTATTATTCTACTTTACTCGATAGTTCTAATTTTGACATATTCCTTTTCCAAATATTGCTGTCCTTTACAAAATCATCTACAGTGTAATATGCTTTGCTCATTAGGTAGTTTTTTATTTCGGTTTTAAACCTAGTTTCATTGAGACCTTCCACTTGTGCAGGTATTAGATTATAGAAGCGAATACCATTACATTTGATAGAGTTAATGGCAGAGATGCGATTTATTTGAAATACTTCTATTTAAAATGCAAATACAAAATGCAAAATACCTATTTTGTATTTTGCATTTAAATACCTTTTAGCAAAAAGCATTTTGTATTTTATTTGAAATACCTTTTGAGACGTATTTTGCATTTTAATATTCATTTCCAAATACAAAATACTTTGTCATTAAGTTTAAATAAAAATATGAAACGAACGGATAACGATAACGGATATCACCAAATTTGTCCGATAGAGGCGCCTGCTAGCTATGCGCGCCCTTTTTTAATAGGGATGTTATAAGTTTTACGTCGATGTCTGTCTGTCTGTAGCACCGTAGAGCTCAAACGGATGGACCGATTTTGATGCAGTTTTTTTTCTTTGATGGTTTTTTTTTATTTTTTTTAATAATTTTTTGCTATTCTTGATTGATATCGATTTAAGAAGGCCGCCTCCACAAAATAGCGGACAAAATATTTCTTCACAACCTTCCTCAACATGGTTGCCAAATGAAAGGGCTTGACTAGTAGAATACTATGCACTATGACGAATTTCAAATCCAAGATGGCCGCCACCACAAAATGGCGAAACACATTTATTTTTTTACTACTCCCTTAATATGGGTAGCCAATGAAAGGGCTTGACTAGTAGAATGTTGTACAGTAAAGTTAATCAACATTTTTAATTTTGTTCATTTTTAGGATTCCGTAGCCAAATGGCAAAATACGGGACTCTTATAGATTTGTCATGTCTGTCTGTCCGTATGTCACAGCCACTTTTCTCCGAAACTATAAGATCTATACTATTGAAACTAAGTAAGTACCTAGATGTATTCTGTGAACCGCATTAAGATTTTCATACAAAAAGTAGAAAAAATAAACAATACATTTTGGGGTGTCCTATACATAGCACTGAAACTCAAAATTTTTCTTCCATCAAAACCATACGTGTGGTTTATCTATGGATAGGTCTTCAAAAATGATATTGAGTTTTTTTTTTTCTAAACTGTTTAGTTTTGCGAGAGATTTTTCCGACAAAAATAAAAAAGGGCATAATGTCTAAACTATCAATGAAAATTGGTTTGTAAGATCTAGTAAGTAAGTAGTTTTATTTCATTACGTCATAAATTTACCATTGTTGCAAGAACAAAATTAAAAATTTTGGTTGACCCCCGACTACTTCGGATTTGTTATCTGTACAACATTCTATTAGTCAAGCCCTTTCGTTTGATACCCATATTAAGGGAGTTGTGAAAAAAGAAATGCATTTCGCCATTTTGTGGAAGCGGCCATCTTGGATTTGACATTTGTCATAATGCAATGTATTCTACTAGTCACGTCACATCACGTACCCTTTCGTTTGATACCCATGTTGAGGTAGGTTGTGAAAAAATATTGTGTCCGCCATTTTGTGGAGGCGGCCATCTTGAATCGATATTAAACAAACATAGCTAAGAACATCCGCACGGATATTAACTTTCAAATAAAAAAACCTCATTGAAATCGGCCCATCCGTCGGCGACAGACAGACAGACATCGACGTTAAACTTATAACACTCCTTTTTAGGTTGGGGGTTAAAAACACTGATTAAAGTAACAACGAACTACAAGAACTTTTATATCAAGTATGTTACTTGCTGCTACGGAAACCTTCACGGGCGAGTCCGACTCGCACTTGACCACTTTTATTCTTCTTTGGTCAGAGTGAGCGCCTTATGTCTGACTAGTGTCAGACAATGTCAATGTAGACAGTCCAGGGTCCAGTTGTTATAAAGAAAAGTGTAATAAAAACAAAATAAGTTACACAACCAACCCAAATAAATAGCAACACAATTCACAAAATGGAGACATAGCTCTCTTTTCGTTAGTCTAGTTTTTCTGGACTCGGTGTATAGAAATACTCTGATACAACCTATGTAGAAAAATACATTATTAAGTTATCAATAGTAACTATATTTTATCTCATTCTCACAACTTTTTGATCCCTCCATGACCAAAATGTCATGCATAAGATGCCATGTTATTAGTTTTTGTTCGGTTCGGCATTATGTCTTTATTTCTCATGATAAATACCTAAAATAAAAATAAATGTCTGAGATTTGGTCAAAAGGTATTTTATTTTGAAAAGGTATTTTGAAAATACCTATTTTGCATTTAGCATTTGAAATACAAAACTTAAAACTATTTTGTATTTTGCATTTAAAATAGTAAATCTGAAAAGTATTTTGCATTTTGTATTTAAATGCTTTTTTAAAACCATTTTGTACATCTCTGGTTAATGGTTTTCTGTAATCTGCATTTAGGAAATACAATTTTATGTTTATGATGTGCTTTTGGATTCAAATCGGACATTTTCTTCAGTCGAGTACGGTTTTTTCTCACATACATTATACTTTCATAAATGTATAACGATGGGACTGTTAGTATATTTATAGTTTTAAACATCTCCCGTAATGATTTTCTAGCAGACAGATTGTACAGAGCACGGATTGCTCTCTTTTGCAATATAAAAATGGAATTTCTATCCGCGGCCGATCCCCATAATAGAATCCCGTAGGACGTAATACTATGAAAGTATCCAAAATAAACAAGTCTAGCTGTTTCCACGTCAGATATTTTCTTAATTTGACGAACTGCATGGGCAGCTGAACTAAGTCTCTCAGCTAGTCTCTCTATGTGAGGACCCCACTGTAGCTTTGAATCCACTGAAATGCCCAGAAAAGAGTAGATTGTACGGGTTCGATCACTTTATCTTTCAGTCTAATATCAAGTTTACAGCCCAGTACATTGCATAGCGTAAACTTTATACATTTAGTTTTATTTGGATTTAGAACTAGATTATTAGCATCAAACCATTTGAATCTGATGTCTAAAATTGCGTTTATTTCTGTGAAATCATTTATTCCTCTTTTAACCTTAAAAAGAAGTGACGTATTATCAGCGAACATAACTATTTCTACGTTCTTATGGGTTTTTATCATAAACGGTAAATCATTAACGTATATAAGAAACAATAAGGGTCCAAGGATGGAACCTTGAGGTACACCCATTTTTAAAGGGGACTCATTTGATTGCACACCGTCAATTTCAACTATCTGTACACGATCTTTAAGATAAGAAGAAATAAAATTTAGAGCTGGCTTCGATAGCCCATAGAACTGTAGTTTCTTTAAAAGAGTATCATGATGAACGCAGTCGAAAGCTTTAGACAAGTCACAAAATACACCCAGAACATCGTGATGGTCTTCCCAGGCACTTAATATATAATTATTCAGTTCAACGCCTGCATCAATAGTGGATCGTCCCTTTGTGAATCCAAATTGGTTGCTATGTAATAGGTTATTAACATTAAGGTAAGATAGAAGTTGATTGAATATAACTTTCTCAAATATTTTACTAAGACAGGGTAATACAGAGATCGGTCTGTAATTGCCAGGTTCGTTTTTATCTCCAGATTTGAACAGTGGTATAACTTTGCTATATTTCAGCATGTCAGGGAATGTGCCACCCCTAATGCACTCGTTGAACAATTCCGCTAAGTATGGAGCAATGCTATTTATAATTCCATCAAGTACTCTTACTGATAATCCCCATAAGTCCTCCGTACTCTTTACTTTAATATCTTTGAACGTTTTTAGTATTGTAATAGCAGTCACTTGGTGAAATTCAAATGTAGATGAAGGCAGAGATGTGAAGTATCTTAGATAAAAGTATCTAAAATACAGATACAAGATACAAAATACGTATTTACATCTTGTATTTCAAATACTTTTTATTTTTTCTATTTTGTATCTTTTATTTAGATACATTTTCCGGTTATCTTAGTATTTTGAAGATACTTTTTTCCGTAAGATACTTTTACTAAAATAAACTTTTAAAAAAGCAGTTTTTCTCTCCGAAAGCAACTGAAAGATGCGCGTCGTTTAAAAAAATTCGCGGATATGGTCGGGAACCAAATGACAGATGGCTACACTATCGTTCTACAAATGTCACCGACTAAGATGTCCTGTCTATTCATGTCACTGTCACTCATTCCGTATTTTTTTCGTATGCACGTGTTATATGGTGTTTCGAATAGAGATGATCGATATTAGAAAAACATCGATGTTAACATCGAACATAAAACATCGATGTGCAAAAAACATCGATATCTAAAAACATGGATATTTTCTGTACAAAAAAATTACGAAATTTGTTTACTGTTATTTTAATTTAAACTGGCACAGGAGTAGGAATGGACCATATATACATATATCGATGTTTTCTTACAATTCATTGAATAACACCGATATAACGTTAATTTTAAAAATCCATTAACATCGATATTTTAAATAATAAATATAGTAAATAAGGTGAGTCAGTAAAAGTGATATACTCAGATAAATATATTAATCCAAGTTATGTTGTGTGCAAAATAAGAAAAAATATATTTAATCTCTCGCACTAAAGAATAAAATCTTTTCTTTTTATGATATTAACTATCAGTACCCCGCGGTATTACCCGTGTAGTTCCTGTTATACCCTTTTTTGGTCGGGGTTAAAACAACAATCTTCGTGAAAAACAAGAACAAAATTAAAAATTTTGATTAACCCCCGACTACCTTAGATTTGTTATCTGTACAACATTCTACTAGTCAAGCCCTTTCATTTGATACCCATATTAAGGGAATTGTGAAAAGGAAATGTAATTCGCCATTTTGTGGTAGCGGCCATCTTGGATTTGAAATTTGTCATAGCGTATAGTACTCTACTAGTCAAGCCCTTTCATTTGATACCCATATTGAGGTAGGTTGTGAAGAAATATTTTGTCCGCCATTTTGTGGAGGCGGCCATTTTGAATCGATATTAACCAAACATAGCTAAGAACACCGTCACGGATATTAACTTTCAAATAAAAAAAACCGCATCGAAATCGGCCCATCCGTTTGAGCTCTACGGTGCCACAGACAGACACACACACACACAGACAGACAGACAGACAGACAGACAGACAGACCGACAGACAGACAGACAGACAGACAGACATCGACGTCAAACTTATAACACCCCTTTTTTTTGTCGGGGGTTAAAAACAAGTCTCGCCAGTTGTTCTAACGTAAAAAGTTCTGAGATCCATGTATTACCAAGTCAATTATTATTAATTTGGTCAGTCCCTACTTTAATGCATCTGGAAAACTGGACCGAATAATTATTGAAAAATTAGTTACGAAGTTTTGTTTTTCCTTGATTTATACACTAAACACTAACTATATTCTCATTTACCTGATCCTTGTTATCAACGCGATATATTTATTCGAAAATTGTTTTCTCAGATGAATAAACTTAAGTTCAATTATATGTTGTTTTCTTACAAAAGTATTTTATCTTTAAAAAGTATTTGTAAGATACGTATTTTGTATCTAGTATTTCAGATACCTTTTTAGAAAAGTATTTGTATCTGGTATCTGAAATCCTTTTTTCTTAAGTATCTTGCATCTTGTATTTCAGATACTTTGTATAGGGTATCTTATACATCTCTGGATGAAGGGCACTTAACATTTTCTTTCAACATTTCTTCAGCAAGTAAGGGGGACGATGTTAAGTGCTTAGTTGTTTCCCAAGGGAATATCAGCAAAATAAGTCCTGAAAGCATCTGCTATTTCCGATTTTCTTTTAGTTACTCCTTCACCAACCCGAAGTGAGTTTATCTTTTCACGACTTTTAGATCTACCAGTCTCTTTGTTTATAATCTTCCACGTGTTTTTTATCATGTTATTAGAGTTTTTAATTTGATCTCGAATAAATATTGTTTTAGCTTGTATACATGAATTTCTGAAAATTTTTGAATATTTATTAACATAGTTTTTTGTTGCATCATCATTGCAGTATGTCTTTAGTTTATGTAAATTATACAAATTGTTTCGACTTTTAAATAGTCCCGGTGTAGCCCATTCAGCGAACTTAGGTTTTGCGTTAATATTAATTACCTTCGTCTGAAAGATACTATCAAATTGTGAACTTAACATTTTTAAAAAATCAGCATAGTTTTGATTAGGACTGTCGATTGTCACATCGAAAAAACTTTTGGAAAAATGATTACCTATCACATTATTTAATGCTGATATGCGAGATAACGTAATAGGCCGAACAAGCACCTTGTTTTCTGCACTGCTGGGATTAGTTTTCTTCCTTCTCTCGCAAGGAGACAGTCAATGCCACACCACGCTGGCCACAGGTCAGCATGCGTCATATCCTACCAAACTGCCGCTTACTGTCAAGCGATTTGGTGGTCAGAAGCGGACCTACGAGCGATGTACGACAAAGTGAGGTTACTTGTCAACCTGAGTACCTACTTACTGGACTAGCCTTTCATCATCCCGTAGGAAAAATAAGTAAAACAATAGTATTACAAAGTCTCTGCTACCAGTATATTGACCATACACAAAATAAAAAATAAAATAAATAAATAAATATTGGTGGACATTTCACACACAACACCATCTGACCCCAAACTAAGCAAAGCTTGTACTATGGCGGCCATGTAGCAAAACATGCAACATACGAGTATCAGTATATTTATAGATCAGTGTTGTCCGTGACACCCACTTTTTTACAACGTTTACCACAGATTATTACAAGCTTGAATCGACACCATTCGAATGTCATAAAATAAATTCATGATTTTATATTAACTTAATGGAGGGTAGAGCAGGAGTATCATCTGTGTACTTGAAATAGTGTCCGTCCAAATACATAAAATTATTGAAATCAAATTAGGAAGTCAATAAACGTACTATTCACAGTTCACGAAATAAAATTATACTCTAGCTACACGTTTTCTAATCATTATTTAAAGTTAAATTTAGTATATTCGTTTTTTACATTACTTATGTACTACGGAAGTAGTTGAACTTATTTTATAAAACTGTTTTAGTCGACAATTATGTTTTTTTTTTTTAAATAAAGACTGACGAGACGACCAGGACATGTGCCTGATGGTAAGCAACATGCCTGACACATAACATTAATGTTACATTTTTTAACTCTTTACTTTTCCTTTACAATAATTGCTACATTCATACCATACCCTTTGTGGAGACAGCGCCATTGTGGAAGATTTTTGAACTGTTATTTATATCATGCAGTAAGGCAATTTTTTGAAGTTTTCTACCTTATGACAACTCCTTGCTCTACTGTATGTCTAAAAGTCTAATTATAAATTATTAAAAATTGAAATTCATTTATTTCAGGCTATACCCATAAATATACAATTAACAAATAAAATCCATTAAAAGCAAAAAAACTAGTATTCAATTGTCACACTAAAATAAAAAGTCAAAATAGATGCAAACAATCCATATTAATAATTTCGTCAAGGGGTACGGTAGACTTGATCGAAACCTTATATAAATAACAAAACATAAAAAAATATAGATTTTGAGTCCACATCATATGTCCACAAAATTAGGATTATGGAGAATTTCGTTAAATTCTGATGGCACTGACAAACAAACCGCTGTCGCCATCTTTGGTGTGAAGCACGTTTATTTCCATCAATCAACACGTTACGTGCGTCCGTCGCGCCAAAAAGTATCCATCACAAAAAACTGTGATTTAGATGACTACGTAAAACGAAACGTCTTGCCGCCGGACCGGAATTTTATCAGTAGGTACTTATATTTAGTATCAGCATTGCATCCGTGCCAAGCCGGCGCGGGTCGCTGGTGTATATATAATCATAAAAAAATCTCATAAAATTAAAATCAAAGTCTCAATCGTCAGATACATCTCTATATATAAAAATGTTAGGTTGGTTTGTGTACGCTTCAAAAACTCATAAAGTTCTGCACCGATCGAGCTGAAATTTTACAATGATATATAATCCGCATCAAGGATTGTTTTTATCTAATTTTTGCATCATAATGTGCCACAGCGAAGCGTGGCAGGGTACACTCCGCGAGGCATAAGCTGAGCTTTGCATTTGTGTGAGTGTACATGGATAGTGTAGGTGTGACAACCGGCCTTAGGCGCGGCGCCATTCTGTCTCGCCGCGCTCCTGCCTGATTGGTGATCACTCACACTAATGCAAAGCTCAGCTTATACCTCGCGGAGTGTACAGCTAGTATATATATGAAAATGTCAGAATAAATGCATAATAATGTGTTCCCACAGGTGGCGGAGATCATCGACGTGTACGAGACGGCTAAGGTGTACAACCTTGGCGGCACTCGGACCAACAAGGGTCTCAAGCTGCGCCACGGCACCCAGGACAGGGTGTTCCGGCTCGAGTTCGTCAGCAACCAGGTCGGGTTTCATCATCATCGCCATCACCAGGCTACCTTAATCGGCAAACGTAGTGTACGCAAATATGTGTATAGTGTCTCAGACATTGAAAAAAAAAACATTTCTATAGAGCAAAAATTTTTTTTTCTTTTTTTAAATAAAGAAGTGGCGAGACGAGCTTGACATGTGCCTGATGGTAAGCAACATGCCTGACACATAACAACACAGTGACACGCAGCTATTGGAACATGAAGAGTCCAAATCATTACCTAGCACTGCACTGCGCTCGTCACCCAGAGATCTAAGATGTTATATCTCTAAGCCCTGTAATTTCTCTGGAAACGTTGCCCTTCAAACCGGAACACAGTAAAGTTTGCACATTACTGCTTGGCGGTAGAATAACTGCCAAAGGTGTGGTACTTCCCCAGGCGGACTCTGCCAAGAGTCCTACCACTACTTGATATCTCTACCTCACCTCTATATACCTCTACATCAGGTACCGTAACTCGAGTGTCTTCCCCAACAGGAGTTCACCGAAGGCGAGTTCCAGAAGTGGCACAAGGCGATCAAGGACGCGAACAAGAAGCCGCCCACCATGGAGTTCGTGCGCTCCAAGATATCCGAGGTCAAGGACGCGCTCATGTACGAGTTTAAGGTGAGCGGGACTGCAAACACACAACGCACAACACACTCACACACATACACACTCAACTCACATACATATACACCCTCAACTCACACACAGACTCTCAACTCACACACAGACACTCAATTCATACACAGATACTCAATTCACACACTCAACTCACACATAAACACCCTACTCTCACGCATTCACAATCAACTGACACTCAATTCACACCCTACTCACACACATAAACACTCAACTCACACACAGACACTCAACTGACACACATACATAAAAACATAGGAACTGCCGATAGAAGTGAAAACTTATAACTCAGAATTTGATAGCTTACAATGACCATGGTCCCCCGAGTTTACCCGAAGATTTCTTATTATTCCCGAGCGTGACGCTATAATTCAATTCACAGCCCACGAAAAATATGTGGTGCGCCAAAAGAAGTTTTCATTTCAAAAATTCACACACATACACATAAAACTTTTCTACATACACATTTCTTGTTATATTTTTGTAAAAAAATATATTAATACACCGAATTTTACAAAAATATTGAGAATTTAAATGCAATGCTTAACTTTGGAATGCTCCTGTAAAATCACAATTTTGGATATACTACTTACGTGGCTTTGATTATCAAGACCAATCTTGATGTATTCGTTTTATTGACAAGCTGACTTGTTCCTTATGATTTTGTCATAATTTGTGTTTGGATAAATTTAAAATGGCGACTGTGAAAACTGCATTTGGCTTTAGTGTTTCTCATCTCATCTCAATTTTTTGATTGTGTAATGCTGTTTGTTATCCATAAAATAATATAAAATGTTTGGTAATTCCATTTGCAGGAAGAGGACGTGGAGAAGATGGTTCAGGAGAAGGACCGGTTCCGCTCCCATCCCACCAACTACGCCATGAAGAAGACGCAGCTTATGAAGGAGAGAGACGTCGCACAGCTCAGGTAAGTACCTAGGAAGAGGATGTGAAGAAGATAGCTACGGAAGATTGGATGTTAGTTGTCGATCACATCGGAATACCTGAACAGATCGGGTTGAAATTTTAACGAATTGAATTGAATGTATCGAAGGACCAGGACGTCTACTCCCTCGCTACGAAAAACGTAATTTCGAAATAAACTCGCGAATTTCCTACTCCGGTTCTACTTCGTTTCCTACATGGTTTGACGGCTAAATGTTCTAAGCTTACTCTTAATTAGAGTTGGCTTGGAACATTGAAACGGATGAAACGACGGGTCGAAGTAGGAAAGTCGCGAGTTTATTTCGAAATTACGTTTTTCATAGAAAGAGAGTAGTCGTCTCTATCATTTCAAGCGAAAAGAAAAGAGAGGTATATCAAAGCTAAGACAGTTTCAGTTAGGCGTAGACCACCCGGTCCTTCGATAGGCAGTATAGATCACAAACCCCTGTTTTTAACCCCCGACAAAAAAAAGGGGTGTTATAAGTTTGACGTCGATGTCTGTCTGTCTGTCTGTCTGTCGGTCTGTCTGTCTGTCTGTCTGTCTGTCTGTCTGTCTGTCTGTCTGTCTGTGTGTGTGTCTGTCTGTGGCACCGTAGAGCTCAAACGGATGGGCCGATTTCGATGGTTTTTTATTTGAAAGTTAATATCCGTGCGGGTGTTCTTAGCTATGTTTGGTTAATATCGATTCAAAATGGCCGCCTCCACAAAATGGCGGACAAAATATTTCTTCACAACCTACCTCAATATGGGTATCAAATGAAAGGGCTTGACTAGCAGAGTACTAAACGCTATAACAAATTTCAAATTCAAGATGGCCGCCACCACAAAATGGCGAATTATATAATATTTTTCACTACTACCTCAATATGGGTATCAAATGAAAGGGCTTGATTAGTAGAATACTTTGCACTATGGCAAATTTCAAATCCAAGATGGCCGCTACCACAAAATGGCGAATTACATTTCCTTTTTCACAATTCCCTTAATATGGGTATCAAATGAAAGGGCTTGACTAGTAGAATGTTGTACAGATAACAAATCTAAGGTAGTCGGGGGTTAATCAAAATTTTTAATTTTGTTCTTGTTCTATCATTAACTAAATTTACGTTTTTCGTAGAAAGAGACGTCCAGGGCTCAACTAACCTAAATTTACCAACTGTATTCAATTACAATATGGTCTGTTTTTTCTATCTTTGTGTACGGGACAACGCGCGGGCAAAACCGCAAGGTGCTACTAGTCTTAAGTATAATTCTTAATTTTGTCCAACAGAGGCGACGAAGAGGTAGTATTGGACCTGAACGCCAAGATCCAGGAGTTGGAGGACCGAGCCAGCCAGCTGGACAAGACCAGGACCTCCTCCATACAGAGCATCTCCTACATCAACAACAGGAATAGGAAGCTCAACGTGGAGACTGCTGAGAAGGCCATCATGGAAGAGGTAAGCGACCTCTCTCGAAAGGTTTGAACATTGCAAATTATTTTTCCATAATCTACCTGCCGGACTTATAGGCATGACGACTGAACCTGGAATTATATTAAAATTATTTGTTACAATGACAGTATTTAGATAGAATAAAATATGTACCAACCTTAATTTTGATATATTTTTGTTTAACATACTTTATGATCATTCAAAGCTAGATGGCCAAGTCTATTTAAAAAAAACAAAATGTTATGTACGTGTGTATATGTTATGTATATACTCAGTGTTTAAACCGAACGAAGCTCGGTCACCCAGGTTCTTATTATTGGTTGGAGTATAAATATAGAGACTGGAACGACGAGATTCTACTCCACTTTCGTAATAAAACCATTAAAACTTTAAAATGCCTTATGGCCTAAGCGGTGTTCAACAATATTTATAAATGTGTATTATTTTAGGTGAAAGCAATGAAGGGGAAGAAGAATGACGATCCATTCACGCGGCGTTCCACAAAGCCCGTCATGAATTTCAAGTCGCAGAGCAATAGGACACAGGTGCGTAGAGTTGCGTGTTGGTACGCAAAGTAGCGTGTTCAAATGCGGGTTCGTGAGTTACAAGTAAACTATTAAGTTTCATGGTTGATGTTCCAAAGACACGAACGAAGAGATTTGACTCTACTTTCGTGATAAGAACGTCTAGGCTGTGGAATACGTTGCCTGAGAGGGTTTTTCCCGATATTTACAATCTTTGTGTCTTCAAATCGAGAGTGAATCGGTTTCTTCTAGGTAACATCAGGCGAGATGGTGGTCAAGTGCGAACCTATTATAGTTAAAAAAAAAACACGCTCCATCGTAGACCGCATCATCGTTTAACATCAGGCGAGATGGCGGTCAAGTGTAAACCTATAAAAGTTAAAAAATAAAAAAATTGAGGCAATTAGATGACATCATACTGATTTTTCACTGCACTAAAACCCTGTCTGTCTTGGGTGCGTACGCGCAGTTATGCCTTATTTATTGTGATAGTTTGTTAAGCGTTTTAAAGATTTTTATGTTCACTTTTTTTATGAAGTATCTTGAGAACTGTTTGTCTTAGACAAACCTTGTTGAGGTTTACGGAGGGTCTACCGCCTAACTAGAAATGTCTTAGCTTAGATATTGCTCTCTTTTTTCTTTCTGTTTGAAATGATAGAGATCGCAATAACGAAACGAAAGCCGATTTAATTAGGCGGTAGAAAGGCGGGACGAATTTGTCTTTATCTGTAAAAAATATTGTTTAAAAAATAAAATAATACGCTACAATCACGAGCGATTTGTTTAATATTTCAATGCAGCTTCATTCACTAGTTTCAGGGGAAACTATTTGATATTTCTAACCAATATGTATAACTGTTTAAATGGCTAGGTTATTCAACAAATTTTTATTATGTGTATTGTGTAATAATACATTAAAGAGTGTATTTTTCTATATTTTAGCAATTATTACAAAACGAGGCAGCCGCGGCGGAGGAGCAGAAGCAGAGAGAGGAAGAAGACCTCATCGCCAAACAGATGCAGGAGAAGGAAAGACTGGTGAGGATATAACCAATTTAACTCATTTATTTGAACCATACATTCAGAAGAACACTTGGTAACGTCATTTAGAAAAAAGGCAAAGAAATTGTGTACATAGTAACATAACAAACAATGTTAATATATTATGAATAATGGATATGCAAAAATGATCGATATAAACCACTAGATGTGCCCTTCAAAACTTCAGGCGCACAGAATTATGTCATTGTTAGGAAGAGTCAGCTCACTCTTTCCGTTCTAGTGGATTGGAGGAAGGGGTGAACGCCGGATATTTTTACCTTTCACTATTAGTTGTCAACTACCAAAATAAGTAGAACCACAGCATATCTCGCCGTTAGTGACTAGGGGTTAGATTGGTTGTGTGTAAACCTCTTACGATACACACAGAGACATAGTTTATTACCAATTTTAAAGTGTTCAGGGACTGGACTGGACTGGAACCAATGGATGTGCATTGGTTTATATCGATGTTATTTTGGCTTTGTCAAATAACAAATAATTAATACTTACAGTATGAAGATACTGTGTGAGGACAAAATATATTACTCACATCGTAGATTTACACAAATAATTGTTATTTTACTATCTTTAATAAAATCATCTACATTATATTAAGCATTACTCCTTCATTACTTCACTTTACTCTAAAACTACACAAATTAATCTATTTTTACTTCACTGTACTTTAAAAACTACACAAATCAATCTTTCATTACTTCACTCTACTCTAAAACTACACAAATCAATCTTTCATTACTTCACTTTACTCTAAAACTACCCAAATAAATTTTACTTTACTTCACTGGACTCTAAAACTACACACATAAATCCTACTTTACTTCACTGTACTGTAAAACTACACACATAAATCTTACTTTACTTTTCACTAAAACTACACACACAAATCTTACTTTTCTTTTCATTAAAACTACACAAATAAATCTCAGTTTCCAACATAATTATGATGAAAGAATGTGTCCCGCAGGTGGCGGCGGCGCCGGCGCCGGCCGGCAGCGCGGCGCGCGCGTCGCTCGGCGGCGACACGGCCAGCCTGTACTCGCTGCACGACTTCGAGATCAACATCGAGCTCGACCTGCCCATACCCAGTACGTATACACTCTGCCAGACAGTTAACACCCTGCCGCGCACTGCGCGCAAATACACTCTATTAACCTTTTTTAACGTCGCGATACAACAGCCATGGTTATGAGAAGAACGTCGGGAGGTAATTGTAAATCATTAATATCGTGTTCAAGTCGAAATCTAAAGCCCAAATGATATCACAGGACTTTGTACGCGGATAAAATATGTTTGTCTTTTAAAAAGTATATTTTCAACAGGTTTTTTTAGTATTCCAAATCTAAAATCCAAATAAGATTCTTAACCGCTCGCTTGCCCGTCGCTGCAAACCGCGCGACGCACTATGCCCCGCCCCCTGTAGCGTTGCTAACCAAAATGCCCGGGGAAAAATACTTGCACACCTCGCTATGCCCCGCGGATTTTACGCCTGCGGCGCGCGAGTCGGGATTCACGCAATCGTTCCTTGTGGATCAATTTGTTTTGAAAGATTATAAAGTGTTATATTTTTTATGTTTAATATGAAACTAGCTATACAATGTTATGTTTTGTTTCTACGTTTACGACTCTGGTGAAGAGTTATGGTATGTTGAAATTGAGATAGCGCGTTTTAAAGCTCGTCTTTTTAAAAGCTCATAAGTACCTATAAAATTGAAGCGATGACATATGGGTTTTAATCTTTGATTACGTGTGTTATCTGTAATTTGTTTGTTGAAACTAAATTTAATGGTAAAATCAGAAAAACTAACATATACAGCCCGCACTGAATCAACACTCAATGATAAGATTGACAAGGCACGTTGTTTTTTTAATTTCTTTTCTTTTTTCCATGGCTTAGATACTCTACTGGGAATAATATGACGGGAACTTTAACATAGAACGAGATAAATAATACAAATTAAGCCCTAGAGCAATAAAGACGAGTATATTTAACTTTTTCGCCCGCGGTAGCCATGTTAACTACAGGTTGACACGGGCATATTGGAGTGCGGCGCCATGTCAACTACTAGTTAACACGGGCATTTTAGACTGAATCGCGATGTTAACTACTAGTTGACACGGGCATTTTAGCATTTGAGATTTGTTAACTACTAGTTGACACGGGCAAGCAAGCGGATAAATTAAACAACGTAGCTCAGGTTTAATTATCTATTTTATATTAAATTGAGAGAAATACTTAAAGTAATACACGGTCGCTTGGCGTCCGGAATAAGAGAGTTGACATTGACAGCTTTGTACAAAAGCGGCAACCGCATAAAAAGGCGCGAAATCAAAAAATGATAATATAACATTCAACAAAGATAAATTAAAACAATATTGATATAATTTTATACCTAGACAAAAAATATGTTCAAAGTCAAACAGTTTAGTTTTGAATATTCCCGAAGACTAATCGCTAAATTGATCCAAGTTCTGTAAGTGGGACAATGACCCGCCCGTCTATCGCCTAACCAAATCGGCTATGGCTTGGCTATTGCTGTCTCTATCATATCAAGCGAATAGAAAAGAGACAGCAATGTCAAAGCTAAGACAGTATTAGTTAGGCGGTAAAATCACCGGTCAAAAATATACCATTCAAATATGTCCGTCAGGTATATTATGGAAAAATATAGTACACGTATTTGTTATAATAATATTATTAATAAAAGTGGTCAAGTGCGAGTCGGGCTCGCCCATGAAGGCTTCCGTAGCACCAAGTAACATAATATAAAAGTTCTTGTACTTCGTTGTTATTTTAATCAGTGTTTATTTATTTATTCAATGAGCACACAAAACATAATGTAATAAACACATACTATAACAGTATAAGTAGTAACAGTAAGTGTATACTGTACAGAACTGTATTACATTCCAAACTATGTGGGCCTAGAAACAACATTTGTTTAAATACAGTGGTTTGATAATAATATTAAATTAGATATAATAAATACATAAAGAAAATTAGGCCAACAGATCTGAACTTAAAACTAACATGCTTTAAAACAGTAGATAAATAAGATATAAACATAGAACATTATAACACAACAGATAAGTACATAAAAATTGTGAAACAACTAACTGGCTAAATTTCAAATTTATAAGAAAGAAAACTTTGCAAAACACAATAAAGGTTCCATTAAGATAAAATGTATAAACAAATAATATAAAACAAACTCGTAATAGTATTTACAGTAAGCACAACAGGGTTATTCTTTTAGATTAAAGCGTAAAATTTCTTTGATTTTCCTTTGAAATTGGAATAACTTTAAGTGAAAAATGTCAATGTCCCTATTGGAGACAAGGACTTCATATTGGCGACTCATTCTGACTATGGGATTATAAAAAGATGTATTATTGGTAAAACTTGCAAACTGAAGGTATTATAATTACGATTACGAGACCGGAAACGTGTATTAAAATTTAAAAGAGAAAGAAGGGTTGGGGAGTCAATCGAAGAATGGACGATCTTATGCAACAGTGTAAGATCAATATAATTACGACGAATATTAAGGGAGGTAACGTGAAAATATTGTAGACGATCATTGTACGATGGGAGCTTGCGACCCATGCCACATCTGTAACTCATAATTTTTAGGCATCGTTTTTGAATGCGCTCTATCCTATCACTGTGTACATTGTAGAAAGGAAACCAGACTGATGAGTTGTGGATGAGTCCAGATGGACCCGTAAAATAAAACTTCCGGCCAACTTCCAAGCTTATATTGTAGAATAAATTGGTACAAATCTTGTGCGTGTTGCTTGATGCGCGGATGATACGAATACGAATGAGTGACTCGACTCTTTTACGTTTGGGAATGCACTCAGGTAACTAATAAAAAATATGGATATTGTATGGACAGGAACATGATGACGCGCTTGCATCTTGCGTTCCTGACTACGCAGGCGTAAACAAGTTGTACTCCAGTATACTACGAATGAGAGTGTATAGACTGCAGGCCCGTGAACAAAATTTATGGGTCATCTGATACAGCAGGAGACCTATGTAGGATGATAGAAGGGTATAAAGTAATAAGATTGAGCACTATGCCGTCACTTGTAAGCTGTCCAACTGAGTGCAGTTGAAGAGGGGGGTTCTAAACCTCGATCATTTCTCGTTATCACATGATTTTTGTACGGCGTTGCGGAATAATAGATTAGAAGAGGTATTATAGAAGACACTTTTTACCACTTTGGAATAGTCCGTCGCGCAAACTATTCAGTTTAGAGAAAAAAAATATGTTAGTAACCTCAATATCATTTTTGATGACCTATCCATAGATGGTATTGATCAAAAAATAATTTTTGAGTTTCAGTTCTATGTATGGGACCAACCCCTAAAAGTGTTTGTTTTTTTCTATTTTTTGTATCTAAATATTAATGCAGATTACATCTACTTACCAAGTTTCAATAGTATGTATAGCTTTTATAGTTTCGGAGAAAAGTGTCTGTGAAATACGGACGGACAGACAGACATGACGAATCTATAAGGGTCCCGTATTTTGCCATTTGGCTACGGACCTCTAAAAATCGACAAAGATATATCGTCGTTGATATTGCAATATGTTCTATGTCAAATTTCTAAGATTTTTTTTTTATTTCTAAATCGCATCCTAAATTAAAATATGAACGCACCCGTAAAACGTTCTATGTCAACAGCCAATCAGAACGCTTTATTCTACACTGATGCAATACGTCACGTGACAACTTTAACACAAAACTCATATTTCAATTGGTTCTATGTCAACTTTTGAACGACAACGAATTTTTTAGCTAGTGCTTTTTTAGATTTTCGTTTGTTTCAACAAAAGATAAATGGTAAGTTCCTTGTAAAATTACTTAATTCGTTGTACTAAAGCAGATTATGAAATAAGCTTTACTATACTTTTGTTAATTACTTGTTTTTTTTGCTGCCATACAAAGTAACCGATGGTATTGGTGCATGCGACAAATATCCGTTGATTCTTGCTTGTATAAGTTATTTTTGATAAATTATTGTGATGCAGGCTTTGGTGGAGCTATTTTTCGGTACTGAATAACTATTTTTATTTTTAGATATTTATACAAAATGGTTTATGTCATTACTCTGGTTCAAATTATGTGACATAGATCGTATTGCACTGTATTATATGTATTATTTTGCATGGGTGGTTAAGGGCTTGCATCCGCTCTTTACAAGTACAATATGAGGAGATTTTCGAGAGGAAACATGTTAGTAGAATTAGCAACTTCTACAAAGTCACCTGAGGAAGCAGTTCTTCTTGACGAAGCAACAGGAAAGTTTAGGCCATCTTTTCCTCATTCTCCGTCTAAATCTAGCAAATCTAGTGATGACGAGACTTATTGCGGGTTTTCGGATATGGAATCAATAGATCCTTCAGAACCTGAGTTTGTGGGTTGTTCTGAAAATTCTTCTAGCAGTTCATCAGATGTTGAAGAATTTTTAGATGAACGATATGGAAAACTAACCCGCAAGCGAAAGGAGAACGGACGTAAGAATAAACGTAAAAGTAAGGGCCAAGCTGATAAATCTTTGTGGAAAAGGACAAAAAAACTCTGCAGCCAGACTCAAAGGAGAGGAATATACTGGTTTCGAAAAGAATGAAGAGGGTAAATACCAACAAACTGTTTCACGCCCCGCAAAGATTCTAAAAAATGGTTGTGGTGGTCATACTTCGCTAAAACGCGGGGGTCCTCGGCAACAGTTTGAGTGCAACGAATTATCAGATAGTGACCGGGAGTCCATTTTCCAAGAGTTTTGGAAAATGAGATCCTGGGAGGCACGTAAAGTTCACGTTCGAAGCCTAGTTGATATCGGAGTTCCCCAGCATCGTCGTAACTCTTCGATAAATGATGTAAGTCGGAAAGAAACAGCTTTTAAATATTTTTTTGATGTTGCGTTCTGAAAATGCTGCAAGAAAAGTACATGTTTGTAAAGTCATGTTTATGAAAACGTTGGCTATCGGACAGCGGCAGTTGCGAGACTGGCTTACACAAAAGTCTGTGAATACTAATGATCCGGAGCTGAACTCAAGTGTTACACCTGCACAAAATAACGTTTCAGAAGAAGATAACAGCATTGTGGAATTCTTTGAGAAATTGCCTAAAGTCGAATCACATTATTGTCGAAAATCAACTACAAAAAATATTTGGAACCTATTTGGAACAGCATTACAGGAGATTTGTATACGGAATACTTGCAGTTCTGTACCACAAACAACAAGAAAAATTTGGCCCTGCTTCCTTTTCACGAAAATTTCACGAATTGAACTTATCTATTTTCAAACCCCGGAAAGACCAATGCAATAAATGCATTTCATATAAAACGGCAATATTGAACCATGTGAATATGCTACCCATTTGGAAAAAAAGAAAGTGCGAGAGCTGAAAAATCAGTTGATAAAGAAAACTCTGGACCTGACGTTATTGTGTACACTATGGACGTGCAAGCTGTGCTGTTGTGTCCTAAAATGCAAGCATCAGCCACTTACTATAAAACAAAACTAAAAGTTCACAATTACACACATTACAACTTAAAAACGAAGGAAGTATTTTGTTACTTATGGCATGAGGGCAATGGTGGTTTGGATAGTAATGTGTTTGCGTCTATATTGACCAAACATCTAATGTCTGAGCTACAAAAATCAAAAGCCACAAAAATCATTTTATGGAGTGATGGCTGTTGTTATCAAAATAGATCTGTGAAACTGGCCAATGCATTGTTGGAACTGGCTGTAGAACAAAATGTAATAATTGAACAAAAGTATCTGGAAGTTGGCCACACTCAGATGGAGGTAGACTCTATCCACAGTGCCATAGAAAGAAAACTGCCTCCTCACAGAGAAATATATATTCCCGGCGATTATATTAATATTATGAAGAGTGCACGAAAAGATCCTTACAATGTAATCTTTCTAGGCTATGATGACTTTACGAAATTTGAGGGGGGCAGGTATTCGAGTATCAGACCAGGAAATACCAAAGGAGATCCAATCGTAACCGACATTTGCGCCTTGCAGTATTTACCTGAAGGTAAAATAAAATTTAAGCTGAAATTTAATGATGAGTTCGAATATTTACCGAGAAGACAATCAAACAAAAAGATGCAATATTGAAAAATCTGCTCTGTACACATCGCCCTTGTCTATAGACCTGGCAAAATTCATTCATTTGCAAGAAATGAAACCATTAATACCTAAGGATTATCACGCATTCTACGACTTGCTCGAACACAATTGTTCCTCAACCTCATCTTCTGGCTGCACACATATCCAAAAATTTAAAATAGGTTAAAAAGAAAGAGAGACGCGTTAAGTTTAATTATTATGGTTTTAGGTATCATTTTTCAGGAATATAATAATAAAAGATTCTTTACTCTCGCTTGTTTTACTTGTGTAGTGTAATATTTTGAAGGTAGCCGAAAGATAGAAGTGTAAAAGGAATATTCCATAATTATATTAAATATTATTCTTCTAATCCACTTTGAAAGTACCTGAAACTGAATAATTTCTGAGAAGCAATACAAACTATGTCATCCTGTGATTATGAATATTAATCGAAATATTTATTACAATACGTTCAATGTCACGGTATTTCACTATGTATATACAATTATTGTTATTTTTAAATATTATTTCGTGTAACACATTTATTTTTTAATTATAATGAAAGGCTGATAATTACAATCGCTTTAATTACGTCAAAAAAACGTTATTTGTGTCTCCTGTAAAGTACGTCAAAGTTGACATAGAACATATTGCAATATCAACGACGATATGTAGATCATCAAACTCCTGGATTTGACGTCTCTTGTTCGTAAAAATCTTACTATGAAGTGACGTCACCCGAAACTAAGCACAGTATCTTCGTCATTTCTAGTTTGTGAAACAAAAGAAAAAAATATGTACACAATATATTTTAATGATCTGATGGTAATTTTTTTTGTCATTATGTCTGTTTATAAAGATATTTTTTTTTGCAGAAGTACCGGGTACGCAGCGTTCAGTACAAATTACGACCAAGGTGAAAGAAACCGGCCCAAAGAGGTCCCTCAATTTAGAGGAGTACAAAAAACGGCACGGGCTCATATGAGTGTTACTCAAATTTAAACTGTTTCACTATTATGTTTAGATCTAATTTTGTGGAGCTGCTTTAGACACATTATGTACAAATAAGTTGAAGGAAGAATGATAAGGGCGACTGAATGTTATTCAAAACTATGCTCTATTAATATACCGCTTAGATCTAAATTAGGTTGTGCCTATATATGGTATGGGCGAGTGTTACTCAAACGTATGTTCTATTGTTGTATCGTTTAGATCTAATAGCGGTTTCGATGACTATGCGAGTTACTCAAATTGTACTCTATAACTGTACTTGTTAGATCCAAATTTGGAGTTGCTTAAGAATGAGACGGTTGTGTACAAGAGTTGTTCTTCGATATAAAAATGGATGTGGCATTATAAACTGAAAAACAATATAATTCGCAATTTGCCATTTTCAATCTAAATTTGTACTAAGCTTCGTAAGCAATAATTTCTATTTAATGATTACTTATTCAAATACTTTCTATAAATTTGTGTATTTGTGTTTTGTCTCGTTTCCTATTTACTACTTTCTGGTTGTAATGACCGAGAAAAAATACAATTATAAATGAACATGTATGTGATCATAACGGACGAAGCCGGGACGGACCCCTAGTTTTAAAATGAAATATACGCTTTGTCATATTGCTACATAGTAATGTTTTTATCGCCTTTATCTTTATTACAAACTTCTGTACAACAAATGTTGAGGAATAATTTCACTTCTCTGAATTATTCTTCACTCCTTTTATTAACTTCAGTTCACTGTACTTCACGATCTGTCAAAAATACACAGTAATATCGTCAAATTGTTCCCAGAAATATAACAGGGCAAATAAATTAATAAAAAATAGACAAAAAGAGTTTGCGAAATATCCCCGATATTTCGTTGCAATTTCATGCACATGTTCACGGGTATACTGATTACCGTACTTATAATAGTAGTGAATAATCGTGATAGTTGAAAACAATGGTTGAAGATAAAAAAAAAACACAATTTATTTTTTATATAGAAACGTAAACATTGAATTTATAGAAAGTGATTGAATTAGAAATAAAAATGTACATATTCTTAGAATTAGTTAGTGATTATTTGTTAGATAATTAATTAACAGTTAATATTTATAATTAACACTTTAATGTTTTAATACATTTTGTATTTTTTTTTTCAATAACGAACATAGTACCTATGTTTAGTGTACCCCTTTGCAGAGTCCGCCTGGGGAAGTACGTACCCCTTTGCAGAGTCCGCCTGGGGAAGTACCACACCTTTGCAAGTTACTCTACCGACGGTAATGTGCAGACTTTACTGTGTCCCGGTTTAAATACCAATGCTTCTACTGAAAAATCATAAAAAAGGTGTATATCTTGGTGTGACGAGCCTAGTGTAGCAATGATTTGATAGTCATAGATATTGTCTTGGTTGTGGGTACGTCAGTTGCTTGTATCTTGATACAAATACATAGAAAATAACATCAGACAAACAAAGCGAAAAATGCTTACTATCAGGCAACCGACTTGGTCGCAACGACACTTCATTTCCTAAAAAGTAGGTAATTGGTATTATTGACAACGAATAAATTGTAAAACAATTATTTGGTACTTCGTAGATTAGTTTAAATCAAAAAATCAAAGTTGTTTATTTGGAATTTCTTTAATTTTTGAAATATGTGATTCGATTTTGTCAAAAATCTGAACAGATATACATTATCGAAGAAAAACAAAGGCGACAACTGATGAACTTATAAAAATAACCCCTTCCCACAAATTTTTATGTTTTTTACATAACATTTGTTGGTTTTGAAAAAAAAAACAAACGAACACAAAAAGACAGATAATGTTTATATTATACGGGGCTTAGTAACGATATCAATCATAGTTTAATTACCTCGACGTAAGCTCCGTAAAATATAAACATTATGTGTTCAAATCGCGACAGTTTAAAAAACGACTGAAAAGTCGAATATTTGACTGGTCAAATTTTAAACATGGCCGTCTCCATACACCATAAAAGCTTGACATTTGCGGCTAAAAATAATAAAAAAATATAAAACGTAGGTTGTTTAAATAATACTACATAATAAGACACAATTTCCGTGATTCTTTGATAATTCATTTGCGTTTCTGTGTTTTTAAGTTATCATAGAGTTGGCTATGTTTTAAATTTAACTACACATATATCTGTCATTGTTTAATTGCAAAAATTGACAGATTATAATCTAAGAATGTTCTAAACTGACTTAACTGACTGGATTATAATCTCACGCGTTTTGTTATTGACTACATACTATTACAATAGGCATGACGACTCATTTTTGATTTAATGTGCCATCAAAGGGCTTCTCAATAACTGAAACATACGTGAAAGAATTACTTAGTTATCTTAAAAACTTATCGAGATATCACGATTTTAATGTCACAATTTTGGACTGTCCCAAGAACGCTTCATACAAAAACACTACAGAAGCGTGACGTCAATGTATAGTATTTCATATGAGTCGCGCGTAAAGTTTGTATGTTAGCTATAATATCATTAAAGTCACTTGAAATTGAATGGGTTATCCAATGGTAAATACATTTTCTAATAAATTGGTACTTTTAAAATGGACTTGCCCATCCACCTTTCAATGATCATAAAGTAAGTTAAATAAAAAAATATCAAAATTAAAATTGGTAGATATTTTATTCTATCGAAATACTGTCATTGTATCAAATCTATACTAATATTATAAAGCTGAAGAGTTTGTTTGTTTGAACGCTAGGATCTCGGGAAGTACTGGTCCGGATTGAAAGATTATTTTTCTATTGGATAGTCCATTTATCGAGGAAGGCTATAGGCTATAGAAAATAACGCTACTGTTACTAGCAGCGGAGCATGAATCAAGAATGTAACAAAATCGGGAAAAAATATTCCTTATTGAGAGTTTTCGTACGTTTCGTGCTTTGACATGACACATGACAGCAATGTCTAAGATTGCGTCATTGAATATCACAGATTACATACCTCTTGAATATAAAACCTTTGCTAATCAATTTTTTTTTCTAAATTTGAGTTGGTACAACCAATTTCCGACAGGTGGCGTAGCAGGTAGCTGAAGAGGTGTTTTGTTTGAAAGCGATATTCTCAGGAATGACTGAACCGATTTCAGTAATTCTTTCACCGATGTATATGTACGGGATTCTGATGAGTACTATATAATGTACCACGGGCAACGCCGGGGCGGACATCTAGTAATTTAATATAATTCCAAGGATCGGTCGTCATGCCTATTATACGGTGAAGTTATTTATGTAAAGGGTGGGAAAGGGGTATAAATAATTGATAGAACGTCAATCATTATGTAGTGGGTTAATAAAATTGATCAAAATTTTGTGCGTAGTATATTATACATTCCGTTCTTTTCTTTATTACCCTTTTTATATAAAGTGAAACACAAAGCGATAGCGGGACAGGCAGGAGGCTTTGTTCAATCGGGTTCCGTCTCTATGTCACTCAGCATAATAGAAGGATGTTCCACTGTTCACTGCTGATTAAAATCGTAAAATTGAAGTGATTTTAGGAAGAAAATTAACGAAACTAGTTGTGACACGAATGGGCTAAAAACGTTTTTTTTTAATTTACTCCTTTAAGCCAAAAAAAGGAACGTCAGGCAAAACAAATATACTATGACGTCAAGTGATTAATAAACCGTTTACGGGCCATGCAGAAAATAACGTCACAACGCTTTCAAAATGACAGGAGAAAAATATGTAATTTTTTTTTAAATATTTCACGGGTACCACGTATGATCGGTCCAACCCGATTTAAGTTTCAATCGCTTCCCGCGATCTTTTACAAAGGGATTACGTGCGACCGCCTCTCTGGCACCGACTTTAAACTTAAGTTTGACCGATCATATCACGCTATTAATCCGTTAACAAATGAAACATCTATCATCTCATATATTTCTGTAATAACAACTAATAACAAGTCAAATTATTATAATTGACGTTTGCTCATTAAATTTCTCGTTAGAAAATAAAAATTATATCGCCACTTATGACGCAACTGAGAACTATTTTTACTAATTTTTTTCGCGTGCTGAAGACGCTTCGTTGAGACGTACCATGCTGATGGCCATAAGGAATACAGGCAGGATGTATATTTCGTGACCGAAAAATTCACAAATATGGAACTGGATTCTCCATATTTCCGTCCCGTCGCCTGTTGTGTTTTGTGTCATGGCGGACATTTTAGTTACAAAAAAAGTCAAAACTTTTCAATCCGATCAAATCCCAGTTCTACGTGAGACGGAATGACTACTAAAATGGTGGTTATACTTGTCTTACTGCTAAGTCCTATCTGGTAGAAGCAAGCGTGGAAAACCGTTAAAAGTTGGCGACCGTTGTGTGTTCGACTTTGGACTCTCTTTGTGAGAGAAGGGAGTTTCGGTAGAGGAAAAATAAAGAAGACTATGCTTCATGATTACATTTTGAGATTGTTTCGGACAAATTACGGAAGTTATTTATAAGAAGTAATATTAACATAATTCAGCGGTTCTCGTTTTGCTGCAGCGGTACCACCGAAAAATTGATTTACATTTTCCGACAAACATCTTTAAAATGAGGATTATAGTCAAATTGTTAGCAGGAATAGTAAAAAGAATCCGCCAAAGCTCGTCATTCATGCTCGCGTAATGCACGAGTCACGTCTTAAGATGTTTGCCGGAAACTGTTATAAATGAATAGTTGCAGACATTACTCACACAACAAAATATAGCCTTAAACTAAGCAAAGCTTCTATTATGGGAATCAAACAGCCGATTCAATTATCTTATAATCGTAGTTACATATTTATGCTACATTGAAGCACTTTTAATACAAAGATTACTTAATTATTTATTACATAAATGTTTACAAGTGAGAAACAAAACCAAGTCTTACTAATCTGTGAGCTAATCCACTATATATGTATAGTCTTAAAAAAAATAAAAGGCCCGTTTTTTTGTGTATTTGGCTTTGACGTTTTCATCTTGACTTTGACATTTGTCATCGCGACGTAACTAGTGATGTGACCTAATCTAAAAGTAATGATGCAACCGTAAAGTGATGTGAATCGTTTCAATTTACATTCCAAGATCTTTTTGAAGTGAAAACTTCTTTTGGCGCGCCACAGACAGATTTTTCGTGGGCTGTGACTTGAATTGTAGCGTCACGCTCGGGAATCACAAAAATTCTGTAGTGGTAGGACTCTTGGCAGAGTCCGCCTGGGGAAGTACCACACCTTTGCCAGTTATTTTACCGGCAAACAGTAATGTGCAAACATTACTGTGTTCCGGTTTGAAGGGCAATGTTTCCAGAGAAATTACAGGGCTTAGAGATATAAGATCTTAGATCTCTGGGTGGCGAGCGCAGTGCAGTGCTAGGTAATGATTTGGACTCTTCAGGTTCCAATAGCTGCGTGTCACTGTGCTGTTATGTGTCAGGCATGTTGCTTACCATTAGGCACATGTCCTGATCGTCTCGTCACTCTTTATTTTAAAAAAAAATCTTCGGGTAAACTCGGGACTATGGCCATACCCTCCGATTTCACCCGCATAGTTTTTAAAGTAAACTACCAAATTCTGAGTCATAAGTTTTCACTTCTATCGGCCGTTCCTATGACTGCCAATATTTTTTCATATTTTTTTAATTTTATTTTTGGACCACTATCAACTGAGTTGTAAGGCCTGGTACCAGTGGAACTAAGCAGTAGTAAGCTTTTATGGATGAAGGATTTGTTTATGTGTTATTTTAAGATATCGATCAAAGCTATGTTGTGTTTGACCAAGGACACGAAATGTTTAAGGTATTGAGTAATGTTAATTATGGTTAATTGAAGCGGACGTATGAATAAAGTATTTTAATGTATTTGATGTGTTTTTTTGCGTATTGTGACGGGGATTAACAGCAAACACGAAGTGTCGAGTCAAATATGATTCGTTTATTTCCTATGACAATACCGCTTGGCACTACTGGTAGAGTGATAGGAAATTTAACTTGCCCGTGGCACTACTGCTCTTATTGGCTAATTTAACGCCTACTGTAAAATTTCCCGTGGATTACCATGGCATCATTACCCATGGCACTACTAAAGTTTAAATTTAAGTTTAAATATAAATAAATCAGACATTATAGACTGCAGGCCCGTGAACAAAAATTATGGGTCATATGATACACTAGGAAACCTATGTAGGATGATAGAAGGGTATAAAGTAATAAGATTGAGCACTATGCCGTCACTTGTAAGCTGTCCAACTGAGTGCTGTTGAATATCGTGGTTCTAAACCTCGATCATTTCTCCTTGTCGCATGATTTTTGGACGGCGTTGCGGAATAATAGATTAGAAGAGGTGTTGACGACTGGCTGGAACATTTCTTTTTCTATTTTTAAAATTGTATTTTATATTCGATTTTTCAAAATTGTATTTTATATTCACACAATGATGGTAAAAATATTATAATTATTTAAAATATTTACAAAATCAAACCAAAACGCTCCGTAACCAAGGTAACTAAAAAACAACTTAACAGGAAAAATCGAATATAAAATACAATTTTAAAAATAGAAAAAGAAATGTTCCAGCCAGTCGTCAACATTCCGGGCCCCTAGTGGAACACTAAACCGTGGTGACCACTGGCTGGGGTTCAGTTTTAAGTGGTAGAAGTTTTTTAAGTGGACGGCGCAAAACTCCACCCTTGGTTGCAACATCTGCGACCCGAACCAAACCATCATTACCTACGAATGTTTTGACTACCCTGCCAAGAAGCCAAAGACCCCTGGGCAAAGTTTTATCAGCGATCAGAACTACGTCCCCCTCACAAATGCTTGATCTATCATTTTTCTTCCGTCCTCGTGGTATTAGCGTCGGTAGATACTCCTTAAGCCATCTCTCCCAAAAGTGGTCAGCAAGCCTTAGCACGCGCCTCCAGTCACATTTGCGTACCAAATCTGCGTCTGATAATGTGATAGGCCATGGAGATCCTGATGACGAACCAAGGATAAAATGAAAAGGTGTAATGGCTTCAGGTGCATCAGGAGAACTTGGCACGTACGTAAGAGGTCTGGAGTTCAATATGGATTCAACTTCAACGAGTAAAGTCGCCAATACTTCTTCTCGTGGTGCTCTGTCTTTAAGAGTGGATCTCAGGGCTGTCTTAACAGAGCGTACCAAACGTTCCCATGTCCCACCCATGAAGGGAGAAGCGGGTGGGATAAAGCGCCATGTGATCATGCGGTTTGTTGCAAAATCATGAATAGCTTCGTCATAAAGAGCTGCAAGCTCCCGACTTGCACCGACAAAATTAGTACCATTATCAGAAAGTATTGTGTTCGGCGTTCCACGGCGGGCTATAAAACGTCTAAGGCTCATTATTGCAGCATCAGATGACAACGATGAGACGATCTCCAAATGGATGGCTCTTGTAACGAGGCATGTGTATAAAGCCACGTATCTCTTTTCTCTTCGTCGACCCACTGAAACTTCAATGGCACCAAAATAGTCTAGGCCTACATGCGTAAACGGCCGTGTGTGGTGGTCGAGGCGTTCTATTGGTAGATTGCCTATTGGTGGCGTAGGGAGACGACCATTTTGTCTTCTGCATTGTAAACAGCCTTTGGCCACACTTCGAATTGTAGTTCTGGCTCGTAAAATCCAAAATTTCTGTCGTATTTCATTTAATACAAGCTCATGATTGCCATGACCGGCTGTAGCGTGTTTGTGTAAAATCATCAAATGAACGATGCGATGACGACCATCAAGGATTATTGGAGACTTTGCATTGTCATGTACTCCTGGTGCAGATTTTATGCGCGAATCTAATTTGATCAGGCCATCTGTGTCGAGAACAGGGGCGAGCGCTGCTATTCTGCTATTATTAGGTAGTGGCTGTGAAGATTTGAGATACTTAAGTTCTTCGGCAAAGCTATCTGTCTGAATGCGTTGGAGAAGCATTTTCTGCTTGAATCATGTCGGCAGTAGAAATTTGTGACAGGGACGTAGAGTTTTCAACATATTTGGTAATTAATCGCGGTGAATGAGATCGTGCGCAAAAGTTTTTAACGGCCTGATAAACACGAGCCGTAGCTCTTACTAATCGTAACCAGCTACTAAAACGGTTTGCATCAGGAACCGGCGGATCTAGCAATGAAATTTCTACTAGAAACCCCACAAACTCTGGCTTCAATTCAGAAGTTCGTGAAGCTTCGTCAGTGATGCTATCTACCTCGCATGGCCATTCCGAAGGTGAATTAATGAGGAAGGAAGGGCCAGCAAACCATCTGTGAGATGCTGAAAAGTTGCAAATTTTTGGCTTCGTAGCATCGTCTGCAATATTGAGTATGCTAGGAAGCCATTTCCAATAAGATGGATTTGAAAATTTTAATATTTCACCTATTCTATGAGCTACAAAAGCTTTGAACATTCGCGCATCACTACGAATCCACTTAAGGACCGTGGTAGAATCAGTCCAGTAATAAACAGTGGACGGTCGAATTCGATGGGCGTTCAATATAGATTGAGCGAAACGCGTAGCAATAATAGCCGCTTGTAATTCTAAACGCGGAACAGAGAGTGGCTTCAGGGGGGCAACACGCGCTTTGCCTCCTATCAATGCAAGACTAACGGAACCGTCCAAGAATGTATAACGCCAATACGCGACGCAGGCATAGGCTTGTTCTCCCCCATCCGCTATGATATGAAGTTGTGTATCACAAGGGTCTGGTCTAACATTGTAGCAGCGTGGGAGGCGAAGAGTAGCTGCTGATGCAAGTTGATTAAACCAGTTCTTACACTCGGTCTCATACTTAGGAGATATGGGAGAGTCCCAGCTAATCCCTCTCTCCACAACTTTTGGATTAAAATACGGCCTTGGATGGTTAGAGGTAAAAGTAAACCTAAAGGATCATAAACGCTCATAACGCTAGAAAGTAAACCGCGTTTGGTTAGTTGTGGCGTGTCCTTCTGGCCTGTGCGGAAACCTAAACTATCGTCATAAGGATTCCACTTTACCCTAATGCCCCTATGTCGCTATTAGGAGGTAAACTAATATCAGCGTTTGAAATACTACGCAGTTCATCAGGCACTAAATTGAGCGCCTCGGGTACGTTTGAAACCCAAGAACGCATCTCAAAACAGCACGACTTGTGGACCGTGACTATATCGGAAGCTAGACGTGCGGCATTAGAAAGCTTGAATTCACTACCAATGTAATCGTCCATGTAGTGGTCGTGTATGATCGAGTGCACAGCTGCGGGATACTGATGTTCAAACTCTTTCGCGTTCTTATTCTTAATATACAAAGCTATAAAAAGGCTAGAGACAGCACCAAAATTACCGATGACATTCTAAATTCTTTTACCGCGCTCTGTGTATTACCACCATCGCGCCATAAAAAACGAAGCGCGTCTCGATCTTGTTCCCTTATCTTAATCTGTGGAAACATCTCCTTAATATCTGCGCTAAACGCTATTGGTCCCTCTCTAAAACGAAACAATATACCTAACAAAGATTGTAATAGGTCAGGGCCTTGTAGCAACATGCTGTTCAAACTCACACCTTTAGTAACAGCTGCAGCATCGTGAACTACTCTGAGCTTACTTTTCTGCGGATGGTACACACCGAAATGTGGTAAGTACCACTTTGGAAACGAGGATTTCGCAGATAAACTTCTTGGATGATTTTGTGGTAAGAGGATGGATCGCATTCTTCCGCATAACCTTTTGAATAATGCCATTTATAAATTGTTTGTAAGCGGAAGCAAAGGATTCATCCTTTGACATTTGCTTTTCGATTGCATTAAGGCGCGACAATGCTTGTGGATAACTATCGGGAAGGTTATTAGATACGTTTTCCTTCCAGGGCAAACAAACCTCAAAACGTCCAGAATCAAGTCTACGGGCTGAAGATTCAATTAAATTAATAGCTCGTAAGTCGTCTTTATTATGTCGTGGAGTATGATTTTGAATACCTAACGAGTCAATCTCATACTGTTGTTTGACAAGTTTTTCAAGACTATCAATTGTTCGTGATGCGTAGTCGTTTTCGAACACATGATGAGTAAAATCCACGGGCTTGGATGACGTAGACACGGCACCGTGAAGCACCCAACCTAATAAAGTTCTTGTCGCTACAGGCTCGTCTTTCCTCCCTACGCGCATCTCACGACTTACAGACAGGTACCAATCCGCGGCTCCAACGAGAACGGTTGGAGTTGCGTTTTCGTACGTCAGCAAATTAGAAATATCCGCTAAATGATCGTACCTACCGAGGCTAATCATGTTTGTGCTCTGCGGTGCAAGGTGAAGTGGTGTGATGCTGCGTGCGCCTTGAACAAAATGTCGATCAGATGAGTTGCGCCCCCTAATATGAAAATTTACATAACACACTTCCGTGTCTAAAAACATACCACCTATGCCGTTAACACGTAGTCGCTGTTGTCCAGTAACTTCTGCGCCAATTTGCGTGGCTATGTTGCCGTCGATTAGAGTGGCGGTACTACCTTCATCCAAAAGTGCGAACGTTTCAATTGTTCCACTCGGGCCTTCCAACACGACCGGTAACACCTTTAATAAGCCTCGTTTAAATACAGCAGACGATTTTAAACCTGTGCCTAATAAAATGTCAGAGAGGTTAGTAACATTCAAAGATTCAGAAATATTGTTTGACTCATTGGTAGCCGTAGCGGTTACGGTATCGCTATTTTGTTGAGAAATAGAGGTAGTAGTGTGATGACTCGAGTTCTGTGACAAAGACACGCTATCATTACCACCATGAAGAAGCTTGTGATGTCGCCTATCACAGCCATTTAAACCGCAACGCTTCGCTCTGCAGTCGTTCCATTTGTGCGGATTTGACTTAAGACATCGGTAACAAGTTTTTGATTCCTTAATCCAGCGCCATCTGTCGTCAACAGAGAGTAACAAAACGACTTGCATGTTAGCACCGAGTGCGGTCCCTGAACACGTTTCTGTTTGCAATAGGAACACACTACAGCTTTGCTGGTAGACGTCACTGCATGAGCCATTTCGTCGCTTGAAGTCGCGTGCACCTGATCCTTAGCTACAAAAGATTTATAAGATGAGACTTGTCTAGTAGAACCCGGAGCTACGTCTGCCACGAAGTTGTACGTAAGTTGTCGCTGAGCCTCGATAACTAAAAATCTAGAAAGTAATTCGAGCTTGGTAACCGACGGCTCGAAAGGTTTGTGCGTAGCAGCGAAATCCGTAAAGCGATCTCTTGTATTCTCGCTTAGTTTGAGAAGCACTGTGCGGAAAAGCTCAATTGAAGACAAATATTCGTGTTGATTGAGTAGTTTTATGGTAGTGACACAGTTTCTCAATTTATTAGCTAAATTATTTAATTGTTCTGGGCCGCTACTTACTTTTAGATTTTTAGACCGGCGATTTCGTGTGCGACCAGCAACCCGGTCGTGCGTAGTTCTGTTCTAGAGCTGTCATTATCTCTTCGGGATCTGTCGCTGCCCATAATATGGATGAGATTGCCACTTTGGCGGCTCCACGAACCGCAGCAGTTAAGCGAGCTAAATTATCTGCAGGTGAAAAAAATGTTTTAGTTCTCTCGTAACTACATTTAAAGGCAAGCCATTCGTTTAGATCTCCCGAAAATAAAACCAACTCGGACCGTTTAATGCGGTCGGGTAACGCAGCAATAGCGGCCGTAAGTTGAGTTACTGGATCTTGTGTAGAGATCTACTACGATAACATGACCCGCCCCTCCAGAATTCAAAACGTTTGAATGTATTTGTAAAAGTATGTACAACACACCAACACGCATGTGTGCGTACTGCTATTGCAGACGAATAATTACAACTACATACAAACTCTTTCGTAAGGATGTGACTACACACATTAAAACAGTAATTTGGAGGGGGCGGGTCATGTTATCGTAGAAAATCTCTAACTACTTTATGATGTGTCGATACTGGCGGACATGGGCAAAGAGAGTCGGGCACGGTTTGGTGATCTACCCATGTCACGACACGTTCTTGAGCACGTTGAGGAGAATTAGAACTAAAACTGCGCGATGAATTGGACACGGTTCGTGCGTCTAATGCGGCGAGTTTTGCCTTAAGTTCCATTTCCTCTGCCTGTTGCTGTAACAAAACCAGGCGACGTTCATGTTCTAAGAGCGTACGCTCTTGTTCTAATTTTCGCCGCTGGTACTCAGCTTTAACTGCCAATTTCTTGGCCAGCGTGGCTGAACTTGAAGTTGTGTGCGAGTGCATTTTGACTTACGCGATGTTGGGGCGTGTAGACTCTGACTGGTCCGGAGGGCGCACGGTTCTTGCTGAGATGCAACGGTCCTGCTATCTCCCCGGTCGTCAATCTTGCACATCACATTATCTTCGCCTCTCGATGGCCCTGGCGCCTGGGTGCTGCTGCACGGCATGGGCGGAGGGGAATGCACTACGCGTGGCGGAACT
Source organism: Ectropis grisescens (assembly GCA_017562165.1). Classification (NCBI taxonomy): domain Eukaryota; kingdom Metazoa; phylum Arthropoda; class Insecta; order Lepidoptera; family Geometridae; genus Ectropis; species Ectropis grisescens. The sequence continues at coordinate 14,961,675 of CM029797.1, forward strand.
GGCTCCGCGGTCGGAGCAGTAACAGGCTTAGCTTGGTTACGAGTGACCACCATTGTGCGCAAAAAGAAATGGAATGAAAATCACATGAGATGAAATGGAATGAAATGGTTCAAAACTGGCGACGAAGGACCAAAAAATGTTGGCGAGCGGTGGACTGTAACTAACTGGTGAATATAGGAAATGAGAAAGGCACACAATGATGGTAAAAATATTATAATTATTTAAAATATTTACAAAATCAAACCAAAACGCTCCGTAACCAAGGTAACTAAAAAACAACTTAACAGGAAAAATCGAATATAAAATACAATTTTAAAAATAGAAAAAGAAATGTTCCAGCCAGTCGTCAACAAGAGGTATTGAAACTATAAACATTATAAATTTTCATTATTAGTTTGTGAAAAAATTCATGATTTTCCGACGATTTACAGAGTAAATTTGGTCATTTGATTATGTTCGGCTTTGGTTCCATACAGTTTCAATACCTCTTCTAATACATTATTTCGCAATCCCGTACAAAAATCATGCGAAGGAGAAATTATCGAGGTTTAGAACCCCCCTCTTCAACTGCACTCAGTTGGACAGCTTACAAGTGACGGTATAGTGCTGAATCTTATTACTTTATACATTTCTATCATCCTACATAGGTCTCATGGTGTATCATATGACCCATAAATTTTGTTCACGGGCCTGTAGTCTATTATAGAAAGACTGGGAGAACAAAACTAAAAGAAACAAACATTTTTGTAGTGAAAACTTCTTTTGGCGTACCACATATGTACAGATTTTACATTCTCTTTGTACAGATTTTCTGTGGGCTGTGAATTGAGTTCAAGCGTCACGTTTGACGTTTGTAAATGAAAGAAATCTTTGAGTAAACTCGGATGATCTAGATGGCCATGGCCATAGAATAAATAATACAGATAGAACGGACACTCCCCAACCCCCGCCAATTTCAAGCTTCCTCACCCCTCAGGCCGTTTCGGATACGCTAGGAGCACTCAACGAAGGGCTGGTATCGAACATCTAATTCCTAACGAAATATCATCATGGTGGGTTGTTGTGCTGTTTACGGCTGTCCGTCAACTAAACGGGACAAGATTAAAAGCTTTATTTAATTACCTAATCATAAAATAACGTAAGATTAGAAACTTTTCGATAACGTTGCTTTATAATATAACAAGCTTTGCTTAGTTTGGGGTCAGATGGTGTTGTGTGTGAATTTTCTACCAATATTTATTTATTTATATGTAATAACGAAGTCGTTTTTAACTCAAAGTTCGTAACTCACACAACCAGTAACTTATGTGCCCAAGCACGGACAGTGGCGGATTAGCCATATAGCAAGAGTAGCAAATGCTACGGGCCCCGCGCAAACTGGGGGCCCCGCGTCTGTGTGACTGTAAATATGTAGCGAAAATATCTTGCATAACTTGACCCTACCCTTCCTAAACCTAAGCAAACCAAGGGCCTCTTGACAGAAATTGCTACAGGCCCCGCGCTGGCTTAATCCGGCACTGAGCACGGATTGATAATGCCTGGAGGAATAATTATAGTGACAGAATAAAGTTTCCTTCATGGGTAAGTGTAAAATAAAATGCGAATGTGTACTTACTAACAGAAATAGATATCTAGGTACCTGATCTAATCTATCATCGGTTTCGTTTCATTTTACGCGGCAATACAAACACCCACAGATTTCTGAAACAATTTAGAAATCTCTGCAAACACCCTTTTAATTAGAATAGTATAATTTGGCTCCATTCTATTTATGTAACTCAACATTATAGCAAGTTTATAGACTACGTCACCAGGTGAACTCAAGGGGCACAACTATTCAATAAAACATTTCAGTAGCCCTAGCGCTTATTCACGCGTGTGTACGAACGACATCTGCGTAGTTGTGTGAAGAGTAGGCAACTCCACAGCGGCGGTTGTATGGAGTTTTAGTGGAGTGTCCGGGGTGTGCCATGGCAGTCCATGTGATTGTAATTTTACCGCGGATTTACTCGCGTAGTTCCCGTTCCAGATACTTCTCGAGATAAAAAGTAGCCAATATTGCTAAACTATAATCTGTGTCATAGAATATCAACCCGATCTGTCCAGCCCGCTTCATCCACTTTGGTAACACTTTGGTACGAAAAAATAATTTGCTGCACTGTTTTGTAACCGGTTACCAATAAACACTACCCGATACTTCCCCAGACGGACTCTGTAAAGATTCCTATTACTACAACAACACTACATGGCAGGTGCGGTCCCAGCCTCGAATTTTGGAGGGGGTCACCAGTACGCAGTCTAAAATTTGGGAGGGGGAAGGGGTCACCAGTAGGAATACTATAAATCGTGTTTTTTTTTAGATTTTTAGTTTATCGTTTAAGATTTTTGGGGGGGGGCATGTCCCCTGTGACCCGCCTCGGACCGCGCATGCTACATGGTAATTAAGTACCTACTACATCCAAATATCTTTATTGCTATTTGCAGGTAAGATAAGATAATACAAAACATTTTAAAAGTTGACCCATCCCATACCTACATATTTTTTCTACCGCTAAGCAAAAATATGCAAACACTACTGATCTGGTTAGAAGGACAATGTTTCTTGAAAAAATACACAGCATAGAGATAAATGATCTTATTATCCTTACCGACGTTAAGGTGACGAGCGCAGTACAGTGCTAGGTAATAATTTGGACTCTTCATGTTCCAACAGCTGTGTGGCTTGTGCTGTTATGGTCAGGCGTGTTACCATCAGGAAGCTCTCTTGTTTGGAGTACTGTTCGCACCTTTGGGATGGATCGGCTAAGTATCAGCTGGAGGCCCTGGAATCGATCGAGAGACGAGACAAAAGGCTCATAGGCAACGATGCTCTTGTGCGAAAAATCTTCAAAGCCTTGACCATCGCTGCCAAATTGCTAGCGGTTTTTTTATCGGATACCTTTCGAAGAGTGTGCTCCATGATCCATGAACTGATCTCCATGATCTAACACCGCCTAACCCTGTTTTCTATGGACTGCTTCGAGCTCGAAAAAGCGACATCGAGTCATGGTTGATGTTCCAAAGGCTGACGTGTTTTAACTCTACTTTTGTGATAAGAGTGGAAGGCTGTTGAGTGCGTTGCCTGAGTGGGTTTTTCCCGATAGTAACAATCTTGGTGTCTTCAAATTGAGAGTGAAACAGGGTCGCTTAACATCAGGCGAGGTAGCGGTCAAGTGTAAACTTAAAGTAAGGGTCAGCTCACACCGAGACGCGACGCGACGCGACGATACTCAAAGAGGCCGTTAGAGGCCAATGATTTCGCGCTACGCCGCGCGTCGTCGCGAGAAGCATCGCAACGTTGCGAGGCGCATCTTAAAATCGTAGCAGGACGACGCCTCGCTGCGCAGCGAGGCGCAGCGGAACGTATCTACTAGCCGCGGGCGCCGCGCGGCCCCGCCCGCGCCTGTGTGATGTCTTCTTTTTAATTTTATTTTTGTAAACTTCTTCCTCTTCCTCTTCTGCAAGAAGTCCGATTATAACAAGATCCCAGTCTATCATTATATTTTCAATCGAGCACTCGACCGAACTGCATCAATTCTAAACGAAGTCTGAACGGAAATAGTAGAGAAGTCGCCACAGCGGCCTCAGGCTGCGCCTCGCGGCGTCGCGCGGCACCGTGAGACGCAGCACCGCTCTTGCACGCCGCGCGTACCGGCGATGCACCGCTGCGTCACGATACGTCGCGCTACGCCGCGAGGCACCTCGAGGCGCAGTGCTGCGTGGTGCAACGTAATCTGAATTCTCACAATGTAATGTGTATCTTTTCGTGTAGTGAATAAAGTATATTTTGAGTCGCTCTATGAAAAATGTGCGCGCAGCGTCGCGCCGCGTCGCGTCTCGGTGTGAGCTGACCCTAAAAATAAAATATTGCCAGTCATAGGGACTGCCGATAGAAGTGAAAACTTATAACTCAGATAGCTTACTTTGGAAACTACGCGGGTGAAACCGGAGGGTGCTGCTAGTCTGGAATACATTTTTAAAGCATTGTCATTTAAATAAATCTTCTGAGCATGGCCATCTATATACTTCTAACTACGAAATGCTAACGCGTTTCTAAGTGGCCATGGTCCCGAGTTCAAGATTTCTTTCATTTATGAGAGTGACATCATCATCATCATCAACCACAAGACGTCCACTGCTGAACATAGGCCTCCCCCCTAGATTTCCACAACGAACGGTCCTGCGCAACCTGCAACCAGCGGTTTCCAGCGACCTTTGTGAGGTCATCTGTCCATCTAGTGGGAGAGAATGAGAGTGACGCTTGAGCTCAATTCACATCCAACGAAAAATCAGTGTGTGGTGTGCCTGTGCCTGGTTGTCCAGTTACTATTTACGATAGGTATAAAAAAAAAATTGGTTGCCTGTAAAGTCGGTATTCGGGCGAAAGTTTTACGTGAGAACGACTTTGAGTGGTAAAATAATTTTACGGAAGGGACGCGTGCCTTTCACTTTTTATGTCTGTCTCTCTCGCTCTTAGGCGGGCTAACCATGCCCGAGTGGAAGGGACGCGTGCCTCTCACTCGCTCTCGTTGTGAGCGCATAACGTGAGCGGAGCGTAACGCAGTTTCTTGAAGTGTCACCCGGCAAACCAATTTATAAGACGTTGTCACGTCAAAACGTAGTCATAGGAACTGCCGCTAGAAGTGAAAACTTATAAATCAGAATTTGACAGCTCATTTTGAAAACTACGCGAGTGAAACCGGCGGGCGTGGCAATGACCATGGCCATCTAGAAATGGTGACGCATAATAAGGTTCCACTTCAAAAACATGATCACTACAGTAAAGTGATCTCACTCAGATACTTATATTGGTTAGCTTTGTTGCTACCTACGAAACAAAACAAACAATCCAAGTCCACCGAAGCAGCTTGATTGGCCGAGCCTTAACGAACTTAAAAAAAGAGGAGCATTCTCTTTTGATTGTTGGGAAAGTAAAGGGGAATACGCTAGGGAGCTCCCGGCTCATAATTATACAACCGTAGTTAACGGCTTAAATAAATAAATAATAAATAAGTATTGGTGGACATTTCACACACAACACCATCGACCCCAAACTAAGCAAAGCTTGTATATAGGTACCTACTAACCTACTATGGAAGCCAGATAGCTGATATAATACTTATATATTTTTAAATACATACTTATAGTACACTAGCGGCCCGTTCCGGCTTCGCATAAAGCCCATTAATCGAAATAAAAACTATCCTATCTTTTAAGTTGGATCGAACTGCACATGGTGTGCGAATTTTATTATAATCGGTTAAGTGGTTTAGGAGTCCATTGGGGACAAACATTGTGACACGAGATTTATATATATTAAGATAGAAAACACCCAAATATTTGAATTTATCACATAAACATTTGCACTGGGGGGATCGATCCCAATTGAGCTTGGCTGAATTTAGTAGACTGAATTAAGAAGAAAGGTTAGTCGACTGAATTCAGAAGGAAGTGTAGAACCAAGTTCGAAACAAGCAATCGATTTTAGTACCCTAGCCGCTAGCTTACTGAATGCTATTATTAGGTAGGTACTTACTGAATTCAGTAGCGACAAAATTTAGCCAAGTGTAACTAACCTTTTACGCGTACCTACCTATAGTTTTCAAATGAGCAAATTTATTTTCCAAAACCAATCCCGACTTCATCTTAAAATTAAATTCAGACGAACCTATCCCTACGTCGCGTCGTCTAGTTACTCGTAAATTAAAGCAAATGTTAGTTGTTTATTAATATTATGCTTCTAACCATGACCATCTAGAAATGCGTTCGCATTTTTAGATAGTCTTGTCTCCGTGGCCGTGGTCTTGAGTCCACTCGAAATTTTCTTTCATTTACGAGCGTGACGCTTGAGCTCAATTCACAGAACACGAAAAATCTGTGTGTGGTAAAAAAGAAGTTTTCTTTTTAAAAACTAAAATTTACTTTCGTACATTTAGACGAAGTGCCTAGTGATAGATAGGTAGGACATTAAACCAAAAATAAAAGTCAAGTGTGAGTCGCACTCGCCCATGAAGGCTTCCGTATCAGCAAGTAAGTATCATAATTTAAAAGTTCTACAAGAACTTTTGTTTACAAGAGTTTGTTGTTACTTTAATCAGTGTTTTAACAATATTAAATTTATGACGTATTAAAATAAAACTACTTACTAGATCTTATTCAAACCAATTTTCGTTGATAGTTTTCATGGTAATGTACGTCATACACTTTTTTTCATTTTTGCATTCTCTTATTTTAGAAGTTACAGGGGGGACACTTTTACCACTTTGGAAGAGTCACTCGCGCAAACTATTCAGTTTAGAAAAAAAACATGTTAGGAACCGCAATATCATTTTTAATGACCTATCCATAGGTAGGTACCCGCCCCACACGTATGGTATTGATAAAAAAAAAAGTTTCAGTTCAAAGTATGGGACACCCCTATTTTTTTTCTCTATTTTTTGTATCAAAATCTAAATGCGGTTCACAAATTACATATACTTACCAAATTTTAATAGTGTAGCTCTTATAGTTTCGGAGAAAAGTGACTGTGACATACGGACGGTCTGACAGACAGACAACGAATCTATAAGGGTCCCGTATTTTGCCATTTGGCTACGGAACCCTAAAAATTAGTCGTCATGCCTATTATTTTAATGAACAATGTATCTTTTATGCCATTTTATCATAATTTTACCATCACTCTAAAAACTCGCTGTAGCAATAAAATCTTCAAAGCATCGTCGTCTAAATTAAGTCTTCTAAGCATGGCCATTCAGACAAAATATCCATACCATGGTCCTAAGCTTACCCCGTAAACCCCTACTTATAAAATTTAATTGACTGTCTGATTTTTATTAGGTATATACCTCTACTATACTATTCGCAACACCCTAACTACAGCAGGTCTACTACGAAGTCCGATACACGATATATCGGCCGAAGTTATGGACGTTTTATACCACGAAACACAATCGGTCGGTTGATCTGATCGGGCGTTTCGTTCATCCCGTCCGACGCTGATTTGACAGTTTTTGTGTCATCAACCGACCGATTGTGTTTCGTGGTATAAAACGTCCATAACTTCGGCCGATAAATCGTTTATCGGACTTCGTAGTAGACCTGCAGGGTATAATGTGTAACACTATTTTTTTGTAGTGCATTTTAACTAAATGTATCTTACTCATATACATATTATATCTTTTTTTCGGAGAAAATAAATTATTATTACCGTGGTAGGTATAGATTTGATGGTGTCATCAAAAGTGAGACTATTATTGTCACGTTTGTTACTTCGCCCCTGACAGTCGGCGAAGTCCCGGTGCTCCCGAGCTAAGCCTCGGGATATAAAAGTTGCCTAAACTAGCACGAAACTGCTGTCATACTTACTGAGCTGCCCTTTGAAGGTTAAGTGCGTGTCCATTGCTCTACGGTTTTTGAACTGAAAACTTCAATACTCAAATACTCAATCATTTTATTACTAACATTATGGTACATTTGTTGGTCTTATTTAAACATACAGTATGTATGCAATAGTTTTCCGTAATTACCCTGATTGGGTGAGGTTATTGTCCATTCGCCACAAAGTAAATTCGTCACAATTTGTATAAACCATACATTCAAATTCAACTCGCCACAAGTTATAAAAAAACAAATGAACAACGTCAAAGGTAAATAAAGTTGTTGTAAATTCGTCACAGATTTTTGTTTTATGTCATTTTTGCATAAAGTAGGGTAATTATTACTTACTGAAGGTGGCAAGTGACAATATAATTAATGTCATGCGGAGCAGATCGACTTATTCGATAATTGATTTGTCACCATGGTATTCTTCTATTGTGTAGTAAGCTTTTACGAGCAGGATATTTTTAATGATTTGATAAACTTTTCATCAGAATTAATTTCTTTCATTTTATAGGGCAATTTGTCATATTTGGGCATTTTTTCGCGCATCACACTCAGATTTTTCGTGGGCTGTGAATTGAGCTTAAGCGTCTAGATAGTGTCTAGATCTGTGCAAGCGTCACGCTCGTATAATGAAATCTACGGTGTGAACTTGAGACCATGGTATGGATATTTTGTCTAAATGGCCATGCTTAGAAGACTTATTTTAGACGACGATGCTTTGAAGATTTTATAGTTACAGCGAGTTTTTAGAAAGTGATGGTAAAGTTACGATAAAATGGCAATAAAATTACATTGTTCATTACAATAATAGACATTACAACTTACTTTTGATTTAATGTGCCATCAAAAGGCTAGTCAATAACTGAAACATAGCTGAAAGAATTACTTTATTATCGCATAAGCTTCCGTGATATCACAATTTTGGATTTTCTTCAAAAATGCTTCATACAAAAACACTACCAAAGCGTGACGTCACTGTCGGGTATTATCTATGCGTCGCGCGTAAAGTTTGTATGTTAGCTATATTAAATATTGCGTCGAGGAAACTGGCTTCATAACGTAAATCAATTTAAATTGAATGGTTAACCAATCTGTATAAATAAAAATGTTATTTTGGTTTGTGTCCGCTTCAAAAACTCCAAAAGTTCTGCACCGATCGAGCTGCATCACGGATTGTTTTTATCTAATTTTGTATCACAATGTGCCACAGCGAAGCGTAGCAGGGTACAGCTAGTAGTAAATAAATTTTCTAATAATTTTATACTTCTTTTCAAAATTAAAGTTGGTATATATTTTATTCTCATAAGTCATTTCATAAGTTATTTATTTATTTCCATAAGAAGTAAACAAAAGTATATATTTCAAATAGTGTCTCATCTGGCTCTGCAGTTTATATGATGGGTCCCAAACTAGGCTACGCCTGTATTTTAGGCACCCTGTGGGTAGAATTTATAACAATAGCTTTAGCGCGAATTTATAACAATAGCAGCGGATTACACAGGAAGTTTCAATGACTTTATAATAACAGTCGATTTTATGATAATTTACCTAATACATTTTACACGATCAATTGTTTAAATAGCTATTATATTCTATTTAAATACTGTCATTATATCAAAAAAAAAAAATAATTGCAGGTGCCGCCATGCCTATTAATTGTAATAAATAAACATATCTATTTTATAGTTTGACATTTATCTGTACGGTAATAATGTTATCGTATGGTGAAATGTTAATATTAAACTTTGAAAATACATACGATTTGTACGATATTTCCTTTGTTTTTTTATTTCATTGTAATTTGACGTGTAAATTGTACATTTATAAATACAAAACTCTGACTTTGATTTATTCCAGACTAGCAGCTACCTCCGGTTTTACTCATGTAGTTTCCAAAGTAAGCTATCAAATTCTGAGTTATAAGTTTTTACCTCTATCGGCAGTCCATATGACTACCATTTTTTTTAATTTTAAATAACAATCGGTCTGAAAAAGAGGTTTCGATTTGAAGGTACGTCAATCTGTCAATGGAAACTCGCCCAGCTGACCGCATTCGACATGTGCTGTATATTCCGCGGGTTTATTTTACGAGTCGTTTTGGCTCGACGCTCACCGCGTACCGCTGGAATTGCCTCGGGTGACGAATACGACCTCCGTACGACACATCCTGTCTTATCCCTTTTTATGAGGTAGCTGTTGCTAGGCCTCATTTAAAAAAATGTGTGTGAAAAAGTGAAAACCTCATTATCCGGATCTGAATTTGCATTATGTAGTACCATGGACGCACAGGGGACATGATTGATACCCCCAAAAGAAAAAATATAAGAAAAAGTATCTGCACTATTTTTAAAGCGCGGGAAAACATCACGGCAAATACGAGTGAATTCGTGGGGCGCTACTAGTAATATATTTTTACTCGGTTTATTGTATTTCTACTGGTGACCCCCCCAAATCTGAGTCTGCGTATTGGTGACCCCTCCAAAATTTGAGGCTGGGACCGCGCCTGAATTTGGCGAGATCAAGTTTCCATCAACCCGGGCTGGGTCAGCGTGGTGGATTCTGGCCTTAACTCTCTCGCGACAGAAGGCCCCGAGTCCCAGATGTGGGAATATTTAGTGTGCTTCTGCTTCGTATATCAGTGAAGCAAATTTACAAGATTTCATCCACACAAGAAATGTCTTTTTTTTAAATAAGAAGTGATGTGTCGAGCAGGACATGTGCCTGATGGTAAGCAACATGCCTGCCACATAGCAGCACAGTGACACGCAGCTATTGGAACATGAAGAGTCCAAATCATTACCTAACACTGCACTGCGCTCAGCACCCAGAGATCTAAGGTGTTATAACACCTTAGATCTTAACTTCTCTAAGCCCTTTTATTTCTCTGGAAACACTATCGCGCACTATCTACTCGCTGCTTCACCGCCGCTCCCACGCGACACCACAATCAACGCCATCTGTATAGATGCCCCAGATAGCCCCATCTATACAGATGGCGTTGATTATGGCTACAAATTCAGCGCACATTCAACCGTTTTATTAAATTTAAAAATAAAAGTTTTACTTCCGAACAGATTCATTAATCTATCCTTCTCAAGACAATAAAATCCATTTCATCATTTGTTTATCATTTTACGCAACTCGTTTGATAAATTAACTTCTTGAGATTTAAAATTTAAAAACTTTCACGAACTTCGTGTTTCATTAATCTTCGAGTAAAAGGAGATTAATGGGACGAGAAATAGACAATTCAGTGTTTTGTTTGAAACTTTATTAATTTGACGTTTCTTTGTTTAATTTGAGCATCAAAAAAAGTTTTATTAATTGTCGATAGTTAGAGAGTAACTCTCTACTTAATCTGTGATAGTTAGCAAAGGCATCGACCAAAGAGTTTACATATACTACGTATAGAGTTGCCACAAACGCTTTACACTGAAAGCACGGGTAGCATCTTTCTTGCCTTGTCGCTCTTGTGGAAGTGCCATACTTTTGTCGCGGCACATCACTCTGTTGCTATGGAAAGTATGCACGTCGTCTGCTTATGATTGACACAAAGAAACCGTGCGGAATATCTAACTCTATACGTAGTATATGTAGACTCTTCTTTAGGGCCCGACACTAGTGGTTAACTAAAGGGTGCATTGATGCTTTCCCAAAATCGTTTGTCCACATAGATGTAGAACCTATGTAAACTCTTTTATTGTTCAGTAGTTTTCCCTCGCGTATATACCACGCCATCTTATATTGTAATTTAATTATTACTGGATAAATGTATTAGGCCATTTAGCTTTGCTTATAAATAATAGCGAATAACGAAACCCCATTTTTTTTTCACTAAATCGATTAAAACTATTGCAAGTTTTGCGAGCGGGCTTATATATTAGCATATCCTCAATTATCTACATAGATGCCATTCCGAATCGAATAACATCTCATTCATAATGTTAGGAGAATTCGAATAAATTTCGCCCTAAAACATGTTTTTTTTAAATAAAGAATGACGAGACGAGCAGGACATGTGCCTGATGGTAAGCAACATGCCTGCCACATAACAGCACAATGACATGCAGCTATTAGAACAGGAAGAGTCATAATCATTACCTAGAACTGCACTGCGCTCGTCACCCAGAGATCTAAGATGTTATATCTCTAAGACCTGTAATTTCTCTGGAAACATTGCCCTTCAAACCGGAACACAGAAATGTTTGCAAATTACTGCTTGGCGGTAGAATAACTGGCAAAGGTATAATGATGTATCAAGCCTAGTGACAAGTGAAAGAAAGAAAATAACAATTCTGTGTTATTTTTTCACTGAATTTACCTGATATGTCAAGGGCTGCGTTACTATCTATAGTATTCTATCCGAGTTGCTTGGAAAATATCACCCTAAGCGATAAGGCTATCAATTAAAATGTACAGCTTAGAATCACTATTTAGCCTAAAAATGTGTTTTAAGGAAGACTTATCTTTTCTCTTATCATTTCATTCAAACTGATCGTCACTTTTTCTAGTTTTTCAAATCAACGCATTCGCTTTTCCTAATATTTCTGGTGAAAATCGCCCTAATGTCTTAAGAATAATCAAATTATTATTCGTACAGCAAAAATCACGTAGCGAGGAAAACAAAAAACAGCGTATATGTGCCTACGTAGCAATGGCGGGACACATTGTCGCGATATTGAGATTGCGCGACGCATCGCTTGGTTTGCGCGTGGTCCAACTCAGAAGCTTAAGATTTTTCAAAGCCAAAAGGCATAAGCACAAAAAAATATTCAGATACAGATACAGATAATTTATTGGTAAACAGCATTTACAAGTCACATAAAACATTAATTATTCAATATAACTAAAATGGGAATCACAATACTAATGTCTAGAACAATCGCTTCTGGTATTTGTCACCAAAAAACTCTTTCACAGAATAATAGGCGTTTTTTTTATTAAATATGTCCTTAAACGTTTCTTAAATTATTCCGTCAGTTAGACTATAAAAAAATATTGCACACGTTTTTTTTCTTTTGTTTCACAAACAAATAATGACAAAGATACAGTGCTTAGAATTTTCGAGTGACGTCACTTCATTGTTGTCTTCTTCGTTGATTATTAATAGGTAAATAAAAAATTTGTTTCTTTGTGTGATGAATTCGAATTCAAATATTTGTAGGTATGTGCCTGGGTTGTTTTCTATGTATAATAAGTATGTATTTAAAAATATATAAGCATTATATCAGCTATCTGGCTTCCATAGTACAAGCTTTGTTTAGTTTGGGGTCAGGTGGTGTTGTGTGTGAAATGTCCACCCATATTTATTTATTTATATTGTTCCATAATTTACACGCGCAACACGTAAATCAGGAAACGTAGTGTAGGGTGCCCTGCGGCTAGATGGAGTGACGATATACGAAAGACGGCTGGTGGCGGTTGAAAACGTAAGACCGAGGATCGGGATCAGTGGCGTGCTATGGGAAAGGCCTATGTCAAGCAGTGGTGATGATGATGATGTTTACGTTATATTAACAAAGTAATTTGGTGGTTGAAATGTAGGACTAAGCCCTACTACTTAGAAACTATTTGTTATTCTTCTGAAATGTGTCATTCCTGTTTTACAGCAGAGTTCGCTGTCTCCTATGTTCTGAGGCACGCGAAATTTCGACGCACAAACTCCTCATCCAGGGATAAAACATTGATTAACTTTTGACCTGCCTTTATATCCGATGTGTACAAAATACGGTACGATGGACGTACTCAGGGCCGTGTATAGGGTTTATTTTATTTTTAAAAGACCTAAATTTGGCTTTTGGAACGAATTTCCTTATGGCAGACTTGGAGACAGGGATTATGCTGTGCGACCGAACTGAAAAAAATGTGATTAAAACCGTAAGTAAAATATATAACGGAAGTGATGCGTAAAAACTGCTCGCGACCAGTGTTGCCAACTGTATTTTCAGATGATCGTACCATGTATTGTAAGATTTAGCAATACATATTTTTTTGCCAATTGTGTCTTCTATTATTATCCTATGGAACTTTGTTCCTACCTGGTATCCCATGACAACAAATCTGTTTTTAACCTAAATTCATTGTCTTTGTAAAATTATTCGACACCGACTTCTCATAGATTTAAATCTAAATCTTAATAACTATGTATTAGCGGACAAAATTGAACTATGAATAATACCTATTATAGTTAGTCTACGTTTCAGTGTTTAACTAGAAGTGCCCCGCGGTTCTACCCGCATAGTTTCCATTACCGTTATTTTCCCTGCAATAAATTCCTTATTGCGGGAAAAGCTTATTTTCCCGCAATAAGAATAGCCTGAAAGTCTGAAAAACTAATACCTTATAGGTTACGTAGTAAACGATATTTTTAATACAAAAAGGCAATTACCGACTTCAATTTAAAATTAAATTCAGGAACTCGACCAAATTTCATAAGAATCTATAGCTACGTCTTTTCCTACTCTCATCTACGCGTAGAGTAGAGAAGAGTAGAATAGATTTTTTTGTTGTCGTGAGTAAGTCACATTCACAAACATTTACGTACTTAAAACTAAACATTTGAATGCTTCTGTACAGACTCGTCAATTATGAAATTATAATCATATTATTATAAGCATTTGAAATCATTGAAATGAAAAATTATAAAATGTTAATCATTTTATTATTTCATATTACTACATTGGAAGTAATATTTCGTGGATAAAAACATGAATTAGGTGCAAAAAATTAAAAAACTTGCAGTCACAGGAACTGCCAATAAAAGTGAAAACTTATAAAAATATAAAAAACTACTTTTCTTTACTTTGGGAATTACGTGGGTGAAACCGGAGGGCGCGTGCGTGGCCATAAGCATTTCTAGATGGCCAAGGGCTATGGTCCCGATTTCTGCCGAAGATTTCTTATCATTCCCGACCGTGACGCTAGAATTCAATTCACAGCCCACGAAAAATCTGCGTGTGGTGCGCACCACACAAAACTAGTTTTCACTTCAAAAATATTAAGATGTAGAATATTTATCTAAATTTACCAATTCTAATTCATCAAATCAATTCTAAAACTTCAGCTGTAAAGGGGTTAAATTAATATGTTTTCTGTTTTGAGAAATTTTCTGTTTAACAAGCATTCTTTCATACATTCTTATTTAGTCGCTCAGCCCAAGAATAGACCCCGTTTTTTATTTATTTAATATTTACATCCCTTTATCGTCCTTAATTATGTCCCTGTACGAAAATATGAACGAGATGAAACCCGACGGGTACGTGTTTTAATCAGGCCTTATTTCCTTTGAAAAAGAGGCCTGAATTACCTCCCATACCTGTTTTACAGGCTTTTATGGCTCACTCGCTGCGCCGCGCGGCTTCATTCGCTTATTTCAGCTTTAAATGGCATCACTAATGTTATTTAATACTATTATTAAAAATCCTGTTTGGTTCCTGTTTGAAGTGTCATATTATTCAAATATTTTGATAAACAATATATTCTGAGTGTTTTAAATTATTTCGAGTTTTGGGTCAGGTACTGGTAGCTGGTTTCTTCTTCTGGTTTTGAAAGAAAAACATAAACTACTAGCTGTACCCTGCCACGCTTCGCAGTGGCACATTGTGATGCAAAAATTAGATAAAAAAAATCCTTGATGCGGATTATATATCATTGT
Organism: Ectropis grisescens; assembly: GCA_017562165.1. NCBI lineage: Eukaryota > Metazoa > Arthropoda > Insecta > Lepidoptera > Geometridae > Ectropis > Ectropis grisescens. The sequence continues at coordinate 14,976,751 of CM029797.1, forward strand.
AAAATTTTAGCTCGATCAGTGCAGAACTTTTTGAGTTTTTGAAGCGTACACAAACCAACATAACATTTTTATATATCATACTAGCGGCCCGCCCCGGCTTCGCCCGTGGTACATATATATAACCTACAGCGTTCAAGGATTACGAACATATGAAAGAACGGTGAACGATTTTTTTAAATCGGTCCAGTAGTTCCCGAGATTAGCGTGTTCAAATTATATATATATGCTATAGGCTATTTTTGATCCCCAAATTATCGTGCTGTTTACTGGGTCAGAAGTGACACCTGTAGACATTTGGCGGGACCAGCGGCGGGGAGTTTTCGACCAGAGAGGAAAAAGATTAAATTACTAAAATGGCTATTAAAAAATAGGGGTTGATCGTAGAAGAGTGAAAATTGAGGATTGTATGTATTTTTGTATGTTGTATCATAAAAAAATAGAAATTAAAATTTTTGTCTAAAAAATAAAAAAATAAATTTAGGGGTGGACTACCCCTAACATTTAGGGGGATGAAAAATAGATGTTGGCCGATTCTCATAGATACCGGATAAGCACAAAAAATTTCATTAAAATCGGTCAAGCCGTTTCGGAGAAGTACGGCAACGAAAACTGTGACCCGAGAATTTTATATATTAGATAGAGATATACACAAATATGCCCATAACAGCACAGTGTCACGCAGCTATTGGAACATGAAGAGTCCAAATCGAACAATTCATTCCCATGACGTGACCCAGATAGGTAATGAAGATGATCCCTCTTAATTCGAAGTACCTGGTTGACCGAGCTCTGCTCGGTTTAAACGCGTTTATAAAGAGCTCTAAGTAAAAGATTTTCTCAGAAAAATAGGACAAAAAGAAAAGACCCGAGTGTAACCATCAGGATTCGAACCGGGGCCTGTTGACTCCGAGGGCGAGCATATTCCGTCTGAGTCATTTAGACTTAAATAACAGTGGCGAAATAAGTTATCGTATTCTAATGGCATTATAGGAGTTTTTCATTGTCTAAAACGCACATAAAATGATGTTTTAAAAAAATAAAACCTAGCTAGATCTATTTATCGTCCCCAAAACCCCTTGTATACATAGTTTCATGAAAATCGTTCGAGCCGTTTCCGAGATTCAGATTCTATATATATATACCTATATACCTACAAGAATTGGTCGTTTAAAGGTTTAAGATTTTTTCTAGAAACATTGCCCTCCAAGTCGTGACGCAGTCGTAAATTTCTGCTTATCACTAGAATAGTCTATATAATAGAAGGTCTGGTGTTTTATTGGGAGTGAGTTGGTTTAGTTCTCTGACAGATTACTTCAATGCAAATGTAGGTAACTCTGGAAGGAAACCCCGAGCATAGCCGCATACGTAGCTTGCTGAGGGACTTTGAACTTACGCGCATGTTTCATTTCCACCGTAAGTACCTTTACTATATATATATACTTTTGTCGTAAGACTCTGTGGGATGGGTGACGAGAAGACGCGACAAAGTTTCCCACAGCATATTCCTTAAGTAAACAAATCTCTGAACAATCTCCAGAGTGATTTCATTTAAGGCAAAGGCCTGATGCAATAAACTCATTGAATATGACTTTGGTTTTGTCCAAGTTCATCTAGGAATCGATGGGTTAGCCAAGCTGTCCAGGATCCATTGCGAAATCTCCTTTGATTCAGCCAATGACGATGTCGTCTGCAAATCTTAGGTTAGAGATGCCCTCACCATTTATGTTGATGCCACGTCCAGTCCAATACAGCATCTTAAACATACATGATGCAATGAGGCAACCTATAATGCGTTGGAGAACAATTTCGGGAAAATTAAATCCCCTAGTCCCGCACGTCGATGCGGAGGTACAGTTTCAAACTCTTTACCTCGTTACTTCTTTGGAAATATTGCACTTTATACTGGAACATGAGGTTCATTACTACTGGGCGGTAGAACACATTCCGAAGGTGTAGTACTGTCCCAGATGAAGTCTGAAATGATTCCTACCGCTAAACTGCCCCTATCTGTCTCTAAGATTTCTACCACTCCTCTACACTCTTCTGCCTCTGCGAAGAGTTCTACGTCAATAAAGGTATTTAAAGTTGATAATACGAGTAGAAATCGGGTAATTTTGTTACAACGAGAACAATTACGATATTGATAAAACTTTGGAAGGTTGGAAATTTTGAAGTCTACAAAGTTTGGAAATGTAGAACTTTACAATATAAATTCAAAAGTTTGTTTGTAAGTCATACCGCTTCGACGAGGAAATTCCGAAAATCTGATATAGTTTTTTTATTTCACTTACGCTATACAAACAGGCAGACTATAAAATGTATTGTTTTTCTGCGATATATGTAGGATGAAACAGACTTAGTGCGCTGACTCGTTAGGGCTAAAATAAGTTGATAATATAAGTTCTCCTTTTTCCGTCTTCCTCGTACGGACCTTGAGGAAAAAGTAATGGAATCGTTATAGTTATTAAAGTTGTTTGCGAAAATTTGTCGGAATGCTCGTAGCTCGAAAAAGCGACATCGTTTCATGGTTGATGTTGCAAAGACACCAACAAAAAGATTTGACTCTACTTTTGTGATAAGAACGTCAAGGCTATGGAATACGTTTCCTGAGTGGGTTGTGCCCGATGGTTACAATCTTTGTGTCTTCAAATCGAGTGTGAATCGGTTACTTCTAGGTAAACACGTTCCGTCGTAGACCGCATCGTTGTTTAACATCAGGCGAGATGGCGGTCAAGTGTGAACCTACTTTGTGTGAGGAATACCTCGCACAAAGTGAGTTCCAGAATGGAATTCAAACCCATGATGTCCGGATCTGTGGTCAGCCTCACTGCCAACTGAACTGGCCACGAACTCAGTCTAAATACGAGTATTCGAACATCAATGATTAGATAACCCATAACTTTTCCGGTACCAAAAACTAGGTATTAAGGATCTTATTTTTAGTAAATGTAGCGACTACCCCATCTCGGGGGCCCGTGACCTTTGTAATTTAGGATCTATTTTCGAAGTGAAAACGTCTTTTGGCGCGCCAAAGACAGATTTTTCGTTGGATGTGAATTGAATTCTAGCGTCACGCTCGGGAATGATAAGAAATCTTCGAGTATACTCGGGACCATGGCCATTGGGCATCTAGAAATGCGTCAGCGTTTCCCATTGGCCATACTCATGGCCACGCCCTCCGGTTTCACCGTTGTAAGTTTATATATATATATATATGTCATAGTCATAGTCATATATATTTATTTCCATAGGATTCAATTCGAAACACTTGGACAAGTCCAGAACAATTGACAATAAAAACATAATTCCTTAAACAACTTAAACAAACTAACACAAAACAATACTAGGTATGTAGCGAATAAACTCAAAAAATTATGCGGCTGTAAAAGGGCCTTGTCAAAGGTTTGATTAATAAGTTAACTCTTAAATTAAAATAAATTAAATTCAACTATTATGATATTATGTCTCGTCTCATGCTCGATGCCTTTATGCAATTCAACTCATCCCTCTCAGAGCTGGACAATTTCCACACACGCTTGTCCTCTATAAACTGTTTAAATCCATAATAAGCTTTTTGTGTCAGGTAGTTTTTAACATATGTATTAAATTCTGACTCATTTAGTTCAAGAACTTCCTTTGGAACCTTATTGTAACACAGTATTGAATTCCCAACGAAGGAGTTACTGCTTTTTGAAAGTCTGATCCGGGGATAGCCTAGCTTGTGATTATGACGGCGACTTCGAGCCAGAGGTGCAGCCCTTTCTTTAAGAGAATCAAGGTTTTTTCGAGCATACATCATATTTTCGTAAATGTATAAGGAGCAAAGTGTAATTATTTTGGCCTCTTTAAATTTTTCAACTAGTGATGTTCTTTGGCTCAGACCATACATAGCTCGCACTGCCCGCTTCTGCAAAATAAAAATGTCTGAAACATTTGCTGCTGTACCCCATAGCAAAATCCCATAGCTCATCAAGCTGTGAAAGTACGCATAGTATACCATGCGTGCTGTTGTTGAGTCAGTAAGTTTGCGTATTTCCCTGATAGCATATACTGCTGAACTTAGTTTACCTGCCAGAATATCAATATGCGGACCCCACTGAAGTTTTGCATCTAGTGTAAGACCTAAAAACGTAGTTGTATTTGTCAACTCCAGTTTTTTTATCCATTAGTTTAATTTCGGGATCAACCTTAACCACATTGGGCATGGTGAATTTGACGCATTTGGTTTTGTTCGGATTCAGTACCATTCCACTAGCAGAAAACCATATACTGGCTTCATTTAGTACTCTCTCTATAAAACTACAGTCACTAGAACCTCTTTTAACCTTAAATAGGATTGAAGTGTCATCTGCGAAAAGTATAACCTCCGTATTTTCTTGGTCTCGTAACATATATGGAAGATCATTCATATTGATCAAGAACATGGAAGGTCCAATGACAGAGCCTTGGGGCACACCCATTTTGTATGAAGTTCCCGACGAATTAACATTGTCTACGCTGACACGTTGCGTTCTATCAGAGATAAGACGCAAAAACATCTACGGCCCTCTGATTTAATCCATAGAACTTTAGTTTGCTCAGCAAGGTTTCGTGATTTACACAATCAAAAGCCTTGCTGAGATCACAAAATACTCCTATGACGTCATGTTTTTCTTCAAAAGCGTGTAATATGTACTTAACCAAATTAGACCCGGCATCAATGGTTGACCTGCCTTTGGTAAATCCGAACTGTTGGTCATGCAAGATGTGGTTCGAGTTGAAATAAGCAAGCAGTTGTTCCAATAGGAGTTTTTCGAATATCTTGCTGATCGATGGGAGTATAGAAACAGGTCTATAATTTGATGGGTCCTCTTTGCATCCATTTTTAAATATGGGAATTATTTTACTATGCTTTAATAATGACGGAAATATTCCCTTATCAATACAAGCATTAAAAATAGAGGCTAAATTTGGAGCAATTGCAGATATGATATTGTCTAAAACTTTCATGGAAAGACCCCACAGATCTTCTGTGAATTTTAATTTAAGCGATTTAAAAGTTTTAAGTACCCCCTGAGCCGTAACCGAATGGAAAGCAAAAGACGTTGTTGGTTGTGCTACATGTTGCTTCAAAATTGATATTGCTTTTGAAGAAGTTGGATCCAAATGATTTGTCAAATTAATGGGTATATTACTAAAATAGTTTTCAAATGCATTAGCAATATCAAGTTTATCATAAATTACATTATTTCCAATCTTTAAGTTACATAATTTCTCCTTTAATTTACCTCTACCAGTTTCTTTCTTGATAATATCCCATGTAGTTTTAATTTTATTTTCTGACTTGACTATTTTGTTTTAATGAACATAGATTTAGCTGCTGCGCAAACTTTTTGAATATTTGAGAGTAAATTTTAACACGATTGCACATTAATTCACTTGGAAAATTACTTCTTTGTTCATATAGTTGATAAAGAGTCTCTACTTTTGAAAATGCCTTTGGTGGCCCAGTCAGCAAATTTAAGTTTCCCAGATTTTTCACTTGTTTAGCTTTGAAGAGTCTGTTAAATTCTGATATTATAATTTTAAAAGTTCATTAAACATTTGGTCGGGGTTATCATAATCCGTCATTAGAGTCATAATCTCGGTTTCTACCGATTTCTTAAATCTGACGTTAGCGTTTTGTGTTACAAGCCGAGATGTTATTACGATATCTGTTCTGACAGTCTTTGCCGCAAATGTCACACTAAGGCCCTTATGATCCGAACGAAGAATATTTAGAATTGACTGTTGAGTTATTTTAAAATTCACGTATATATTATCTAAGCATGTAGAAGTATTTGTGGTTGTTCTAGTAGGCTCCTCAAATAAAGCCTCTAAGTTAAACGATTTACAAAGTAGCAGAAATCTCCTTTTCTTAGATGACTCCACAAATAAGTTAATATTAAAGTCTCCACACAATAATATGGATTTATTCCTACTTGAAACCCTCTTCAATGCTTCTTCAAGAATCTCTATAAAACGGCCACGTTTGCAGAAGGGGCTTATATACGCATAAAACTATATGGTTATCCAGATCTACACATGAAATTTCACAAATGCGTTCCACTGATAGACTTGCAACGTCTTTGAGTTCTTTGGCCTTTACGTTTGTTTTTACTAATATAATAGTACCCCCACCCTGGGCTCTGCTTCTGTTAAATTTACTCACAACTCTAAAATTATTCAAAGAGAAAGACATGTTTACACTATTTAGCCATGTTTCCGTAAAACATAGAATGCTATAATACGAATGACTAGAAAGAAATAGTTCTATTTCTAGTATTTTACCGCTAAATCTATTAATATTCTGATGGAGCAACGTAATCTCCTGCTTTGTTTTATGAGATTTGTCTAAATTATATTGGCTAGAGCCATTAGAAGATCTACAATTTATAGTTTGCTGGGGAGAGTCTGTTTTATTAGAGTTTCCCATTGTCCAGTCTATATGTTTAAACATTGTCCATTTACTGATATAATATTGGTATTCCTAATAATATTGTTGGTATCTAATAAATGTGAAATAAGTTTTGTTACAGCTTTTTTTTCCTTGTAAGGTAAATACTGTCGGCTCTGTCTTATAGTGAAGTTTTTAATAAATTTATTTATGTCGAATATGATGATGTCAGCACTGAGTGAAGTTACATTATATATTATGTCATTTAACATATGAATTTTCTCATTTTGTCTTCTACTGTATGAGCAGGAATAAGGAAACGTACTGAGTACTATTTTGTTCAAATTTTTTGCTACTCTTAGCTGAATCAATAATTCCAGGCTTGAAATTAATTGTTTTTTGCTGATGTCAAGCCCATTTCCCACCAAAATCACAATATTACTGTCACTTTCATGTTCATCGCTCACAATTTTATTAACAAGTTCGTAGTAGGGAATGTTAGGCATGCAAGCATTCAATACACTATCTTTAGAATGCTCATTAATAATAGGTCCAAGTCCTAAACCAAACGAGTCACTAAATACCTTGGTTTTGTTGAACTAACTAGTTTTTGTTGAACTAAATTTTGTTTTATGGATTCAGCAGTATTGACATAGGAAGTGGCTATTTTCTGTGGTGAGTCATTAACTTCAGGTGTTTTTAGTGTCATTAGAGAGGAATTTGCTGAAATTTCTATTTCTATTGCATTGGCTACGATGTCACTGTCATTATTTGTTTTACTTGAAACATATTGTTTTTCATATTGGGTTCCACTTGAGTCATATGTACTATTCACTTCGAATGATTCTGTTTCCTGTCCTATTAAGCTATTTAAAACTGCTACATATCCTTTTATTTCGTCTTGAGCAAGAGAGTATTTTGTAGTGAGACTTTTCAGGTTTGTCTCAAGTTTGACAATTATATCAGCATTTCTTTGATCTTCTTTTTCCTGTATTTTAGTCTGCGCTTTATACCTGTTCCGGTCCCTAATAAGTTGAGCTTTATGTTGCTTCATTAGCTTGAATCCTAGTTTATTATGTGTGGTGTATATATATTTTTTTTATTTTATGTAAAAGTTTCTTGCTGTAGTGATGTTTTTTATTTAATACTACTTGCTTTTCGCCACTGAAAGAACTATTGTCCGTCTCTGTTAAATCGATAGTAGTTGTTTCCATCAATTTTTTATACATTTGTTCGGTTTCAGCAAGACTTTTTTGTTCAGTGGCATGTTCTTCTTGCGTGATGCGATTATATGCATCCCTCAGTTGACCACTCAAATGTACATTTATTTCGTGTTCCTTATCTAAAATTTTATAACATTGGTCATGTTGTTCGGCTAGCAATTTCTGCAGGCGTTCATTCTCCCCCAAGTAAGTCCTGTAATTGAGTGTTTAAATCCGCTAACTGTTGTTTGAGTTGAGTATTCTTGTCATAAATTGCTTTAATTGCGGTCTCTGAATCTTCTCTTTCACTTAATAATTCCCGGTTTAGTGTTTCCGTTTCCTGTAGTTTCAGCAGAACATCTTTTAATTTTGATTGCAGTTCTTTTATGGTCATTTGTCTGGTATTCATTATACTGACTAACGTAATTGTTTATCAATGTCCTTTCGTTTAAATTTGAAAACAATCCTCAAAATAGAGGATAAATGGTCATGCATCCAGTTCCGTGACCCGATCGAATTAGTGTCATAACACAATTATGTTCAAAGTGAATCGGAACGAAAAATATTTTTAAGTTGGCACTACCGCCGTTCTGTCAAACTTGCTATTCTGTCACTGTTACGAATTTCGTCTTGTCTATGATTTTAAGGCAATTAGGTTGGCACTACCACATTTGTGTCAAAATTATGTACCTGTCTCTGTCAGACCTGTTCAGAACCAGAAGTTCTGAGTTCTGTCTGTTCAGCATAAAATTGAATGTGGGTATTTTTGATAACGATTTTGCCAAAGTGCAAAGTGATATCTCCTTCAAATGTGAGGTAGGATTTATAGGTCCTTCGTTAACAGTATGTAATAAGTGTGTGATAATGCGGATAATACAGCTTACCGGTGTTTGTCGGTGCAGGCAAAGTGATGATGAGTTTTGTTTACGCAGTTCTCTTACAATGTTTGTGAATTTAAGTGAGCGTTTGTATTTTACAGTGAAATTTACTACGGAGCGTAAGTAAACAGTTGTTACTTGGACCGGGGTTGCCAGCCCAAAAAAAAGTTATAAGTTTTCACTTCTACCGGCCGTTCCTATGACTGCCAATTTTTTTTAATATAATATATATCTTGGATTGGGAGAAGAAAAGGAAAAAATTGGGGACTTGGGGGAGTAGGGAATTTTTTCATCCTTATTCTAGTGTGTCCGATTTTTCTAAGCCGTCTCCTTCCGGCTCAGAGGCTCCATTTCTACCGCTCATTTCTATCCCTGACGACCATCCGTACATGGATCTTTCAACATGGATAAATAAATAAATAAATAAATATTGGTAGACAATTCACACATAAGTTTTAACTTCAATAAGCGAGGCCCTTTCGGCTTCCCACTGTTGTACTGCGTAACCCTAATAAAAGAAAGAACGATATCCAGCGTATTCACAAGATCGGTAATTTAATATCGGTAGATTACGTGCAATTTAGCGCGGGGACGTACTCAGTACGGGCGAGTACAGGGCGTGATAGGTTCGCGTTTACAACCTCGTAAAAATAAAGGTGCGTCGGCAGAAAGGCCCAATGGGCGACTTGACACAGTTAACTTGCAACAGTAAAGTAACTGTTGTAAAATGCTGGCGTTTATTTGGCCCAACGCATAAGCATTGCCATTCAGCGTGGTTATGCCGCCAGCATGCTGGGTACGCTTCCGATTGGTAGTGGGCTTGAACATCTTGATTATTTATAGACCTACAGTGGTCTATAGATAATTCAGGTGTGCTTAGTGTAAATAGCTAGGTAGGTTTGTAGTGTAGTGTATGTAGTTCTCATTGTATTTCAGTTTTGTTAATAAAGGCTCTGCCCAGATAAAAAAAAAAAAAGGTAACTTAAAATGGCAATGGAAACATTTTTGATTGTTTTGCACTAAAAGGGATTTGCACTAAATAAACTATTTTCTATTGTTTTTTCGTACAAAAAATTAGACCGACTTCAAAACCACAAGTAGGCACTCAAAATCGAATAATAAATTAATATAATTATGATAAGCACTACTCACTCATCAATTTGAAGTCGGTGCCAGTCAGGTCAAAAAGTTAGCAGTTTGATACTATGTAGGCATAGGTAAGTAGTATCTATCTATTACCTGCTAGACTTGGCTAGCACTGACTTCAAATTGATGAGTGAGTAGTACTTATTATAATGATATTAATTTATGTTTCGATTTGGAGTGCCTAGTGAAGTCGGTTTAATTTTTTGTACGAAAATAGTTTATTTTATCCTTTTTAGTACAACACAAGATTCTATTAATGCATTTATACAATTTCGTTTTGACAGGATCGAGTTTCATAACTTTTGTGAAATCTACAACTACGTCATCTTGAAAATTGTACGCAATAGTTTTTGGTTCATATTTCATAAATCACCAGACCAATTTCGATAAGATTTATATGGGATCATTCGGGAAGCATACCCATCCGAACACAAAAATATTTTTTCAAATCGGTACGGGGGTTCTCGAGAAATCAGGTAACATACATTAAAAAATTTAAAAATACGTTGTGGTCGAATTGATAACCTCTTACGTTATGGAAGTCGGTTAAAATAGATTAAAACAGTAGAACATTAAGATGACGTGCTCCGAATTACTTTGGATAATACTAATTTGGAAAAGATAAGAGTTAGCTTTACACATTATTTTGTTTCTCTGTGACACTAGGACGTTACGAGTTGGGGACATGAAATTTTGATGATAACCTCTACGGTAATAATACCTTTGTATTAAAAGAAATAGGGCTCAGTTTGCTACTACGGCACTGCACTCGTCGAACGTGTAACAGCCTACAAGAGCCTAATGGAAATACTACATAACTGTGTACCGGTCTAAAGGGCAATGATTCCATATAAATATAAGAGTTATGAGATAAATCATCCTATGCCTCTAGTTGACGAACGTAGTGCTAGGTAATGATTTGGACTCTTCTTGTTCCAATAGCGTAACACAGTGCTATTGGCAGGCGTGTTAATTACCATCAGCCACGAATCCTATTCGTGTTTTAATTCATTCATTAAAAAGAAAACAGCTATTACAGTGGCATAATAATATATAATACAAAATCACCACACATCTAAAAAGCCGTGGACTGTCCATTACGCCTAGTGGATAGAAAGTGCAATTCATAATCGTGAGGACGTTTGTTCGATTCCCACCTGCACATCTGATTCAGAAAGCCCACTTAATATTCCCACAACTGGGAATGGCATCTTTGGCAAGCAGGGGGATGGCGCATGATTCAGATTCAGATCTAAATGATCTGAATCTGAAATCTGAAAAATTCACCATAGAATAGAATAGAATAAATTTATTATCAATGTTAGTTACACTCACAAAATATTTATAACTAAACATCCTGAGTATTTCTCAGCAGACTCGTCAAGTAGGTACAAATTTGTAGGTAGGTAATTACATTGATAGTTAGTAATAATTTAAAATAACAACAATAACATAATTAATAAATTCAGCTGTAAAAGGGCTGTGTCAAAGTTTTCTTTTAATTTGTAATAGAAATAATAAATAAATGAAAGCGACAGTAGCAAATATTCCCTAAGATTAATACGATAGATGCAATGATCCAAAGTTAGATCCTTGCCAGTCGATGGGGTGAGAACAATGTCATTGAAATCTGACTTACATACTAATCAGAAGGTCACTTCTAAACAGTCCATTTGTCCATGTCCCTGGAGCACACGAGTAGGACTTGCCTCGCCATTACAACAACATGTTAGTTATACAAGGTACGTCATGGATACAGGAATAATCAATACTAGAAACAGAGATAGTACGCAAGTTATTTGAAAATTAATAATTGAAATTTACAAATATTTTTTCCTAAAAAAATTTCCTCGAAATATGTCTTTATCTGAACATGCCGGTCACTTCACAATGTTTTTATTTCATCGCTAAAGCTGACATGGATGACAAACTTGAATGTCTGTACTGGCATAAATACTCAGAAGTGAAGATGGAATTCGAACCTGCAATAACGACGGTGAATATACAGGGTTACTGGTGTTCAGCCTGCGTGCGATTACGGGCATGTTCTTTTTATTTAATCAAACAACTTTTGTTAAAACTCTATCATTTTCCAAAAAAATTGTGTTTGTTGTCCTCTGTTTGTCTTTTTTTTTTATACAGAATGACGAGACAAAGAGGTCATGTGTCTGATGGTAAGCAACATGCCTGCCACATAACAGCACAGTGACATGCAGCTATTGGAACATGAAGAGTCTAAATTATTAACTAGCACTGCAATGCGCTCGTCACCCAGATATCTAAGATGTTATATCTCTAAGCCCTGTAATTTCTCTGGAAACATTGCCCTTCAAACCGGAACACAATAATGTTTAAACACTATTGCTTGGCGGTAGAATAACTGGTAAAGGTGTGGTGTTTAGTGTTTATTCACATTACACATAATCACACATCAGGCACATCATTTATCGAGCGTTAAAGAACACTTTTAAAAAAAAATTGTATGGAAAAAAATACGAATACCTACATATTTATAAACTGAAACACAAATGTTGACGTATTTAATGTAAGTACCTACTTTACATCCCCTTAAAAAGATGCAGGCTGATCTATACTAATATTATAAAGCTGAAGAGTTTGTTTTTTCTTTGAACTCTCGGGAAGTACTGGTCCGAATTGAAAGATTCTTTTTCTACTGGATAGTCCATTTATTGAGGAAGGCTATAGGCTATAGAACATAACGCTACTATCTATAGAAGCGGAGCATGAATCAAGAATGTAACAAAAACGGGAAAAAATATTCCTTTATGAGAGTTTGCTGATTGCTTTGACATGACAGCATGTGTCTAAGATGCGTCATTGAATATAACCTTTGCTAATCAAATTTGTTTCTAAATCTTTGTTGGTACGACCCATTTCCGACAGATGGCGTAGCAGGTAGCTGAAGAGGTTTTGTTTGAAAGCGATATTATCAGGAATGACTGAACCGATTTCAGTCATTTTTTCACCGTTGGATATGTACGGGATCCCGCTGAGTGCTACATATGTACCACGGGTGAAGCCGGGGCGGACATCTAGTTACCAATAACCCTGTATAAGGCAATGTGAATACGTTGTGTAAACTAGAGTGATAAGAACTGATGGTCATGGGATCGGAAAACCAGCTCATGTTGCGGAGAATTTGTTGTACGTGAAAACATACGGGAATATATTACAATATTCAATCTGATTTCGTTTTATTTAACATTGTTTCAACATTGGTTGATCGATACACCATAATTGGAATGATGTCATGATGCTGGGTCAATTTTATACCATTTTTTAATCTGTCAAGTAGATTGCGAAAAATATATTATGGAATTATTTTTTGTCTGTTTATTCCGGATAATCTCCGAAACAGCTGAGCCGATAACGACGAAATTTTCACTATCAGATTGCTGATGTTCTAAGACATAACATAAGTTACTTTTTTTTTACCAAAATAATTAGAGTTCCGTGAAAAAAACAGTGATTTTTTAAAACGCGGGCGAAACTGCGGGCACAGTTAGTGGAAGCTAAAAGTGTCTACGTTTGCGAAGCATTATCTGGCTGAGATATTTATGCATTTTATTATATTGTGTTGATAAAAGTACGCAAATTTTAGTTTTTTGTTGATAATTCAAAAACCATCACACCTGTGTACAGTCCGCGAGGTCTAGGCTGAGCTTTGCATTAGTGTGAGTGATCACCAATCAGGCAGGAGCGCGGTGAGACAGAATGGCGCCGCGCCTAAGGCCGGTTGTCACACCTACACTATCCATGTACACTCACACAAATGCAAAGCTCAGCTTATGCCTCGCGGAGTGTACCTACATATTAAGTACCTAGATAAAACTGACATGGGATATCTGAAGTACTTTCTATCAAAATAAACAACCTTGTCAATCCGTATGAGGTACAATTATCGAAGCTATCGCATAACGTTCTGTAAGCATACACAAAAAAAAAACATTAAAGACGAAGTGAGATTAAAAAAAAAAAAATATATATATTATGAGTATAAGTATGAGTATAACGTTTAATAAACTAACGTTTGTAGAGTCAACTAGTACCAGTACAGATTTCACTGTCGTATGTTTTCAACCCTGAATGACGAATATTCGTGTTAGCGCCCCCAAAGCTCCCCGACCCGAATGAGTCGTAACCTGTGATACATGGGCCGTTGGCGGACCCTAGATTTGTTAGGTCACCTAATAAATACATGGCGAAGTTTCAGCCTTCCATGGAAGCTAACATTTGTACAAAAAGTAAAAGACTGTCTAAAAACCAATACTCTACAAAACTAATAAGTACTATAAGAATATTATGAACAGTCTCACTATAAATTGCACCGAAAATTAAATAGCGAAACAGCTGTTAATTATAGGAGTTCTTTTATAAATTATACGAGGATAAAGTAATGCAAACAATACAAGCTTTATTAAAAAAAATGGCAGTCATACAAACTGTTGATAGTAGTGAAAACAAATTGATTAGAATTTGATAGTTTACTTTGGAAACTACGCGGGTGAAACCGGAGGGCGTGGCCAGGAGCATGACCATCTAGAAATGCGTCGGCCAATGGGAAATGCTGACGCATTTCTATGTGGCCAATGGCTTTGGCAGAATTTACTCGAAGATTTCTTATCATTCCCGAGCTACGCTAGAATTCAATTCACAGCCCACGAAAATTCTGTCTAGGCGCGCCAAAAGAAATGTTCACTTCAAAAATATTTTTGCGTATCTACAATTTTCTGTCATCAAAGGCCGTGACGTATAATTTAGTGTGACTGTGCGGACGATCGAACACATCTAGTTAACAGGATTTATGCACTCTACGGTTAGTTTATTTATAAAAATGGCTGAGCTAAATCTATGGGATTGTGAGCAACTATTGCAAATTGCGTTTTTTTTGACAGAACAATAGCCAGATTGGTTAATGACATCCAATCCATCTCAGGACATGCGTGGATAAGATTGGCTGAGGCTCAGGTCAGCGTGTTACGGCTGAACCGTTTTGAATAACGTAAGTTTTTGCTTTTAATCAAAGACGTTCAATTGTTTTATGATATGGAATGAAAGGGCAAGCAAAACTTGAACCCTGTGACTTTGGGGGCATATCACGCCAAGCGGACAACCACAAAATATGAGGTCGTGAATTTAGTTCATATTCCGGTCAGTTATACTTCCAGTAGACGTGGGTGTGTACACACAATTTTTTTTGTGTGATGCTTTAATGCCGAGTTATGAGCTTTTAAAAATTAGCATGGCGTGAAATGTCCCTTTGATAAAATATCGCTACTTGGCGCTATCGGTAGAATAATTGGCAAAAGTGTAGTATGTTCCCAGCAGTCTCTATTAAGTGTCCTAATACTTTTAAATGATGCAGTTAAGTCAGACAAGAGAGCGTGTAAGTAGCTACCACTGCCTAACACTACGATTTTGATAAAACATGGATTACATACTTTTCAAACAAAAACAATACAGTTGAAATCGGTTGATCCGTTCGGCAGGTACGATGCCACAGCAGACATAGACACACACACAAGGGACGTCAATCTTAGCTAGTTAGTTTGTGTGTCTTTTCCACACTTAGCCTCTTAATTGGGCCATTGTACGTGGCTCCTTCCCTCTTTCTACTCCAACCAGCCCAGGCAATTCCAGAAAGCCAACATCTTCATTTTGGCACGTCAATCTTATAACACCACTGATTCGATGAGCATTTTACCACTGATTCACCACCAGGGCGTTACATCTCAGGCGTGAGCGCCGAATTCGGCAACGAGGCCGTCAACTGATCACAGCATTTCAGCTGTTCCGCATTATTTCCATATTTATTCCTCAAACAGCGTATCGCTTCACCCCGCCATTTTGCGTCGGAGGTTAATAAAAAACATTTTAAGCGTAGATACAGAGACTACAACTTCTTGTACATAAATAGAAGATCTGAAAAAGCGTGAAGAACCACCAAATCAAAGACGTGAGCGTAATAGGTACATCAATCATCGTGGCTCGCTGCGTCCCAGGATAGTTACGAGTATGTTCTCAAACTTTAAATTGATGGATAGATTAAATTACGTAAAGTAGCGACACGACATCTCTAACTTATGATGCCTACTTAGTTTGAATAAAGTTACATTTATGTAGTAGTATGACTCTTGGCAGAGTCCGCCTGGGAAGTACCACAACTTTGCCAGTTATTCTACCAACAAGAAATCATGTGCAAACATTACTTTGTTACGGTTTGAAGGGCAATGATTCCAGAGAAATTACAGGGCTTAGAGATGTAACATCTTAGATCTCTGGGCGACGAGCGCAGTGCAGTGCTAGGTAATAATTTTGTCTCTTCATGTCCTAATAGCAGATGTCAGATGTGCTGTTATGTGGCAGGCATGTTGCTTACCATCAGGCACATGTACTGTTCGTCTCGTCACTCTCTATTTAAAAAAATAATTAGATATTAATTCAGTCTATTCTATGAACTTATATAGATAATAAGTATAAGCTTTTTGCGTGCGTTCATAAGCAAATACACTTGTGAGTAGCACTAGTAATAATGGTATTAATTTATTTTTCGCTTTTTAGTGCCTAGAGGGTTTTGAAGTCGGTATAATTTTTTGTACGAAAATTGTTTATTTTACCCTTTTTAGTGCAAAACAAGTTTTTATTGACGCATTTACCCAATTTCGTAGTGACAGGTTCGAGTTTCATAACTTTTGTGAAATCTACAATTACGTCATCCAGAAAATTGTATGCAAATTTTAGTTTTTGGTTCATATTTCAAAAACTACTTGACCGATTTCTATAAGATTTATATGGGACCATTCGGAAAGCATACCCATTCGAACATAAAAAGAAATTTTAAAATCGATAGGTTCTCGAGAAATCAGGTAACATACTTAAAAAAAAAAACATAGGGGCGAATTGACATCCTTTTCCTTTTTGGTTGGTTAAAAAATAGATCCTGTGATCGCACACCGGAGTTTTAGATCGATAAGGTCTCGTTTTTTGCACGAATCCCTAAAAAACCAAGAAACCAAGAGAGGCAGTAAATTTGGCTGTTTACCAAATTGATTGCCAACATTCCAGCGGGCCGACGTTTTTTGCCAAATAAGAATGATAAACAACCCTTTTACTTGTCCCTTCTTATTTTATACTAGCTGTGTTGCGTGGGTTTCTTTTGTATTTTTGTAAAAAACATTATAATAGTGCAATTCTTGTATTTTTGTAAAATTCAATTCAATTCAATCATTTATTTCAGAAATTACATTCCATATAAAAAAATATTATATAAATTAAAAATAAAAATGATGTCCAAAAAAAAAAAAATAATAATATTAAATAACTAACAATTTTGACAAAACAAATAACACAATACAAAACATTAAAAGTTTTCGGGTGGCCGACATGCTCATCCACACGGTAGTCCTACATTTTTTTGCCCATCAACACTCTCATCCATCTGTACTGGATGGGACAGTCCATACGCGACACCATCTATTGAAGGATACCGTTACAGCCGCCTCGAGCCCGCCGCCGTATGGAAGCGACTTTTTTACGAATTACCGCATGAAAGTCGTCCGTACGCGCCTCCGCGAACATCTGCGATGCGCTACAAAAACGAGGCAGCCGCATCAGCATCCTAAATATGTCATTATATTGTACACGTAGAGCGCTGGCCGTCCGGCGAGTATGCTTTATCCATTATATCTTTATCCATAAAAAACATTATAGCGTGATCTGAATCTCGAAAAAGGATTCGTTGACTGTGTGTAAGTTAAAGGTTATTTTACCCCTTTTTTTTTGCAAAAACATAGAGCTCGCTTTAATTACGTTCTCACTGCTGAGAACTGGGACATTATCTCACTAGTAAATAATCAAGTCCTTAACACATCAGGCTATCAAGTGCGGATAACAAATCTTGCATCGTTACAAAATACCAGAATTTTAGTAAACGTAGATAGATTAAGAGTCTGGCTTTGAATGTGAGTGATTTCTATCATCCATAGCAATTTTGGAAATGAGATGGAAGCTCGGAAGCGTCGAATCAGACAAAAACACTAAGTGGTACTGGGTGTAGGTTTTTATTTATTCAATCATACATTCGTATTCTTATAGGTAGGCAAAAAAAAAGCAGCAATAGTCACTGTAGTTGAAACTGGGGAGGATGAAATCATCATCATCAACGATGGGTAGTTATATTACTTTGTTTTTTTTTAACTTTTAAAGGTTTACACTTTACCATCATCTCGCCTGATGTTAAGTGGCGATGCGGTCTACGATGGAGCGTGTTTACCTAGAAGAAACCGATTCACTCACGATTTGAAGACACTAAGATTATAACTATACGGAAAAACGCACTCGGGCAACTCATTCTACAGTCTAGACGTTCTTATCACAAAAGTAGAGTCAAACCTCTTATACCTCGATAAAAACCGTCGGTTTTTCATCGGATACACTTTGGAGAGTGTGCTACTGATCTGCATGATCTAATACCACCTTGCTCTTTTTTCTATCGGACTTCTTGTAGTTATAATAGTAATATATTATAGTTATTCTCGATAGTTATAATCCTATCAGCTAGTAATTCTTCGGCGATGTTCAAGACTTTGCAGTCTTTTTCGCACAAGAGTGCCTATGAACCTTTTGGCCCGCCTTTTTTAACTTTTATAGGTTTACACTTGACCGCCATCTTGCCGGATGTTAAACGATGAAGCGGTCTACGGTGGAGCGTGTTTACCTAGAAGAAACCGATTCACTCTCGATTTGAAGACCCATAGATTGTAACTATCGGGAAAAACCCTCTCAGGCAACGCATTCCACAGCCTTGACGTTCTTATCACAAAAGTAGAGTCAAATCTCTTCGTTCGTGTCTTTGGAACATCAACCATGAAACGATGTCGCTTTTTCGAGCTACGAGCATTCCGATAGAAAAAAGGGCAAGGTGGTATTAGATCGTACAAATCAGTCGTACACTCTCCGAAGTGTATCCGATAAAAAACCGATAAGCTAGCAATTTTCCGGCGATGTTCGAGACTTTCCAGTCTTTTTCGCACGAGGATGTCATTGCCTATGAGCCTTTTGACACGTCTCTCGAACGATTCCAGAGCCTGAAGCTGATACTTAGCCGATCCATCCCAAAGGTGAGACCAGTACTCCATGTAAGAGCGAATTTGTGCATTTTATAACAATATCAATTGTTCCGATTTGCAGTACTTCCGCACCTTTGAGAGGACACCTAGTTTTATGGCAGCTAATTTACGTAGGCTTGAACTCGATTTACGAGCCAAAGTTGAGCGTAGATGTCAAGGTAACGCCCAAAAGCTCAAGATGATCAGTAACCGGCACGGATACACCTCGAAAAGTAGAAGTCTGTAGAAATTGACTCCTTTTCGCGGAGAATAGACGCCTGGGTCTTTACCTCGTTCCTGTTGCAACACAAACACAAATTACACACACACACACACTGTTATAACATAAACATAAATTTACATCGCCATCGATCGACGACGCCATCGGTCGGTTAGTGCGGCGAACGTGGGCTGTATCACCGAAGACCATCCGCGATTTCAACCTACAGATGGCCATCAGGGACAGAAATGCGGCCGTTGTGGAGGCTCTGGGCCGGGAGGAGGCAGCGTAGGCAAGCAAGGTAATTATGATATCAGCTACATTCCGTTTTTTTAACGCCCGACGTAAAAGCAGCGTTGCCTATGTGGCGTCGTAATGTCCATCAAAATCGGTTGAGTCGTTTCAAAGTCATCAGCTCTTTGGTAATCCACCACGCTGGCCCAGGGCGGGGTTGGTGGATGACGCATTGCTTCGAAAGATTCTTGGAACTTTTGCACCCTTAGGTTCCTTGGTAGACGAGCTTAGAAGGTTGAAGGTCTGCGACTTGTACGACTCGGCTACCACGAGACAAATAAAATTCACTCAAATATGGGCTTTATGTCATCTATTTCAAGATGCAGATTGCATTGGCAACACAAATTAGCGGAAAGCTCGCTGACAGCGGTCTGCTAATTTATGTTGCCAATGTAATCTATATCTCAACAAACATGACATAGAGCCCATATTTGAGAGTGTTTTATTTGTCAGGAAGGAGCGGAGTTGCATAAATGGGAAGAGGTTCAAGGTGCAGACCTTAATCCTCTTCTATTCTCTTCATGTGAAAACCAGCGTAGTTTGACATGTGAATGAACAACAAAAAGGCTACAGCAGAGATGGCAGCACAGTTTTATCAGGGAACCGATTCTGAACGTTTGAGTTATGATCGCTGGCAACAGTTCGCACTAAGCCATTAATATTGTCAAACGGGGTACTAACGGTTTTCGATCGATACAGACCTTGATATTTTAAAAATATTGAAGTTGACAGATGCTATTATTGAATTCGAAGTACTATTTGCGGTGTGTTTGGGGAAGTACCACACCTTTAGCAGTTATTCTACTGCTAATTAGTAATGTACAAAGATCACTGTGTTCTGATTTGAAGGGCGATGTTTCCAGAGAAATTATAGAGCATAGAGATAAACTACCTAAGTCTGTGTGACGAGTGCAGTGAAGTCCTAGGTAATAACGGGAACTCCTCATATTCCGATGGCTGTGTGTCACTTTGCTGTTATGGGTAGGCGTTATCATTAAGCAAAATAATAATTATATACTGATTTTTAACCGACTTCCAAAAAAAGGAGGAGGTTATCAATTCGACCCCTATGTTTTTTTTTATGTATGTTACCTGATTTCTCGAGAACCTCTACACCCATTTTAAAATTTCTTTTTGTGTTGGGATGGGTATGCTTCCCGAATGGTCCCATATAAATCTTATCGAAATCGGTCAAGTGGTTTTTGAAATATGAACCAAAAACTGAAAATTTGCGTAGAATTTTCTGGATGACGTAGTTGTAGATTTCACAAAAGTTATGAAGCTCGACCCCGTCAATATAAAATTGTGTAAATGCTTTAATAAAAATTTGTTTTTAACCCCCGACCAAAAAAGGGGTGTTATTAAAATAATACTATTGCAGAGAATAAAATATATTCTAGTAAAGGAACGTACGAACTGAACAGTCGGGATCCATTGAACAATTAGATTGGATGTAAAATAATAAGATATATATTTTTTTACTATACAATTCTTTTGTTCAATTATTGTGTATTTGGAGATGGATAAACTTTCCCTCGATTTAACATAACTTTGTCTAAACTACTTGCTGTACGAATGCTGCTTTTATTCTTCAGCACCCGACAGTTTTGAAGTAAGTCTTCTCATTGATGACACAGTGGTTATGCAATAAACGATCGGTATTTCATCAGCATGAGTTCAATTCATTATATGGCACTGCGCGATCCATTCAACGGTTTTTGTTTGGAAGAATTATAAACACATTCATCCTAACAAACAAAATTTAGCATTTATAATAGTTTTAGGATTCTTAGCCAAGTATTAAAAAAAACAGTTTGTCAACTTAAGTCGTGGTAACAAACTGGTTCTATTCGAGTTAAGACTTACTCGAATAGAACCAGTAGTAATCTCTCGATTGCAAAAATTCTGAACTTTAAACCGGCGCAGCGATAGAATCGATTTATTTTGACGTAATCTGAGATATCTTCGACCAATATTATATTTTTCGCTACTATCCTGAAATTTTCGCCAATTTCCCGGGAATAGCGGCCATTTGTCATGAAGTTGGACTCAAAAGCTGAACTTTGAATTTTGTTTTATTCAAATTCTGCTTTAGTTTTCCGAATATTCTGAGTTTAGGGAATTACGTTAAACGAACCTGTCCAGAAAGTGGCCGAAATGCTGGCGTTTATTTGGTTAAACCTACAACAATGAAATGAAATATATTGAAATTAAATATTTGTTTGCAGAAAGCGCGTCACCTTGGAAATACCTAGATAGAGATTAAATAAATAGATCAGGTTTTTCCGCACAGTTCCTTTGTACCAATCGTTAGCAGATGAGAAGTATGTTTGCTATAGAGTGATGTGCCGCGACAAAAGCTTTTATCACTTTGGAAGTATCTCTCGCGCAAATTATTCACTGTAGAAAAAAATGATTTTAGAAACCTCAACATCATTTTTGAAGACCAAGTTTCAATAGTGTAGTCTCATAGTTTCGGCAAAAAGTGACTGTGACATACGAACGGACAGACAGACATGACGAATCTATAAGGGTTCCGTTTTTACGTTTTAGGAAACCCTAAAAAAGACTTGAAACCTTATCTTACAAGAAGAGTCAAGCTCATAATCTATCACGCTCGTCAAGTGCGGGATGACGAAGGGGAGGGTATGTCCTAAATTTTGTTTATAGAATAGAGAGGAGACGAGTAGGCACGACACCTGTCCGTAACATCACAGTGACACGCAGGTATTGGAAAATGAAGACAATATCCTGATGAAACACAAGACATTGGCGAAATTGTGCTCACCAAACATTTATCTCACACAAATATATATCACAACCAAATAGAAGCCAGAAATTAATCTAAGATGAAGAATCAGATGACATAAATAAAAACCAGAAATTAATAGAAGATGAGGAAGAAGAAGACTTTAATCAGCTGACTATTATTTAATTTTTTTATTTATAAATTAAATTAATTTTATTTATAAACAAATTGTCTTGCCAGACATATTGCATGCCTCTCGCAGAGGCCAGTTTGTATGGGGCAACTTTTAAAATGTTTTGTATCATCTTATCTTACCTACAAACAGCAATAAAGATTTTTGTATTTGTATTTGTTTGTAAGAGTACACATTACTTACCACTGCACTGTGCTCGTCAACCGGAGATACATACAAATAAAATTGTTTTATCTCAGTACCCCATAATTTCACAGCAAACATTGCCCTTCAAACCGGGACACAGTGTTGTTTTCACATTACTGCTTGGCGATGGTAGATTACATAGCAAAGGTGTGGTATTTCCACTGGCGGACTCTGCAAAGAGTCTTATCACTACAAAACTGTTCTCTGCTATACGGTGCTAGTTTTACTATCGCGTATTAGGTATTAGGCAACCGTTTGAACGCCGCTCCGTCCTAGTTAGCTCCATATCTAGGCTGTAATGACACTAATGACTAATGTACTTACTAGTTTGGATGCTCGTGGAATTACGTGCCAGAGGATGAAATTCCAAAAATAGCCAAATTTCACACAATTATCCTACGTTTGCTACTGATGTTATAAATGCGAAATTTTGGATGTTTCTTGCTCAAACACGACGGAACGTATGAATGGATAGAGTTGCAATTTGGAATATAGATTATAGTGTGGAATAACTTATAACTGGCTTTTATCACGAGAACATAACGGAAACGAGAACTACGCGGGTAAAACCGCGGGTTGCTACTAGTGGTTGGAATAGAGAAGAAGTGGAGATTGTTAAAATTTATTAATATTATGCAAAAACAGGTGGAGTTGAGTAGTGACCGAGTGGTGGCCGAGGCGAGGTAAGCGGAGTGTAGGACGTCCAGCTGCAAGATGGGTCGACGATATCGTTTCTATGGCGGGTCGAACCTGGACTCGATCGGCACAGGACCGAGGAAGATGGCATGGGAAAAGAGAGGCCTATACCCAGCAGTGGGATAGAGAAGGCTGTGGATGATCATGATGATGATGCAAAAAATATTGAAAGATGTAGTGTCATGGAACAGCTGGACGTCTACTCTCTCTCTGCGAAAAACGTAATTTCGAAATAAACTCGCGACTTTCCTATTCCGGTTCTACTTCGATCCGTCGAGACACGTGTCTCGGTCTCCTGTTACGCTGCGTAACGGGACATAACGGGACACTTTTTGGTGCATGCAGTTGGCGTTCACCGAAGTAGAACCAGAGTAGGAAAGTCGCGAGTTTATTTCGAAATTACGTTTTTCGTAGAAAGAGAGTAGACGTCCTTTTTTTTAACTTTTATAGGTTTACACTTGACCGCCATCTCGCCTGATGTTAAACGATGATGCGGTCTACGATGGAGCGTGTTTACCTAGAAGAAACCGATTCACTCTCGATTTGAAGACACAAAGATTGTAACTATCGGGAAAAACCCTCTCAGGCAACGCATCCCACAGCCTTGACGTTCTTATCACAAAAGTAGAGTCAAATCTCTTCGTTCGTGTCTTTGTAACATCAACCATGAAACGACGTCGCTTTTTCGAGCTACGAGCATTCCGATAGAAAAAAGGGCAAGGTGGTATTAGATCGTACAAATCAGTCGCACAGTTGCACCTGGTAAGAACGAAGTTCCTTTGGATAATATACTCGTAGAAGCAACACAATTTGCAAAAAACATTATTATAATTATGGTGTGATCATCTGAAAAATAAAATTAGCAACACTGGTCAAGGCCAGTTTTTTGGCGTAATTTCCGTTACATGGTTTTAACCCCCGACCACAAAAAAAAGGTGTTCTAAGTTTGACGTCGATGTCTGACTGTCTGTCTGTGTGTGTGTCTGTCTGTGGCACCGTAGGCGTTGAGCTCAAATGGATAGGCCGGTTTCGATGCGGTTTTTTTCATTTGAAGTTTAATACCCGTGCGGATGTTCTTGGCTATGTTTGGTTAATATCGATTAAAGATGGCCGCCTCCACAAAATGGCGAACAAAATATTTCTTCACAATATACATATGGGTATCAAATGAAAGGGTTTGACTTGTGAAATACTATACACTGTAACAAATTTCAAATCCAAGATGGCCGCTACCACAAAATGGTGAATTTTTTTACAACTCCCTCAATATGGGTATTAAATAAATGAACTAGTAGAATGTTGTACAAATTGCAAAACAAAGGTTTCAGTCACACATTTTTTCAGTTCTGCAAAATCGCTATTTCCTCCAAGCCTGCCATAGAGAACTAGAACTTCGTTCCAAAACATTACGCACACTACTACTATGTATTTGAGATACACGTAGGTATACACACTCTTTTGTTTATTATTAATGTCTGTGGCCAAATATAGAACATATTCTCATTGCTTTGCGGTCGCAATTTCAGTTTGGCAACCAATGATTTGATTCTATGTATGACAATACCTAGGTCTCTAGTACTGTTTGTTTGTTGTACAGAACCCTGCGCTAACCTAACGTGGGCTAATGAGTCGAAACTGCGGAACCATCCACTTGGACTTAACCGTGATTTATTAGTGCCGCTGGTCACGAGGAAACATGGACACTTCGGGAAACGGCTAACTAATAACACATACTTTATACCATATAAACTTTTAAATTACAAAATATTTTGAAGTGAAAACTTGTTTTGGCGCACCACAAACCGATTTTTCATGGGCTGTGAATTGAATTCTAGCGTCACGCTCGCGAATGATTAGACATTTTCGGGAAACTCGGGACCATGGCCTTTGAATATGTAGAAATGGCTCAACATTTAACATTGACTATCTAGAAATACGTCACATTGCAGAAATGCTGACACATTTCTAGATGACCATGGCCATGCCCAACGCCACGCCCTCTGGTTTCACCCGCGTAGTTTTCAAAGTGAGCTATCAAATTTTGAGTTATAAGTTTCCACTTCTACCGGCAGTTCCTATGACTGACATTTTTTTATCAGGTTTGCGTCAAAATTATAATTGTTTGGAGTATTTTTAACCCCCGACCATAAAAAGGTGTGTTATAAGTTTGACGTCGATGTCTGTCTGTGTGTGTGTCTGCTGTGTCACCGCAGAGCCCAAACGGATGAGCCGATTTCGATGCTGTTTTTTTATTTGAAGGTTAATTTCCGTGTCGATGTTCTTAGCTATGTTTGGTTAGTATCAATTTAAGATGGCCGCCTCCACAAAATTACGGACAAAATATTTCTCCACAGTCTACCTCAATATAGGTATCAAATGAAAGGGATTGACTAGTATAATACTATACACTGTAACAAATTTCAAATCCAAGATGGCCACCACAAAAGTGCGATTATGTTATTTTTTTCACAACTCCCTTAATATGGGTATCAAATGAAAAGGCTTGACTAGTAGAATGTTATATAGATAACAAATTCTAGGTAGCCGCCAACTACCAAAAATTTATTATTTTTTTAAAATTTAGTCAATTTTTTTTATTTAGTTCTTGTTTCAAATGTTATATTGGCATACCCTTACAGGGTGAGTGTGTACTTAGCTTGTACTTAGCTTCGAACTCCCACAAGGAGAGTTATAACTATATTTCATCAAGCTGGCTAATTTTGGGTGGTGATGATGAGAAATCTCCACAACGCCTAGACATTTACAATTAAGACTGATATCGTTGTCAGTTGAAATTTAGCAGCTGCACCGCTACATGGCTCCAATAGCTGTAAATGCTCTGACAGCAGATCCCGACTATTACCCTGCAACTGGTGCTACTTCGAATGATGTTTCAGTTATATTGATAACTAATGTAACGCTTGAATTTACTTTAAAACTTTAGTGATAAGACTCTTTGCAGCGTTCACCTGGGGAATTACTACACCTTTGCCAGCTATTCTACCGCCATGCAGTAATGTGTAAACTTTACTGTGTTCCGATTTGAAGGGCAATGTTTCCAATAAAATAACAGGGCACAGGGATAATAGTCTATTATGTCTCTGTGACGAGGGCAGTGCAGTGCCACGTAATATACAGCATATATCATTCAGGGGTCACGTTATATCCAACGATGAAAGATTTTTTTTTATCGGTCCAGTAGATCCTGATATTAGCGCATTGAAACAAAATACCTCTTTAGCTGTATAATACCTACAGATTTAATTTTCTTCGGAACAAGAACAAAAGTAAAAAAAAATATTTACCTCCGATACCTCAGATTTGTAATCTGCATAATTCTGCTAGTCTTCTAGTAGTTTCATTTGATACCCATATTGAGGAGGTTGTGAAAAAAGAAATGTGTTTCGCCATTTTGTGGTAGCATCAATCTTGGTATTGAAATTCTTCATGCTGCATAGTTTTCTACTAGTCAAGCCCATTCGATACCCATATTAATGTAGTATTATTTTTTTATGTAATTCGCCATTTTGTGGTAGCGTCCATCTTGGATTTGAAATATGTTATAGTGTTTTAATAGCCAATCCCTTTCATTTGATTCACATATTAAGGTAGATTGTGAAGAAATATTTTGACAGACAGACATCGACGTCAAACTTAAAACACCGTCGGTGTCGGGGGTTTAAAAAACAAAACAAAATTGATAGCCTCCTCCTATTTGGAAGTCGGTTAAACATTCGCTGTGGTTATATAATATATTTCACAATGCAATTGCTGTAGAATATATAACCAGAGTGAGTGTTTTTTTAATAAATGTACATATCAAAGAGTTCACATACGAGTTTACGAGTATAGAGTTCGAACACCATTACACCATAAACTATTTTCGTACAAAAATTAAACCGACTTCAAAACCACAAATAGGCACTCAAAAGCGAAAAATAAATTAATATAAATATTACAAGTGCTACTCACTCATCTATTTGAAGTCGGTGCCAGTAAGACCAAAAAATACTATGTAGTCACGTAGTAGGTACGCGTATCCACTACCTGTTATACTTGGCTAGCACCGACTTCAAATAGATGAGTGAGTAGCACTTGTAATAATTATATCAATTTTATTTTTCGCTTTTGATTGCCTATTTGTGGTTTTGAAGTCGGTTTAATTTTTTGTACGAATAAGTTTATTTCACCCTTTTTTAGTGCAAAACAAGTTTTTATTAACGCATTTTCCCAATTTCGTAGGGACAGGTTCCAGTTTTATAGCTTTTGAGAAATCTACAATTACGTCATCCAGAAAATTGTATGCAAATTTTAGTTTTTGGTTCATATTTCAAAAACCACTTGACCGATTTCGACAAGATTTATTTGGGACCATTCGGGAAGCATCCGAATATTAAAAGACATTTTTAAATCGCTCGTGCCGATTTCAAGAAATCAGGTAACATACATAAAAACAAAAAAAACATAGGGATCGAATTGATAACCTCCTCCTCTTTGAAAGTCCGTTAAAAGCACGGGTCTGATCGCTCTTGCCTTTTCGCTCTTGTGGATGTGTCATACTTTTGTCGCGGCACATCACTCTGTTGCCATAGCAAGTATGCACGTTATCTGCTTACGATTGGTACAAAGGAACCGTGCGGAAAACAGGATCTATTTACTTACACTCTATCCAAGGTACATATGTATAGTAACGGGTCTTGTTGAGCAATATTTGGTTAGTATATTTAAGACATGGAATCCAACGATTTTGTTCGAATTTTCTAGAATGTTTTTCTTACAAGCTGTGTTTAATTTCATTTAGCAATCAAGCTAGATATTATATTTAAGTTAGGTTTGCGCAATCTAGGTATAAAGCAAGCGACACTGGTTTAAAGTAACTGGATATAGTAGGAAAAGCTTCTATGTTCTATTTGTTTTATAGTATAGTGACGAGACGTGTGAGCAGGACATGTGCCTGATGGTAAGCATAATGCCTGTCATATAACACACACCAAGATAACAAAAAAAAAGATAACCACATAAGCTACGTTTTATCCCACACACGACGTAGCATCGCCCATTGACGGATGATACAGACGTTGAATGATGTCGTTCTTGTAACATCCTGGTTTCTTCACGATGTTTTCCTACATCGTTGAAGCTGTAGACAAAATTATACATCTTCACATGAAAAAATGTCAGAACTCAGTGGTGCAGGTGGAATTCGAACCTACGTCGTCAGGATTTGTGAAATCAAAACTTCTAATCATTGTGTCATCACGGCTGAAAAAAAAAAGATTTTTACATTGGTATTTCTAGTGCTTTAATATCAAAAACTACTCTTCTCATAAAAAGGTGTCTGTGTCAGAGGTACGGTGCGCAAAAACGTCGCCTGCAGTGCTCCGTTTCACTGAAGTGAACTCTGACTTGGTACCGACAGCAAGCAAATAGTTTAGAAGAAAAATAAATTGAAAATATTTACTAATCCTAATTGTTGGTTGGTTTAAATACATTTTTTCTACGAACAGAATGACTAGAATATAAAAAAAAGTAGATAAAGTACAAATTACTTTGTACTTTGTTTATTACCATCGTCTTCATTAACGTTGTGTAGCGCTGGTAAATGTTTGTATGGAAAATAAATACCAGTACATAGTGTTGGATACATGCGTCGCAGGGGACATGACCCCGCCCCCAAAATCGTATACGATAAATGAAAAATGTAAGAAATTTTAAAATATCTAATAGTACACAGGCTATTTTTTAACGCGGGAAAACCACTAGAACGACATCTACGCGGGTAAAATTGTGAGGCGCTCCTAGTAAAGTCTTTTTTACTCGGCTCATTGTATTTCCACTAGTGACCCTCCCCATCCCCAAAACTGAGGCTGCGTACTGGCGACCCTCCCCAAAATTCGAGGCTGGGACCGCGCCTGGTTAGATGTGGAGGCATGAATGCATCGACGTATTACCCTTTCGCCTGAGGGAGACAATTGGGTTAAGTCAAATTCGATAACATGGACGAACATGTCCTACTGACGGAAACCTCCACGGGGTTCCACCTTTGACGTTTAAGGCGGGAACGCTTTCGCATTGCGAGCCCGTCAAGGTTTGCCGTCTCTGGGCCCTTAGGACACTCAGGTGTGCCTCAGGACGTCAGGATATCGGTGTATCTTAAGTGTGAACTCGTCTTTTTATGCGTCCTGACCACCTCGGTGCCCAACCAATAGACTGACAGACATGCATCTGGACACCCTTGGTTCTCCGCGACGGGTAAGGTCTGTGGTCCCGCTCCCTACCGCATTTTGGATGCAGAGGACATGGAGAGCGGCATATTGAAATAGATAGGTAGATAAACTCTTTATTGCACTTAACAAAACAAACAACTTAAAAAACGATCTTGAAATATAGTAGCAAATGGCGACCTTATCGCTGAAAGCGATCTCTTCCAGGCAACCATGCGATGAAATGAAGTATAGAAAGACGAGATTAATCAAATAAAGAGTTATTTGATACCTTAATCTAAAAAAAGTTAATCAAGATACTAATCATTGACTAAAATATGATAGACATACATTCTAATAACATTACATGCTAATATATAAATAACCTTATTACATAAATATACTAATACATGCCTATGCAATGAATCCAAAATACTATTTAGTAAAGTATTGCTCGTCGTTTTGGTGATTTCATCAGATCACATGTGTACAATGCTGTGGATAAACATTGCCATCTGATGGATAAAACCAATTCTGAGGCCAAAAAGGCTACTTTTAAATTATTGATTACGCTAAATTATAAAGAAACAGAAGGCTTGCTTAGATTTTGTTAATAATTTTTCATAGATATCTGTATGTAGTTAATATGTGGTGTGTACTTGTTTGTTTGTGTAAATCTTGTTATCGTTATTATGTTTAGTCCATGTTCAATGTATGACTACTTAATACTCAGTGTAATTCTAAATATGTTGATATTTTTTGTGTACATGCAAGTGCATGCATGTAATGGTGATGGCTGAGTGACGTATGACACTCATTTGTTAAATGATAAGTCAGTCGTATTAAAGACACTCATTTTATTTTATTCACACAGCAAATCGTATTGGCTTCCGCGATACAGGCCTAGCCTAGTGCGGAAGCTACAATTAATTAATTTTCTTGTTTTACATGTTATTTTGGCAAATAAACATTATTTTTCTTTTCTTTTTCTTCTAGTAAAGATCTACCGGTACCTCGCTTCCCCATGCAGCTCCACCGCAATTTAAACCATCTAGAACATTAACATGGTGACTTTGAAAATTATAGGTAGTGTTATATAATTATAATCTACACAACCGGTGTGTCATCATATTTTTTTGCTGACCCTCCGTCTAATAATTTGCGCCAAGCGAAGCGTCACTTTTAATCTCAATATTGAGATGAGGACAATATGAAACTACACCGCCTGCCGTCTCTTTCCCACTTGCAACTACATACGTAGCGCTGTTTCTTTTTAATCTTTCAGTAGGGACGTGGTAATTGCATAACTCGGATATTACGTCTAAGCTCTGCTCCCGATAGATCGATTGTAATTAGAGATGAGATAGATATCGGTTTCATCGAATACATGTAACAGTACATGATCGTTAGACATCCGGGAATAATAGTAGATTATTCACTAAGGGAGTAAAGCACTGTCTTGCGTCATGGGCGTCATCTTGGATCCTGAGTGCAGCGAGGTACTCGAGTCAACTCCCGAACGAAGCGAGGGAGTTGTAAAGTCCTGATTGAAGCGAAGGATCCAAACCACCCATGACACAAGACAGTGCTTTACTTCAGGTGAATACTCTACTTTTCATATCTTGTGCGAGGCAGTTAAAAAAAAGGGCTATTTTATCTTTCGATTTTGAAGTGGATTATGAATAATCCCTAAAGCGTCCAATTTGATAAAGTCCGGGGTTAATTCACTATCGCTTGAAGACATTTTGGTGTTATTTAAGAATTAAAGTGATAAACTAACAAAATTCGACTCAATGACTCAATGGCGCTTTTTTAGTGTATCTCTCTACTTAGTCTGTGGCTTTTCTAAATTTTTTTGTGTTTTGTTTCTGTGCGTGCGGTTAGCCAGTTCGGTATTTGGGAAAAAAAGTTCGAGCTTGTAATAAAGTCTATTTACTATGATAAGAATTTTCATACGAATTTCAACAAAATTGAAATCATTTCAATCTCTATGGAATTTTCTCAATATTACTTACCTCTGCATTTTGAAAGGTCACAATCACTTGCTTTTTTTTTTTGACGTTTCATGACATATAATTGGACATTGTCGAGCAGATGTGACAAATTTTTTTAGATAAAGCCAATCAAATATTTAGACTTGAATAATATTCTAAAACAGCATTCATAGTGTGTCTCTACCATGAGTACCTACTTACCATCAGGTGCAAGTTTTGTTCGTCTCGTCAACCAATCTCATGAAATAAAATGTAAGTAGCGATTGGACCAGTAGTTATTAAGTTAGTTAGTTTTGAGAGTTGACAGTACATCTCCCCACAGAGCCGTAGGTTGCGAGTTCATTCCCCAAGTACAAATATTTGTTACACAAATATAATTATCAGTTCTTATGAATCGATATCTGTTTCCGCATTACGTTTTCTGACTTAGCCAAACATTATTATCTGTCCTAAGGTTGCCTGGAAGATATCATTTTCAGCGATAAGGCCGTCAACATGTCGCACTAGTATTAGAGTTTATCGTAAACTAGCAGTGCCCCTTGGTCAATCGCGTAGTTTCCGTTATTTGTTATTCTAAATTTTGCCAAAAGTCTGGCAAAGTTTAGAACTATTGTTTAAACCACTGTTTGTTTTTTGAAATTTCTCTTGCAAAGTAAAACATTGGCGCCACCCATGGTGATATTGGGAACTGTATTTGACAGGTATTTTTGCATCTTGAAAACGCCCCATAGAATGTATTTGTTAGTGCTATCTGCCAAAGTCACAATACTGATAATCTCTATACAGTATCGAATATCTGGCAATAAATACTGATATCGCTCGGTATCGAGATATCGATATTTATTTATCAAGCTCATACGTCACATCTCTATATGTAGAAGGAAAACCAATCCCGTTTATGATTAACCATGGTACCTAGTTAAAATCTACCATCACCAACCCGAATTTGGCCAGCGTGGTGGATTATGGCCTTAACTCTCTCCTTGCGAGAGAAGGCCCCGAATCCCAGCAGTGGGAACATTCAGTGGGCTGCTTATGTATATTGTGCTAGTTAAAATATCTTATATCTCCGGGTGACGAGCGCAGTATAGTGCTACTTTTGGACTCTCCATGTCCCAATAGCTGCGTCTCACTGCTGTTATGGGCAGGCTGCTTACTATCAGGCACATGCTCTGCTCGTCTCGTCACTCTAAACTATGTACAAAAACATGTACTTAGAGGAAATAGTGGTTGATTCCTATGAAAAACATTTATTTAGAGGAAATAGTGGTTGATTCCTATGAAAAACATGTATTTAGAGGAAATAGTGGTTGATTCCTATGAAAAACATGTATTTAGAGGAAATAGTGGTTGATTCCTATGAAAAACATGTATTTAGAGGAAATAGTGGTTGATTCCTATGAAAAACATGTATTTAGAGGAAATAGTGGTTGATTCCTATAAAAAACATGTATTTAAAGGAAATAGTGGTTGATTCCTATGAAAAACATGTATTTAGAGGAAATAGTGGTTGATTCCTATAAAAAACATGTATTTAGAGGAAATAGTGGTTGATTCCTATAAAAAACATGTATTGAGAGGAAATAGTAGTTGATTCCTATGAAAAACATGTATTTAGAGGAAATAGTGGTTGATTCCTATAAAAAACATGTATTTAGAGGAAATAGTGGTTGATTCCTATAAAAAACATGTATTTAGAGGAAATAGTGGTTGATTCCTATGAAGTTTGTCCTTAATTGTAAATGGAAGTCGCTTTCAGTATCAGGAAAATAGAGGTATTTTCCTCTTCGTCTCGTAATTATCTATTATCTTATTATTATCATTTAAAAAAACCAGGTACTTATTATACCTTTAAACGACCAATTCTTGTAGGTATATACATATATATAGAATCTGAATCTCGGAAACGGCTCGAACGATTTTCATGAAATTATGTATACAGGGGGTTTCGGGGACGATAAATCGATCTAGCTAGGTTTTATTTTTTTTAAACATCATTTTATGTGTGTTTTTAGACAATGAAAAACTCCTTTAATGTCATTAGAATACGATAACTTATTTCGCCACTGTTCGTTAAGTCTAAATAGCTCAGACGGAATACGCTCGCCCTCGGAGACAACAGGCCCCGGTTCGAATCCTGGTGGTTACTTTTCTTTTTGTTCTTTTTTTTGCTCGCCCTCGGAGTCAATAGGCTCTGTTTCGAATCCTGGTGGTCCTTTTCTTTTTTTTTCCTGAGAAAATCTTATATTTAGCGCCTTTTAGTAGGTCTAAGTAAGTCATCACTTCGTAATTCGTACCTGCCTAAATCTATACTTATAATAAAACTGTAACGGGTCGAATTCTGTACATTGAAGATATTTTGAAAATTTTTTTTTTGGTGCACTCCATAGTCGATACTGATGGCGAAACTGCATTTTTTTTCTTTCATGTCTGTCTGTCTGTCTTTCTGTATAGGGATCACGCATCACGCCGAAACCACTGATTCAATTCAGCTGAAACTTGCCATGATTTTAGTTTATACTAAGGACATTGCTGTAGGCTACTTTTGATCTCCAAATTCTGATCGGTTTTCTTGCGGGAGGGGGTGAAAGTCAGAATGTGTATTTGGTTGTAACTCATGTTTGCGTTGTTTAATTTCATGAATTCTTTTTTTGTTAGAAAGAACACATTTTTTATATTGTCCCGTCAAAATTTGAACAATATCGGTTTGTTAGTTCGGAAATTACACAAACATTAAATAATAACGACACGCGCGGCGCGTTCGGTACATTCTAACTACTAAGTATTCTGTGTATCACAGACGATCCACAGAATATCTAGATTCTAGAAAGTGCCCACGTGATCGCGTCGCGTCGTCTTGGATGACAAAATAATTGTCAAAAATATATTTTGTGTAGAAAACAAACATCATTCGGTTATAATCGACTTCAAACAAGGAGGATGTTCTCAATCGGGTTGCATGTTTTTTTATTTGGTTTTATTTTACGCGATAACTCCGCTAATTGTTAGTTGATTTTGATAATTCCTTTTTTGTTTGGTAGAAAATACTTCAGAGGTGATCTTAAATATCGAAAACAGGAGGTAGTTTTCAATGATCAACAAAAACTAAAATCAGCTTAGATATATCTGTACGACATAGTTATTATACCTTCTTATAAAATTTAGTCAAATGACAGAATTAAATTACCTGTCATTGAAGTAGATTTTTGTTATTTTGGAGAAAACATATCAGCATAATAAGTAGCAGCATAAACAACCCATTAAATGTTCCCACTGCTGGGCGTCGGGGCCTTCTCTCGCAAGGAGAGAGACAAGGCTATAATCCACCACGCTGGCCCAGTATCGGTTGGTGGATGACATATGACTTAGAACTTAGATTATAGGTAGATTTCGGTTTCTTCATGGTGTTTTCCTTCACCGTTTTAATTACCGGCATTACGAACATGACTCTGAAAACATAGTGGTGCGCGTGGTTTTGAACCCTGGGTCTCCGGATCGACAGTCGGCGTTCTCCCGACTAGGTCAGCTGGAACTTAGGTACTAGACTAGCCGTAACTTATTAGAAAACGTATTATTTAAATCCAAATACTGTTTAAAATTTAAAGGTAGTGTTCAACAAGCTTCGGTGACCGAAGCAGACTGTTGTTAGGGTTCCGTACACAAAGGGTAAAAACGGGACCCTATTACTGAGACTTCGCTATCCGTCCGTCCGTCCGTCCGTCTGTCACCAGGCTGTATCTCAAGAACGGTGATAGCTAGACAGTTGAAATTTTCGCAGATGATGTATTTCTATTGCCGCTTTAACAAAAAATACTAAAAATAATATTTAAGAGGTGCAACCATACAACAAACTTGATTTTTAACCGTTTCTTGCTCGATACTAATAACAATGTACCCGTCACAGGTAGACGCTTTAACTATTCACTTACGTTGGAACGGCTGAATGTATCGAGTTAAAATTAAATACACATTCTTGGTTTAGCTTAAGTAATACATAGAGTACTTATACATAGGCAATGTTTAACCTATGTGTTCTTCCAGACTGTAATCTAATTCTATTTCAAATTTCAACCCGATCACTTGATACGTTCCGCCATGATTAAGTAACAAACATCCAAACAGTGACATTCATAATATTTACAGGGCAACGTTGGAATGGCTGAACATATTTGGATGGAATTCGAAACACACGTAGTTTGAACTCAGAAATAGCAAATCGGTTACTTATAGGTTACTGTGACGTAGGAAAGACTAAGCAAATTTGGTAGAAAATTGAAACAGAGATAACTCATAGTCTGCAACGCCACATTTAAGTATTTATTACCTATCATATATGACATATATGTCATATATGACATATATAACATCATATGTGTCATATATGACAATATCCTGATGAAACACAAGATGTTGGCGAAATTGTGCTCACCAAACATTTATCTCACACAAATATATATCACAACCAAATAGAAGCCAGAAATTAATCTAAGATGAAGAATCAGATGACATAAATAAAAACCAGAAATTAATAGAAGATGAGGAAGAAGAAGACTTTAATCAGCTGACTATTATTTAATTAATTTTTTTATTTATAAATTACTAACAAATTGTCTTGCCAGACATATTGCATGCCTCTCGCAGAGGCCAGTTTGTATGGGGCAACTTTTAAAATGTTTTGTATCATCTTATCTCACCTACAAACAGCAATAAAGATTTTTGTATTTGTATTTGTATTTGTATCAACCTGAAAAGAAGCATGACCCCTTAGGAAACAAATTTCAACTATCACGTCAAAACGGCACAACGATATGGGTTGACATACGAAACACATATAGTTTAGAGTCTAAAATTTCACATGGGCTAATAAGTCTACATTTTCATTTAACTCCATATTAATATAATATAAGCATATATTTTCGTAAGTAACTTGATGTGATGGTAAGGTAAAAGCCAAAAAATGAAAAATATATGCACCCGTTTTGGCGTAGATAATATACTCGTAGGTGATTTGCGTTCACAATCAAAATAACAAGCAACATAATATTCTCATTAGACGGCGGTAATGCCAGTTTAAATCTAAAAGCACTAAAGGCCATTTAAATCGATGTTTTGCTTTTGTGGTATGTATTTTTTCTTTCATCACTAGGTAGCGTTACTGGTATTCTAAATTGTACTAATAAGTTTTTGCTGCTAAAAGGATTATGATGCCAAATTTGGATTCTTTCGTTCTTGATTTTTTTCTGTGTTACCTACAATTAAATTCATACATTAACATTTCACTAGGACTTGGCTTAGATTTACGGGTTCAACTTGCTTGAATATCATTAAAACTCAACATTTTAATTATTTTGATTCCACACATTGCTTCGTTCAAAATTTTACGCCGGTTAAATCGCGGGTAACAGCTAGAAAACAGCTTGCAGATAAAAAGAAATAGGTAAGTAGGTATCAGATCATGCACATTAGCTTCAGACTTTTCATAATGTATCCTATAAAAATCCTACAAACTTAACACTTGCCGCTATGTTCGATACCACGAAACCTTACTAAGTATGTTTGATTTTGTTTAAAAAAAGAAAAATAAAGATGATAAAATTAAATAAATTTTTGTGTGGAAAAACAAATTCACTCAAACTCAAAGGTCAATGACTACTTATCCAAATATTTGACGTACGATACTTCCAATTAATGTATAAGTCAGTAACATCTGCTTACGCGAACGAAGTAGCGGGTTCAGCTAGTATCATATAAAAAATAAATTTTACATGAACAGGATATGTGACTAACGGTAATCAACAGCCCTGCTCATAACGACAGTATCCATATAGCATATATTTTCTGGCGTAGTCAAACTGGACGGTTACTGGACGGTAGTGTAAACTTGCGATTGTGTTAATTTTTGTAGTTCCGGCTAGGAATTAAAATAATAAGTTTTGCATATTTCAATAAGATATTACATAACTGATGCGTTAGTCATGAAAAAGTCACTAAAAATTTCCAGATTTTTTTTTCACTAAATCATAAAAAAATGGCGCCATAAACATCAAAAACTAGATCTAGTGACAAAGTCACTATAACAGCAACACCGCCTGGGTTACTGGTAAAGGTGTGGTACTTCCCCAAGGATACTCGTTGCAGAGTCCGCAAACAAAATATTGCTAATTTATGTACAGTCCAACACTAAGAACTCGATAATATCTGGTGGAATTTGAGTTTCTAAATAACTCAGATTACGCAATCCATGAGTAATCGGTTTTCACTATCACAAGATAATTTTCTTTATTTCTTTAGTAAAGATTCGTACTTTAAATAGATAGATAGCTGTACTGGATACAATCATGTTTTGATAGTTTATATTGATTTTAGACGTATATTTAACTAACCATAGTAATTCCTGTCTAGATATTTATTTACTTTGAATTGGGTTCTAAATGAATGATAACAATGCGATATCTAAGACTTCTC